>CM034152.1:704462472-704709749 GCA_019776745.2 Taxus chinensis | reverse complement strand
CTACACGAGATTACTGTTGGGACAACACACACCACATGATATATTTGCACAAACATTAACCCACATAACTAACATGAAAACATGTGATGCACATTACAACCAATTTTTTTTTAATGGCAAGGCACAACATAATGATTTAACTACAGTGAACTTATAAATAGGGTCTTCCCATGACATGGTGTTTCTAGGATTACACATTTATTACAATCACATTTCAACCTTTAACTTAATTTCTAGAAAGGCTCATAGTATGTGAATCATACATTTCTTTTTGCTTTTTGATAGATTTCCTTTATATATTTTAACATTTAACTTATGGTGTATCTTGTTAAATAAGGATCATCTACAATATTTTAATTACTTTTTTAATTTGTTCATTCGTTAATAGGATATTTATTAACACACAAGGCTATCTACATACACACAAGGATACCATGTCTTATCCCCATGATTCATTTCTAAAGGTACAATTATTTATTTTACAATTGATATTAGTTGCAACAAGGGAGGTTCACATGATACCAAGTATGTTCGTTAGTTCAATAGTAAATAGATTACATGTTCTTTTCATATTAGCATTTAATTACTAGGGTTACCCAATTTTTTTAAAGTAATACAACTAACTGTATATCCTATCTACTTCATTTAAATGCTTAGTCATCAAGGTACTAAGGAGTATGAATTCACACACTACCAAGTTTGGATTCCTGGAAATAAGTATTAGATGTGTGTTACCAGGAGACATTCAATTATAAATTTTACACACTTTAAAAAGGTCACAACTTGAGTGATTGAACATCCTTATCTCCAACAAACATCTTGTAACTCTAGGTATAATTGAAACTTCTTGACAAGCTGACACTCTACTTTGAGAGGGGTTAAAGGGAATTCACCCTCAATATTCTCATGCATAAGTAACTAAAACATTAGATCCACTTACATAATTTCATTCATCTTAAAATGGTTTCATTCAATTTGATTTAATTACATTTTTAAAATTTGTTGTGTAACCCATTTATTAATAGGGACATTGGTATGCTCATGAGACTACTAGCCCTTTCCCTAGGGGTTCATGTCAAGAACATGATTAAATGATTTCACATCATACATTCATTACAAAATAGGACAAGGGGATAATAAGAGGGAGTAGTTTTTCATTTAAAAGGTTAATATTCACATTAAAGTCTACATGAAGTGGATTATGTTCTCACCTCAAGATGGTATAAACACGTTATAAGAATGATATACATTCCACCTTTCTCCAAGCACATCATCTTATGGTTACATTTTCACAAACTAATCATAAATTAAAATGTGGTTAAGTTTCACAAATAACTATTTGTATTACACCATAAAAGCCAAACGATAATAGAAATTCGGTATCGAGTTCATTTATGATCCCAACTCATATAGGTGACTTCCAAGGTTAGTGATCTTTGCCACCGACACTCTTCACTTTACATGTGTGCCTGACCAAGAGGATCTTACATTATGTTGGGTTTGGTTACCCATAGAGTACTACCTAAAGGTATTCACACTCTCCTTACTACACACACACATAACTATCATTCCTACGAGGGGACCCCATACCTAAGACAAAGTTTTACCATGTGGTTCTTAATTGTTGGGTTCACCACGATGTCGCTAAGCATATAGGCTATAACAACCAACTCAAACTTGGGCTCTTAATTCCTTAATCTAGAAGTTTTTATCAAGTGTAAAGTTTTAATTTCATTCTAAGGTTTTTATTTCCTATATGTTAAGAAATATCATGCGAGGAGGGTAGATATGCACACGTTTTAAACTAAGGTTGACTGTTATAATTAGGTTTCTTTATTATATTTTCTAGTTAAATAACACAACACTTTGGATATTTCATCATAAATTTCACAACGAGAATGTACTATAAGATATTAAATTCAATTTCATTTAACATACATATCCAAATTTTATAAATCAAAATTTGGGGATCAAGATAACACCCATGTTTAGATGAATATTTCCCTTAAACCCTGACATCTAAAATATTACAAAACTTCACTAATAAACCTTTCAATACTTTGCAAAATGTTGAACTATCCTCTACAATTTCACTTAACATATATATTCAACCCCCTTTTACCATATGCCAATTTGAATAAAAAAACACGTATAATTAAATGCACATTTCCCAAAGCATCCCTAAAACTAGCATCTCATTCATATAGCCAAATTTTAATAATAAGCCTTTCAATACATTAAATAAAGTTGGTTCAGCCTCTACAATTACATTATTTCAAATGTAAATTACAATAATACACAACGGATTACAACCACGTCGTTCCGCCATCTTACTTGCATCTTGCAAAACCATGTGACCCTAAAATCAACAATAAATCGTTGGCATGACATCCACCTAATTCTAGCATAATTAACGTTATCGGTTTTCCATTTACAAGATGATAAAATACACACGCAAGAGGATAGATTTAGAGGCATATAATCATTTCATTTCATTCCATTCCTTAACTAAGGTAGGAGAGAGAAAGAGGGATGAGAGAGAAACACTATTTTGTCAAAAGTCCAATTTCACACAACAAGTCACAAGATAGAGTTTCAAACAGTTATTTGCAAGTGTTAATAAGTTTCCAAAATGGTTTGCTTACTTGACTAGGGTCCTACAACTTTCTTGTACATTTTCCTACTAGTTGCAAAAATGCCTTTTCTCAGAGGCTAAGAAAGTGCATTAAAAAACTGTCTTCTGATAAGCAAATTCATGATCAGTGAATTCTTAAGTTTCCACCTATATACCAAGAATCCCTACGGACTGAAGATATTTAGAACTAGCGAACAATGTACAATTGGCGAATGTGTTTTTGGAGCCATCGGTCATAATCAACCAAGTTTGACCTAGTCAAACAACGACCGGAGGCCTACGAAACCCCTTTTCTGAACTAACCAAGCATGCGTTTTTTCCCAAACTGAAGGTTCCAGGAAAATTTCTAATAAAAATAATAGAGGGTTGCGAAGGCGAGTAAGCATTTCGTTGTTCAGGGTCCAAATGGCGAGCCGAAACAAAACCCAAATTTTCAGTTTTAACAGCTCCTTAAAAGCACAAAATGGAGTAACAGGGCTCCTAGAGGAGCAACGAAGAGAGTGTAAATGATCAAACAAGGTCGAGATAATGCTTGATGTGACTCCCTACATAACAAGGAACACAAACAACACTTAACATCTCTTTTACATGGCTCAGAGTGTTATTTTGTAAGTCTCTAAATGTGGTGTTTTTCTAGGTTTGCAAGTAAATGAAAGAAGGTTGTGTTTAATTGACAAACCATCTAACCTCCACCAGAAACCATGGACACGAGCACCTATTTATAATACTATGGATTAACAACGTATTATATTGTGGTAGTGATCATGATTGATAGTCAAATATTAAATCGGTTACGTAAACCACAAGGTGTAGTTTTATTGTTTTACACTGTTTAAGTTTGGTTAAATATCTAATTGTATAATTATCCAATGGTTTAATATTCTATTAAAATGCAAATGAAGAACCAAAATATGAAAATTATAGAAGATAAGGTAAGAAGACCATGCCTAAGGGAAAACGAATCAGCCAAAGTTATTGAGCCTGATTTTGCATCTCTACAAGCCATTTCCTCGAACAGTTGCGTGTATCCGAAACACTCCCCCAATTACCTTTTCTTGAAAGTCTCAAGATCTGCTTCAATAAAACCATTTGTGCATAACCAGAAGATGAAGTATTCCATGAGGCTATATTTTCTGAGACTATATTTGTTTCAGATAGCCTATCTAAGATGGTCTTTGTCTCCATCATTTCATCTTCAAAACAGAGATCATCCTTCGGTTTACAATCAGGAGGGATCTCAAACAGAGACAACGAGAATTGTTTATAAACAAAACCACCATCAAAATAAATCAATCTGCTATAGGGAGCATCGATATGGATGACTTTGAAAGGAACCAGAGGAAAATATCTTGGGAAACAATCCCTGAAGTTTCCCCCATCTATCTATAGCTAAGGAAACCCTTAATATTTGTATCATAACACACTTGATTCTGAAACTTGGAAATGTAGGTCTTGTCTAATTCTACATACATATCTACTAGAGCATTCTACATCTCCACAATCCATTTCCTTGAACGATTCTACATACCTGACTTAAGTAAGGTTCCACATTCTACATACATGTCTACCAAAGAATTTACGACTATAACATCTGAAAAAATTCCCCTATCTTTTATGCTTTGATGGATGTCCATTCCCTATTTTATTCCTCCATTTTCACACAGGGTGGAGGATGTTGGCAAAGGCTCTAAAGCCTAGCTTTGAATTTTCTTGAAAGGTTCTAAGGCCTTTTCAACAAACCCATTTTGTACATATCCAACTATCATTATAGTCCACGAGGCCACATTTTGGGTATTTAGTCGAATAGTTCACATGCCAAGCGCATGCTTCCACATTTTTCATACATACCTACTGGAGCACTTGCAACTACACCATCTAACAAAATATTGTCCCTTCTTCATTATGCTTTGGTTTCCTACAATCATTATAGTTCATGCCACATTTCTTTCATTTGGTCAAAAACTAAAACAACACTAGTGTTCTGCATACAACAAAAAAATAGTTGCAAAAAAACCTTTTCCTTTCCTCCATGGCAGTTGAAATCATTTCTAGTACAAATGTAGGTCTAGATTGAGTAATTTTCATAAAGGAAAAGGAGAAGATATTATGGTTACAGATTGATCTTTTTCTGGAGGTTGTTTCAACCCATAATGGCACAGGTTTTAGGATGACCATTTAAAAGAGCTCCATTTAACACCTTTCCCTGCATATGCGTCCACAATTGCATACATGTATGTTGCAGCCATGCAACTATCCAATTATTGCTAAATTTGCAATGTCAACTTGGGTTCCAACATGATAAATGCCTCTGTATCTCAAACAAAGTGCTTGGATTATTATGCAAGGGACGTGACAAGTTGTGGAAGCGTAAGCCTCATAACCAGCACACCAACATCCTTGATTATTTTGGGATGGTGGCTAGCATGAAAGATATGGGAAGACTAACAACATTTCTATAGGCTAACAATCTCACGCAAAATAGAGAAATGTTATCTTGCAAGACAAATGGAGGGCCTAAACAAATCCATAGGATACTATGAACAGGGTCACCAACTAACCCATCGAAAAGAATAACCATTCACACAATACACATGCCTAGTAGAGGAGGCAACACAAAGTAATGGCGTATACAATTCCAAATTCAAACTCTTTGAAGGATACTAAGGAACTATGATGACCAATGTTAAAGGGGGAAAGACTCTAGGAATCAACCTTGGTATCCAAATTTATCTCACCCTAGAAGCCTGTGCAGAGTGCGTAAGAACATTGAATGTAGACAAGAAGCTTACATATGTCAGTGTACATCACACTGAACTATATTGTTGTCCATGACAAGCTAGGAAGTAACACATGGCTTGCTAAAATACCTGAATAATGTACATGTATGATAATGAACATTTTTTTCCTTGCAATAAATGCAAACAAGTGGAAGGGAATATAAAATTTATGAACTACAATTAGGATAGTGCACTTGCATAATTGGCCTTGGTGGTACCCAAATTTAATCTCCTTCAAAGGCTGGGAAACATCATGGATTTAATAGGACACTCATAGGCAGATAGATAATTATGTATGTTGTTTTGTATCTGGGGAAGTAGTCTATCTGAATTTTTAACACTCAAGTTTTGAAAAGGAGTGTGTAGCACCTTAAGAGGATTTGATCTATCCTCACTATTTTAGGTTCTGCCCTTTCAATCAAGGTAAGAGAACCCATTTGTAGCTTATTGTTTATGGACGAGATGGGGATGTTCTTCCTAATGAAGTTGTTAAGGAGACCTTGAATAAAATACGATCAATGTAACAAAATATAACTCTCACGAGTTGTCACTCTAGATAGAGGAGAAATTCTCTAGGCAAGGTTCAAGCTACTAAAGACATTTGGAATCCTGATTGTTTTTGCATTTTTGGTAGTAAAAATTATGCATTTATATGCATACATGACAAACAGGGTTAGTATGGGTAGGATTGGTTGTTTTAAATGAATTTTTGGAGGGAGGTGAGGAAGAATGAACATGTTTTTCCAAATCTTTGAAAAATTTTACAAAATGGAAAGCTTAGACAACATAATGCTTTAGAATAGCTAAAATGTTCCTTTAACTAGACTATGTGCTTTAATGGAGGCCCATATTAGCACTTTTTCACACAACATATGAGATTCTAACAGTGAAGGTTCGAGCTTTTGAAGACCCAATAAAGCATCAAGATCTCCTATCCTCATGTATAACATATCAATTAAATGGTGTTTTCCTCCCGGTTTTTTCAATGTTATCTCCTCCTCATGTAGCAACATATCAATTTAAAAATGGTGTTTTCCTGAGTTGCATCTTTCATCACATAACTCGAAACATGATGAGAAATAATTTGAATTCTTAGGCAATAGGTCTAGACAACCACACATTATACAAACCAAACGATCCCTCTATGTAAAGTGACATGAAATTTTAGCCTTTCAAGGTATTTTTCGGTCACAGTGAGAAGATGATTTGTTTCTATAATTTCTAGCTACCCTGTGAAAACTAATCTACACACAAATATAATATAACATTTCAAATTAGATAAGGGATATTGAAATACTTTTCTCAATGTATGAGAGGGAGGAGATAATTGATGCAAATTGTGGCTATGCAGTGCATGGTCGATGAATTCAGTTACTAATTTCATTTTTCATTCTTGGAAATGAGCACACTATAACATCATTCATTACTGCTTGAAATTTTATCACAGAGCTTTGAATTATAACTAAATATAGACTAATTTCTCCAAGAATGCAGATTATTCTTACATCATTTTCTTCAAATAGGCAAAGGGCATGGGTGTGTGGATTTTCTTTTGATTGTTTGTTGGAACCTTTTTGAAGACAATTCACATTTCACAGTATGTCAACGAGATAAAATTATAGATATTTTAATAATTAAATCCAAACTCCATAACATATCAATAAATTCAGCACCGATGGCGATACATTGTAATAATTTATCAATTTAATCTCCTTCAAAGGCCGAGAAGCATCATGGATTTAACAGGACACTCAGAGGAAGATGGATGATTATGTATGTCATTTTGTAGCTAGGGAAGCAGTCTATCTGACTTTTTAGCACTCAGGATTTGAAAAGGAATGGGTAGCACTTTAAGAGGATTTTATCTATCCTCACTATTCTAGGTTGTGCCTTTCAACCAAGGTAAGAGAACCCTTCTGTAGCCTGTTGTTTATGGAGGAGATGGAGATGTCCTTCCTAATGAAGTTGTTAAGGAGACCTTGAAGAAAATATGATCAATGCAACAAAATATAACTCTCATGAGTTATCACTCTAGATAGTGGAGATATTCTCTAGGCAAGGTTCAGGCTACTAAAGACATTTGGAATCTTGATTGTTTCTGCATTTTTTGGTAGTAAAAATTATGCATTTATATACATACATGACAAACACGGGGTAGTATGGGTAGGATTGGTTGTTTTAAATGAATTTTTGGAGGGAGGTGAGGTAGAATGAACTTGTTTTGCCAAATCTTTGAAAGTTTTTACAAAATGGAAAGCTTAGACAACAAAATGCTTTAGAATAGCTAAAATGTTCCTTTAACCAGAATATGTGCTTCAATGGAGGCCCATATTAGCACATTTTCACACAATCTACGAGATTCTAACATGAAGGCTTGAGTTGGAAGACCCAATAAAGCATCAAGATCTAAGCCCAGTCACGCTTGAGGTACACCCAGAGGCTTACAAACAATGTTTGTCAACAAACGAAAAAAAAGTGATTTTAAATTATTTATTTCACTCCCAGATGAAAGCTCTTCTGAGAAATGAAATTGCAGATGCCACTAAACTATCACAAGGATTGAGACCTGTGTGATTAAGACATATTTTGATACAAGATTGCAACAAGAACAAGAAAAACTATTTGCAAACATTCAGAAATGAAACAAACACATTTTGCTCAAGATCAACACAGAATAACTCGAGTTTGATTAAATTTATCAGCAGGGGAAAGTTTCTAGAACAATCTAAGATATTTTCAATGGCTGTACACTCACAACCACCTTAACATGAACAAATTTAAAACAAAATAGATATACAGGCTTCTCGGACGGCTACTCAAATGACAGGCTTTGTCAAATTTTCCTCTTAGGAATTTTCTTCAACCTATAACACTCCAACACTTTTACGGCAAAAATCATGCCATTTATAACATTTTACAACAGATTTTTCCCCCCAAAAAACCCAAACATTGAGTGCACCAGTGTTTTCCATGATTACGATCATGATTCCCAGAATCAGATATGTAAAAAGATCACCAGTTTCTCAGGGGGCATATTTCATCGAATATCTCCCGCATTTAACTCCTTCCTCTGGAAAATCACTCTTCCTTCTATTTTCCAACTACTTCTACCCCTAATCTATCAAATCTAGCTCTTTGCGTGCTCGGGAGAAGAAAAACAAAAGATTAGATCAAGCCCAATAGCCAGATCATTTTAATGGCGATAGACGTCTCCAGATCTCCCCCACCAAAATTAGATATCAAAATTAACTCCACTCTCTATTTGGTGTGTAGGAAATACCAAGAAATCATGAAGACTCGCACTTCCAGGAGCTTTTCAGTAAAAATGGGGGAAAATCAGATTCAAACACACAGTTACCATTGATCTTTACTTTGAATTTGGGCCATCCACATGGAAGATTCAATTTTAGAGCGGGCCTGCAGGTTCCTTTATTCCTTTTGCAACTTTTGGAAAAATGTAAAATTTTCACATTTTACTCCGTGCCTCCAACTACTTGAAAAGGGGCCTTGACACGTGTCCCAATGTGGGTCCCATCGGAACCGCGCTTCCTTTTTTACTTTTAACTCTTTCCTCCTAAAAGGAATTTTTTTCAAATTTCCCCCAAGGGTCCACACCTCCGTCGTTGACTTTGAAACAAACTTTTACTGATCCTTTGTCGAGCTTGCGGGCCATTTTTGATATCTTAACCTTTTTGAGAATAAGGGGCAAAAATCCTAAGTTACCGCCGATGGTCCGCTTCCCCACCCCTTTTGGCTTTTCAAACTACCACGTGTCACAATGGCGCTCCTTGAGATGGTCCCCAAAATTTGAGATCCTGAAAGAGCGCGGGCTCACCACATGTCCTTGGGCCCCTTTAAGAAGTTGCTGAAAAGTCTAAGGCAAGAAGACCTAGCAGAGACTTCCACATGTCGTCATGGTGCAATTTCAAAGACCTCAAGGCTTCAAAATGACTTGACAGGGAGTGCACTTCTATTTTTTAATTTTACTCCATTTTTCCAGAAGGGAAAAACATCCCCAACTTGCCTCCAAGGCCCACATCTCTGCCTTTAAGCTTTTGCCATGTGTCCTTCTGCGGGGTCAAAGTAAGACTTTTTCCTTGTCATTTAAATTCACTTTAATCGAACCCTGAATGGGCGGGCAGGGCGGGTTCGTTCAAAATTTTTGCCAAAGTAGCCAAAAAGGAAAATTTCAAAAACAAACCCGCCGCGCCCCATTCAATCAGAAGAAGCCACATAAGCACCAAAAGAACCAATAAGAATTGAGCGGAGCAACAACTCCAAATTTTCCCTTTTGCCAAAAAGGCAAAAAAGTGACTAGTTAAAGCATTTGCCTGTCGTCCCCTGGCCAACCAAAAGAAGCCAAGTTTCTGTTGATGCAAGGATGCAAATTTGACAAGGAGAAATGCCTGTCAAATAGTAAAATGTAGAAAAACAATCATTCGAGCCCAGAGATGAAATTTTCTCTAAGGAAAGAGAATTTAGAAATGTTACAAGGCTCAAATGTGTTCCTTAGAGCTACATCCATTCATTTTTCTTCAAATATTTAGGGAAAAAATGATAAGGACAACAAATCCTAACTGTGAAAAATGGAAAGAATGGGAGGGCCCGAGTTTTTGAATGAACAAAGAATGGGAGACTCAAATTACATACCTTTAATGAGAGACAGAGAAACAAGGAACACCAATGGACTCATACGTGATCTTAGACCCAGGAACAGATTAATTATGGCAACAAAAAGAAAGAAAAGACCTCCCAGGCACAACACAGGGGGATAAAATGTGACAGAGGCCGCAAATTGAAAACTTTTCAATGGCAAATGGGGCGAGAAAAATCTAAGCACCGACAAGTACAATTCATCTTGTAAAGAACTCAACATTCCATTCGAGAACTAAACATATACAACTCAGGTATCACTTTATTAGATCAGTTTTGGAGGATGGACAACTAATTTGGAGAAGATCCATACAAGTCAGAATCCTATTGATATGTTTACAAAGACGGTGGAAACTGAGAAGTTGGAAGGTTGTTTGGCTTCGGTAGGTCTTAAAGATTGATCTTGAAGAAGAGAAACAAGTCAGAGAAGAGTCCAAGGATGAGCTATAATAGTGGGTTATAGCAGTCAGTCTACAAGTGGGAAATTGTTGAAGTTGTGGAGCTTGATTGCAAGTTAAAGTGGCAGTTTGGTTTTCTTTTTTCTATTTTTGGGAGGAAATCATGGTCATGGATAAAAATAGCATTGTCTTATTAATAGACTAGGGTTGTTATTAATAGACTGGAGTTGTTATTTTTATAAGCATGTGATATTTAGGTTGCTTATGGTTGAAGTAAACTTTTACAAAGAGGTGCACAAGTTATATATATGTGCATGGATTTTACTCTTTGGAGAATGAAAGAGAGAGAATTGTATTGTATTCTTCAGGACTAAATAAAGGATAAGTATGTCTTGTTTCTAGTGGATGTAGCTAAAATTAGGTGAACCAAGTTAAATATTGGGTTTATCTTGTTATTACATGTAGAGAAATTACTTGTATAATTTAGATTATGAGCATAAATAGAACACCAAAGAACAAAATATTACAAATAAATGATCTCAATATGCAATTAAAATAGCTTTGCCACTTTGAGGGGGAAACCTCCAAACCATACAATAAGACTCAAATGCTTGAATGATGATGAACTACTACCTACAATCCCCTATATATACTATTCATATGTTATGGCCATCACCAAGGCTGACCTACTAAGCATGAGAAAGTATAAATGATATAGTAAAATGATATGGTAAACCACAATTTGGTTACTCATATCCTAGTACAAGCAATAGGTTAAGGGCATAGCATGCTCTTCCCCTTTAAACCAAAGTTGTCCTCAATGTTAAATAATCCTGGATGGTGCTATAAAAAACCTTCATCCTTCCAGGTCGCATCTTCTACGCTCATATTCTTCCACTTGATCAAATATTCCTTAATGTATCTAGTTCTCAGCCTCTTAGTACATGTTTACAGAATCTTCTCTGGCTCCAAAATGATTCTTCCTTCCCTATCAAGTTTTAGCAGATCTTTCTGGGATGGAAATTTCTATCCAATAACCTTCTTCAAGTAGGAATTATGGAATATTGGGTGTATGCGTTAAGATTGAGGCAACTCTAGTTTATAAGCAACACTTCAAATTTCTTGTAGAACCTAATAAGGACCATAATATTTAGGAGCAAGTTTTTTGTCCTTTTTCTGTTGCTTCAAGGAAATCTTCTTGAAAGGCTATAGATGTACAAAAACCCAGAAACAAATTTCAAATTGTCTTTTACTACGGTGTTGATCAGCTTGTTGTTTCATCCTATTTTTCACGCCAATGCCAAATTCTCCTTCAAACCAGCCAAAACATGTTGTTGATGTTGAATGTGTTCCTCAACATCTATGACCTTAGTTTGCACCCTCAAGGAAGAAGTGATAGATGGTGGATGGTAACCATATAATGCTAAAAATGGGGTCATTTGAGAAGAGGTATGAAAATATGTGTTATACCACCATTATTCAAGTGGTAGCCATGTAACCCACCATTTTTGCTTATCTGATACAAAACAATGTAGATACACCTCTAAGCATTTGTTGACCACTTCCATTTTCCCATCAGTTTGAGGATGGTAAGATGAACTGTGAGCTAGATGAGTACCCAAACATGCAAATAATTTTGTCCAAAAATTACTTGTGAAAATAGGATCACGATCACTTACAATTATTTTTGGGGTTCTATGTAGCCTTTGAACTGTCTCCAAAAAAATAGCTATGATTGTACTAGTTGCAAATTGATGTGACAGGGCACAAAAATGGGCATATTTTTTGAGCCTATCCACAATCACCAAAATAACATTCTTACCCTCTGAACAAGGCAATCCTATGATGAAATCCATGGAGACCTCCTCCCATCTCTGGCTAGGAATTGGTAATGCTTGCAATAGACCTGGCGTCTTAATGGTTTCACCTTTTTTCTTTTAGCACACCAAACACTCTAATACAAATTTTTTTACATCCCCCTTAAGTCCTTCCCAAAATAATTATCTTTTTATTCTATGATATGTCTTAAAAAACCTAGAGTGTCCTCCAACAGGTGATGCATGCAGCTCTGCAAGAATATTATGCTTCAACTCAGAATCTTTACACAATAATAACATGTCCTTGTACCATAGGGAATTACCTTTCCACTCAAATTTGTTAGATATTATAGATACCTGATTGATATTTTATATTAGAGATTGTGTATCCTTATCCTTCTCCCATTCCAATCTTGCTTCATCCACCCAATTGGCCTTCAATATAGACATTGCACATAGTAAGACATCTACGGATGTATCCCTTCTGGATAGTGCATCGGCTACTACAGTTTCTTTACCCTTTTTGTATATGATTTCAAAATCATAACCCAACTTTTTTGTTACCCTCTTTTGTTTTTCCTCAAATGATAACATTTTCTCCAAAAATTATTTGAGACTATCATGATCAATTTTTACCTTGAAGTGTTTGCCCATCAGATAGGGCTTCCATTGCTTAATTGCATGAAGAATAGCCAACATTTCTTTCTTATAGATAAGTTTGAGCATATATTTTCCTTTGAATTGGAGACTCTCAAATGTAATTAGTCTTCCTTCCTAAATTATAACTACTCCCAATCCTGATCTTGAAGCGTCACATTCAATAATGAAGGTTTTTGAGAAGTTGGGAGTAGTCAAAACTGGGGTGGTGCACATGGCTTCCTTCAACTACTCAAAGGATTTAGTGGCTGAATTTTTTCCAATAGAAGGCATCCTTCTTTAGCAATGCAGTGAGTGGAGCCACGATTATACCATATCCCCTAACAAATATTTTGTAGTACCCTATTAGTCCTAGGAACCCTCAGAGATTTTTTGAGATTTTTAGGCCTTGGCCATTCCACCATAGCTTTGATCTTCTGAGGATCAACTTTGACACCTTCATGGGATACAATGTGACCTAAGTACTCTACCTCTTGTACACCAAAATAAAATTTGGATGGATTTTCATAGAGCTTATGTTTCTCTAAACCTTCCAACACTTTATTTACTTCGGACCATGTCTTATTGTAAATCAATATGTCATAAAAGAAAATAATACAAATTTCCTGAAAAATGGCCTAAAAATAATGTTCATCAAGCTTTGGAATGTTGAGGGAGCATTTTTAAGACCAAAATGCATTAACAAAAACTCATAATGGCCCTCATGAGTCTTGAAATCCGTTTTATGAACATCTTCCTCTCTTATTCTAATTTGATGGTACCTTGAATGAAGATCTAATTTTGTGAAATAAATAGCACCATGCAATTCATCAAGTAAATAATCAATTACTGGAATAGGAAACTTATCTTTGATGGTGTACTTGTTGATTTCTCGGTAATCTGGACACATCCTCCATGTTTCATCGTTCTTACGTATCATGAACACTGGTGAAGAATATGTGCTCTGGGTATGCCTGATGATACTTGCCTTCAACATTTCATGCACTGTTTTCTCGATCTCACTTTTATGGGAATATGGGTATCTGTATAGTCTAATGTTAGGTGGTTGGCTCCTTGGAATCAACCGAATGGCATGATCATGATCTCTAACTGATGGTAGTCCCATTGGAATTACATAAAAAATAGATGAGTGAGCATCAACAATTTTTTGAAGATCGAGTGGCATTGAATACTCTATATTTTGTACTTCTATGGAAAATAACTTTGCTATAAATCCATCTACTTCTTTTCTGAGAACCTTTTGCATTTTATGAGAGCTAATAATTTGTGGAGACTTAGCTACCATCCCATTCAATTGTATTGTCCTTCTATCTGAATGAAATCACATTAACAATTCTTGGAAATTCATCTCTATAGTATTTAAGGTTGTGAGCCATTGCACAGCCAAAACAATATTTTCCCCTCCCATAGAAATAGAAAACATAGGCGAGTCTAACATGTAGTCTCACATAGAAAGCTTGATACCATGGCACTTTCTTGTGCACTTGATTATCCCACCATCCACAATCAGACCTTGCATTTCTAAAGTTGGGGTAAATAAAAAAATTGAGGTGGGAAACTAAATTACTATTTATGAAGTTATGAGTACTCCATGAGTCAATCAACACCGTCACCTTCTATTTTTTGAGATAACCAATAACCTTGAGTGTTTGAGGAGTACTAATACCTGACAATGCATGGCAAGAAATTGTAGGTTGGTGATCCTCTACTTCATATTCTACTGGTTCCTCAACTTATCTTATAATTTAAGCTTCCTCTGCATCCTCATTTCCTCCTTCAATATAGAACACCATCTTCTCAACACATTTGTGTCCCAGTTCATATTTTTTGTCGCAGTTAAAACATAATCCTTTTGCTCTTTTTTCTTCCATTTGTTGAGGAGTTAGTTTAATTGGCTGAGTGAATTATGGGAAATGGGTACTACGGTCTCTGGTGTTAGTGAAAGGTTGCCTCCTACTACAAATAATTTTTTCCTTTACTCTACGTGCCATGATGATAGAATCAGAAAGATTGAGTGGATTAAAAATACATACCTCATGCTCAATGTGGTCCTTAAGACCCCCAAGAAATAGGTCATTCAGGTTCTCTTCTATAATATTCTCCACCCTTAAGGATAGGTTATGGAATTGATACACATAATCTTTGACTGATCCTGTTTGTCTTAAATTTTCCAATTGACTAAAGTAGTTATTTGAAACACTGGAACTATAGTGCAATTGCAACTCCTCAGTAAAAATAGTCCAAGTGACACTAAGACCGCTCTTCTACCTCTGAGCACATAACCATTGATACTAGATGAATTGGTCTGGTTCAAGATACATGGATGCAAAGGTCACCTTTTTTCCTGATGGGGTTTGATGTAACTCAAAGAATTTATCCATTTGATTTATCCAATTTAGTGGATCCTTCCCATAAAATTTGCACATCTCCACTTTCGACATCATGTTCCGTGGTTGCGAGTAAGTTGGATTCTGATTGGGCTAGATAAGTGATCCAACATGGTTATTTTTCCCATTATTCTAAATTGAAGATTCTCCTTGGTTAAGCTGGGACTGATTTGGGACATACTGTTTACCCTTTATATGTTGCATGACATCATCCAACTGCTGATTGATTTGGTATGTGTCTCCTTTACAGGCCATTTCATACTCGAGTTGGCTCACCTTATGATCAACTGAGGTAAATCCTAGTGTTGAGGAATTTGTATTTACCCCTTCTGGATCCAACTTTTCTATCATTACCCCATCTTTATTTGGGATTTTACCCGGAGTGACCAGATTCTTTTTGGCTCTTGTGGAAGGCCCCACCATGATGTCAAACCCTAGAGTTTAGTTGTTTCGATACAAACTCAGCCAAATAGGAAAAAATCAAAGAATATACTACCAAAATTTTTTGAGAGCTTCCCTAAAATGTAAAGAACTTGGAAACACTCCACAAATTTTAGCATAGGGAGCGATTTTATGAAAAATCATAAATTTTCAATAAATTTTGTAAAATAAATCAAAAAATTCTAAAAATTTCAAGGAATATTACTTGGAATTATTTGAAACTCTGGTAAAATAATCTTTGACAAATTATCTTTGGTTCACAAGATATATCTGAAACAAAAAATTAGAGTTTTTGCCCTAATTTTGGCCCGGATCGCAACTCTGATACCACTTGTAATGAAATTACTTGTATAATTAAAATTATGAGCATAAATAGAACACCAAAGAACACAATATTTCAGATAAATGATCTCAATATGCAATTAAAATAGCTTCACCACTTCGAGCGGGAAACCTCCAAACCATACAATAAGACTCAAATGCTCGAATGATGATGATCTACTACCTACAATTCCCTATATATACTATTCATATGTTATGGCCATCACCAAGGCCAACCTACTAAGTATGATAAAGTATAAATGATATAGTAAAATGATATGGTAAGCCACAAGTCAGCTACTCATATCCTAATACAAGCAATAGGTTAAGGGCGTAGCATTGCATGCTTATGTTAATTCTATTTTAATTTAGTTTTTATTACTCATCTGTATTTCGATCCTAACACGAGCCTCTTCCAAATCCTCTTCCTTTTAAATAATATTTACTTCCACCTCAATACACATGAATTTTATCATGTAAAGAGCTCACTTTACCTTCATGTACATGACTTTTCATATCATTGCACAAACTTCCACTTCTGTGTGGGAGTTGTCCCTTACCTCAGGCATTTCCTTGTTTCCTATGAGAAAAATTATCTTCTACCATCATCATTGACATATAATAAACATTTTCATATATCAATCTAAACATGCTAAAATCATCTTGAATGGAAATGATTAATCCACTAACATTCCTTAGTATATTTTTTGCATCATTAGATCCACACAACCCACTCTAATAATGATCTTATAGAACTCTTCCATGTATTACTTCATAATCAATTCCTTCTAATGAAAATGTTGCAACTAATTGAATAAATAAGTACTAGTAATCAACAAACATGAAATTAACCTTTAACTTTGTCACCAATCTATCGAGACTCTTGATGTTGTCTTTACCTCCATGTACTTTCTTAGTTTACATGTATTCTCACCATAAGAATGCATGACTTTTCCATATAACATATGAAACTCTTACCTTCTCTGGATCTTCTCTTCCTTCATACTTGAAGTACCTTTCCCTTTGTGTGACCTAATCAATGAGCTGCTCTAGATCTAAGCTTCCATATTAGTTGGGAACATCCACCTTTCGATTATTTCCAATTCTTGTTATCGCGAGTAAGAATCTATCCTTCTATGCATAAACATACTCTTCTTAAATTCCTAATATTTAGGTGCTCTTTCCATGTGTTCATCATCACTTACATTATCATTATTAGAATCATGTGGGTAATATTAATCTAACTAAAATTATAAGGTTCATAAAATTATGATAGATTACATAAATAAATAAATGTAGACTTAAATAGTTGAATGCACATTTGTACACATAAGACAAAAACATAGATTTAACATGTGGAAAACCTTGTGGTAAAAATACCCACCAAGAATACCACTTCTAGTTATTTTAAACAAAAATGAGGAACAACAATGTCTAAAAAATTATAGATATTTTCCTCACAATTACAAGCCAACCCAACAAAGTATCAACCTTCCACTTATTTTCAATAACATTTACACCAAACAAATTGAATGTGCAACAATAATAATTATCAAGCAATGATCAATCGCTAATAGTAAATCATCCTATTTAAAAGGTGGGTGAATTGGTTGCAAAATTTCAGTTGAATCGATTCACTCTCCATTAATCAAATCACTAAATGATTATTTAAAACTTTACAATAAGTGTAAATTTATAGCTTATAAAATAAGTTAAATATTAAGTTTATAATAAAAACTAATTATGGATTCTAGTTTTTTGTGGTGGGCACAACAATTGTGTTCCCATAAAAATTACATGATCCAACAATCATCTACCTGTATTCCCTTGTGTTGCTTGATTTCCATAGCCTCCAAGCAAGACTGTACTCCTCTCACCATCTTAACCAAGTCTACAAGTCTTGGTAGTCTAGCTGCCATCACTAATTTCATCACAATCACTCACCCAACAAGAATTTATTATTTACATTTTTGACCCAACAACCTAAATTTTGGAAGATTCCTACATTACTATTTTTTACCTACATGAACACAAGGAAATAAATAAAAACTAAATGTCATTTAAAAACTAAGGTTATTACACACAAACACACTAAACTCTATAATAGGACTTAAATATCCTTGACCTAAAACTAACACTATTACATACACCAAATCCCTCGACATCACATAAAAATCATTTCTCTGATACCACATTGATGTAGTCACGGTGAGGGTCCCAATGAAGGGATTCCTTAGACCATTCAACCCACAATGTCAAATTTAGATCTCATAAAAGTAAGATCCCAAACACAACTTTAACAAGATGTGATGAAAGTTTATTCTACTAATATGAGAAAAATATCACACATTTCAGCTCAGTAGTTCCACACTCATTGAAATTCTTATGACAATACTCTTCAAACAATCTTAAAGAATTCCAATCCTACGACCAATCTTATCTAATCTTAAAGACTCTCTTAAGATTCTACAAAACTAGACATGGCTCGATTCGGCATATGTCAGGGGACATATCCCTTTGATCTCTCAAGATGGATGATGTTAATCAATTCCATATTTGGAATTCAATGCCTTCCCAAGATGGATGATGTCATTTCATTCCTAATCTTCTCTAGAATTTGATGCCTTCTAAAGATGGATGATTTCATTCAATTCCTAATCCAGAATTTGAAGCCTACCTAAGATGGATGACAGTTATGCATTCATTACTCCCTTCTATTCATAGAAATTATTATGACTCACGTGGGAGAATGAAGATACCTTTGTAAGAAAAAATTATCATGCAAAGATTCTTCAAGATGCCCTAGATTTCCATTTATTTCTTCAACTGGCTTGTAGGTAGCTTTCCATTAATCACATTCATAGGATCAACCTTTCCCAAGTTTCTTTGTTTATCCTTTAGTGATGAAAATGGATCAAGGCTCGTGCAATCTTCCTTCGTCATGATATCGAAGTTGATGAGAGATTCTATCAAATGTAGATCTCATCATATTGGTATCAATAATTGGTCCTACAGAGCGTTTGGTTACACAAGGCTTCACGTCATCAGAAATGTATTGTGGCATCAATAAGTCTTAGTGGCATTGTGTAAGACTCTTTAGCATTGTGTGCAAGAATAAAGTAGCACAAGGCATGCACAATTGTGCAAGATCAAGACGAGACATTTGCAATATTGGGTGGCATGAAGTAGGCATTCTCATCTTGGGATAACATTCAACAATTATGTGTGGCATTGTTAGACACTTGTGGCACTTTGTGGTATTGCGTGACATCGATAGTATTCTGCGGTATCCATAGTGTTGTACGACATCAACAATATTGTGTGACAAGGTGAGCCTTTCTAAAGTAATAGCTTTGTGCAGATAGATATAGGCTATCCCTTCTTGTGCATCACCTAATTGATCAACTTAGGTGATTGGTTTTGTATACGAAAGTTATATATTGAACATGCATGGGTAGCGCAAAACCGTTAATTGATGCATAAATTAAGCCCAACAATCTCACAAATAATGTGTGTAAATTATTCATGAGTCATATGTATTCACAAATCTTTGGATTACAAGTGAACATTTACATTTTGTTACCATGTACGGCTACAACCAACCTAACTCTCACGCACTTTTGCGGGGGTCAATATAGTCAACAAATGACAAATTTTTACCCAGCCAATAGTGCAGTGTAATGGTGGGGCACATGGCTGGTAAAGTGGAGGCCGTGAGTTCGATTTTTGCCACATGTTGTGCGACCATACGTGAGGGATAGGCTCTTTCGTACGCTAGCCTAAATTGTTCTTTACAGTAATTTATACATGTAGAGTGAGTTTTTTTTTTTTTTAATTTTAATTTTTTTACCAAAGGAGGTGTGCCAATCCTATGCAAATAATTCGTTTATATGAAAACCGTAGTGCCATGTAGGCTAGAGCATGGGATTAATAATGCCTTTGAAACTTTGAACTTGTTATTATTAGAAAGAATACTTTAATTTCCACTCCAATCACACACCAAAGACCATACACAATTCTGAAAATACTGAAAGCACGTATGCAAAAAGAAAACTACGGAGGTCTGCAAACAACTCTGTGCCGGAGAATCACAGTAGAGTTGTGTCGAAGTGCCCCTCAATAACTTGCGATTCCATGAGAGCCCAGTAGCAGCTGTTATTCATAAGAAAGGGAGATGGAGATGGAGATGGATGACTACTCTCTTGATAAACTTGGTCAACTTTTGAAGCTGGGTCGAAGAAGAATGGATGTACATTATACCAGTTGATGGCGTTTTGCAGCGTAATGTCAATACCATTCGAGTGCATTTCAGGATTAGATGCACAATAAACCTTATTCTCTGAACTTCCAACTGAGGGCCACTCTGGAACAAACCTTGCAATTGACTGCTTCATCTCCTCACAGTAACCATTCTCGTAATTTTTTGTTCCGTGGCTAATGATCTCATCATTAGCAGCTGTGAGAATACTTTCAGTAGAGGATGGTGGCTTCGAGCCTACTCTTGTTTTGTTGAGTTTCTTTCTCAAACGCGAATACCACGCATTTTTGATCTGGTTATCTGTTCTACCAGGCATGCGTGCTGCTATCAATGCCCACCTGCAACAACTTACAGGCACTTGAACTTTGTTTTACCTAAACCTCATATATGTTAACAAGTTGAATTATTAGACATCAAACAAACCGTGGCCGTACCTGTTACCCAGCAACTCATGAAGCCTGATGATGAGTTCTTCTTCATCTGCAGAAATATTATCGTGCTTTACATCCGGACGAAGATAATTCATCCATCGTAACCTGCAACTCCTTCCACACCTCACCAGACCTGCTCAATATCATTTCTTTATAAACTTCATCATAATCATAACCTCATTATTATTACTATAATCATAACCTGCATACCTGTTTTTTGGGGAACGATACTCCAGCGTCCTTCTCCATGGGTTTGAACATAGTTTTTGAGGAGGAGATCCTCGTGAGGGGTCCATGGACCTTTATTCAAACCTAAATCAGAGCAGCACGCCTTCCTCACCATTCTACCTCTTCTGTTATCCTCATCTCACCTCACAGCTGTATTATATGGTTGCCGTTGCATGTTATGAGTTAAAGCTCTCAGCAATTTCACGTGACGAAATACACCCAGAAAGTATTATTTCATTCGTAACAGCAAAGCTATAGCTATAAACTACACGAGGAATCTCCGCCACCTTTTATAAAATATATGAGGTTTAACATTTTCCTTACGTCCCTATACACGGACACCTTTATTCTCCTTACTGCCTGCTGTCCAATCTCATTGTATAGCGTGCTGAAGAATTTAAAAGGTAGGAAAAGGAGGAAGATAAAAAACAGAGTGATCTCTATTTGTCCTTTCCTTTGTCAATCCACTTGATCATCTTACAGTTTGAATTAACTTAATTTGTCTCACAAAGAACCATCTTGAAGAAGAATACGTGCTAAAACAGTTACTATACATGGATGGTATAAATACAGTTTATTTTAAGCTTTAAAATAACATATATTAAATATAAACCAGTAGCTTTTATCCTTGGTGGGAATTTTGGGCAAATTATGGTGCAATAAATTAGACTAGATGGATAAATGGACCCCCCATGAACATACATGAGGGTTAGGGTAATCGGAGAAGCATAAACAAGTAGATCTTATTTAAATAATGCAAAAGAATATTGTTACAATATTTAGCTTGGGAAAATCTTTTTGGGTGAAAAACTCAACCATAACTTTGTTTAGAGTATTAACTTGAAACCAACTTACAAATACAATATTCTTGGACTCTAAAGGTCTGCCCTCCAACTATTCAATCTTTCAAAGAGTTTGTGTTCTACCCTCCGAGTCTTAATTCTTTTAGAGTGTCTCTCACAATGAGAGCACACATTTTTATAATCAAAGCATGTATCCTATAACTAACCTTGCTTAGCCAGCAAGCTAAAGCCTAAAAATATGATGATAAAGAAAACCACTATTTTTTGCATTAGACTCAAGTTGCAAAGCTAAATAAAACTTACAGCTAAAATAGGACTAGCTATTTGCTTTAAACATTAGTGCCCAAAATAGCTCCAAGCGCCCTTAAATAAGGCAATGCTTCATTTGAATGCATCCATCTCCCAAAACTACGTTGTACTAGGTAGGTGACATACACAACGATCTCTCCCTTGTTGACTACCCCATAAGGGATTCCACAAACTTGGTCCCTAGCACACAGGCTTCTAAACCCATATCTTCACTATACCAAGTAACTCCTCAACACACACTAACTTTATCAATGAGTCCACTACCTTCACCTTTGACTCCACTCCCTTCACCATTTCCCTTTCAAAATGATATTGCACATCACTATGCAACGTACAAGAGTGACATTCCCCTTCTTACACCAAGATCTCGTTGTAGTGAGCACTCCCCTCGATACCAAATAACATGGTCGTAAGTCCCTTGCAAATCCCTGAAGATTCACTCCACCATACTCCAATTTTCCATGTTCAGATTGGACATACCTCTTTTGAGATGCCATTGAGGAGATATCTTTCTTTATCCACTATTATCTTGGCTTACATCATCTTTGAGATTTCATTGGGGCGACACCTCCACAGCCCCACTTTATTTCCCCCATACCTATCCTAGATACCGCTAGGACGTCACCTCATTAACATTCCTTTGCTAGTTCCTATTTACTCTTAAATGTTGTTGGGATGACATCTCCTCAACTCCACTTCATTTACCTCCAAACTCTCTAAGATTCCGCAACAACGACATATTCACCTTGTAATGACACCTATACATACCACTGAGATACCATGATAACGTCATCAATTTTCTCCTCTAATGACATTTAGTATTGTTGAGATAACATGAAAATGGAATTTCCTCAATCTTTCTTTGTTTCCTCCTAGATTCATCTATCATTTCAGCCAATTCTTGTTATCATAAGAACTCTCTAGCCAAACGCTTCTATGGGCCAAACAGGCAGGGTGAAGTCGATCATCTAATACGGTTCCCCCCCTTTCTGCTGCCCCTTCACCCAAAGGCCATGCCACATAGAGGCCCTCAATAGAGGGGAACTTGCATTGCCAATGGCACCCTCCCCTTGCCCCCTGTTCTTTAGAGTAGGTTTTCCTGCTTCTTGGTAAGTGCCCCATCATATTAAGAGAGGTGCCCTCTCTATTTGTGGAGATGGAGATGGGTGCTTAAGCAAGTCGGAGTCATTTTTGTTGCCTCCTATATATATATTCTATATATATATATATATGGATATATATCTATCTTAGATATAATATATATATCTCTATATATATCATATTATCTATATATTATATATATATATATATCTATATAATTATTATCTAGGGCTAATGCCGGTGCGAGTTCAGCTAGGGAGCCGATCTTCCTCGATGGAGTCTCTATAAGTGTTAGAATATTGGTATATCAGATAGATAGGGTGCTGCCAACACCATAGATATTATAGGTCCTTTGAATCCACAGGGTTTCCCCTTGGGAGGTAAGGTATATTTGAATAAGTAACCATGAGGATTTTCTTTCCTCTGCTCTATAAACTGAGCTATCCCGACTCTCCATATTCATCATTCTAGCACAGAGCCTTTCTCTAAGTTTAGTAGATCAAGAACTCTCCTACTCTAATGTTAGCGAACTTGACTTTACCAGTCTTGATGTCTTACATGCATGAGAACATCATTTCTTGTTTCGTATCAACATCCAGATCTCATGGTGGTAATAACTCTCTAGCACCCTCTCTACCTTTCATAAGATCTCTTCGACATCAGATTTTTAACTTACCTTCTTTATTGATCTTAACTTCCTCCTTCATAGCTACACTGCTCTCCACATGTCCTATCTCAAGCTCACATAGGGGTAATATTTATCCAGCACATGTCAAGTTACTTATGCAAGACCTTACCTAAGTTAGTGTTTCACCTAACAAAATACCTATTCTCTAAGCCCTTTAAAAATCATGACCAAAACATATTGTGTGGGAGATATCTTCCCTACTATTTCATTGACACTCCTAGTTTTGAGATCTCGCAGGGGTGAGAACTGCCTCACCACCTCCTTCTTACTTGGTCAACTACTATTAAGGTATTTCCAGGGCTAGTAATCCCTTACCACCTCTTTCCTTTCCCCATATTCTATCAAGAGATCCTATGGGGGTGATATTTCCCCCACATAAATATTCATCGTACTCACTAAGCTCCTTCATTACTTGAGATCCTGCAAGGAAAGTTCTCCTTGTGCCCTTTGTGTTAATCCTCACTCCATTTATCCACACCACACTTTTCTACCAATATGATATATTTCTATGGTGATAATTTCATCTCTCTTATCCCTCTAATAGAAAGATCTCACTTAGGTGAGTACTTCACTTCTTTAACCTTGGTACTTATGAGATATCTCATAATTATGTTTTGGTGAAACCACTTATTATTTATGCATATAACATATTATTTCAAACCTTTCATGTAAGGTTTCAAATTTATAAAATCCAATAGCATATGGATTAAAATCCTATTCATAATTCATATCTCCAACAACCCAAAGACACTCACGTGAAAATATCTCTTTTATTGTGAAATAAAATACAAATCATAATGAGTTCCATTGGGTTACTTAGCAATCCATTAACCCCCATTGTTCTTACCTATCCACTACCACCTAGGTTCTCATTTTGTGATGGTAAAATTGATCTACATCAATATTTTAATTCCTTTAGAACCTCTTATATAGGCTACAATAGTAATGATATCCTACTAACAAATATTTTTCCATTTAGCCTAAAAGTAAATATAATTTATTAGTTTTATATCCTTCCTTCAGGATCATAAGGTCATCGAAATATTTAGTTGACAATTTTCTTATCCATTTCTCAATTAATATTGGAAAACTCCTATGTTTTTCACACATCACTCAATTCAAGAAACAATCTCGTGGTTGTTTTTAATATTATGTCTTATTCAATACAAGAATTGTCTTTCTCGAGGATCTAAACACATAGGTTAAAATGAGTTAATTGATACATTCATTGATAGCCTTATCCCAAATCTCAAAGAAATTACATGTTTCTTAACTTTACATAATTTTAGGACCTATGTCAAATGGAAAAATTATATGATCCTAAGATCATGACAACCAACATATTGACCTATGAGTTCATCCAAATAAAAAATTCCAATATAATCTATTAGGAAAACCAACTAATAAAAAGAAAGAAAACCATTTTTTTCACACAATCAAAGCGTAAAATAATCATTTCAAAATGTTTATCACTGATGAATGATAAATCCTAAACATAAAACACTTTTAACGTCTCTACTACTACCTTTGGATAGCTCCTTACACATGATCCAAGTGCTTCTTCCTAGGATGAACCCTACATGAAAGATATGAATTTGGTGTTTCTCCAAGAAAGAAAACTATGTGGGTGGGTATGTTGAGAATGGAAGTGGAAGATGTGAGATGGAGATTCTCCATCTATTCATCCATATATTGCTATAGGGGAAAAAATAAGTTTAGGGGGAAGTTCCATCAAATCCAATTTTACAAAAATGATTATCTATATGCCAATGAAATATTGTGCATCAAGGTAGCACTAGACCTTCTCCCTTTATAATCTTTGGGGAGGAGGTGTTTCACCACATAAAATGCATTATGTCCAGATGGGTGATCTGTAAGTGCAACCAACTTTTTCTAAGTCTTTTAGCTCTCCACAAATGGATTTTTGAGTATTAGAGTTCCATTATTGATGGAAACTTATACATTTATCCTTGCGTTAGAGGCTTCTTGATCCAGATCATGTATTTGATATAATCAAGGATATGAATGTAGTTCTCAATTATCATATTTAGATTAAACCACGGTATCTATTTTTCAATCCTTTGACATAAAATCCACGTGTGTGCGAATTCCAAATCTCTCACTTTAGTCCTAGAATTAATCTTATATTCTCGGTGGATTTATGGTCATTGAACCTTATACTACACTCATCTCCCATATTAAATTTTCTTGTGGACATCTTCGTAGATATTCATGCCAATAATGATTACAAAGTTTACAATTTTTCTTAGTATCATGTCCTTGATTATGAGCGAGTGATTTTTTAGGTACCGCTGATGATAAAAAATAGAAATAAAATAAATAAAAGAAAGGGGTCACATGGTTTTAGATTTTTTTAGATAGAAAATTAAGTGGATGGTATGTTCTCTTCGTGGAGGAACGTATTTCCCCATCATCTTATATTCATGGGTAGGATTTAAAGTATTTTGGCCTTGGATCTGGTCTCAGGCGTACAGTTGAAGGTTGTTCCATGTGAACCAAAGATCGAATTAGTGGTTGTTGAGGTGAGGGTCTATATGCAGGTAGTGTTGAGTATGATACTAATATGGGATCTAATTAGTTAATAAATACTATAACTTTTTTATTGAGGATTTTTTAGAAAATGTGTTAAAATTTGTATTAGAATTTTATTTTTAGACTCGAAGTTTTGGTTAGAGTGTAGTTCACTATATGTAAACTTAACTGAGTTTGAATTAGTACTATCCATTCATCTCCAAGAGGTGGGACACTATTTCTATGTTTGTATGACTACATTTAGTCTTATCAAGCTCCATTTATATTATTAGAATGTATTGGGGTGCTTAGGTTCACTAGGATGCTTGATAGGTGTGTATGTATCACTTAAAACTAATTTTGGCTTCTTGCATGTTGACCGTATATTAGTAGTGGATGATATTTTCATCTTGAGTCTATTTTGAGTCTTATTTTTTTTACTTCATATCACTCGTGTAGGAGTTATTATTAGTATTTTACTTTTCATGCAAGTTGAGATAAATCTTGTTGTAATGGCATATATCAACCTTATTTATTGTTTAATAGTTGTAATACAAATTGGGGAATTATTTTCCAAGTGGTGTTGCATTTGCAATGTGTTTAGATTTTATTTTAGTTTTAATTATTCACTTATACATATAATAAATATTTGGATGTATTATGTGGATGTTATATAGCGCATATTTTGTCACCAATCTCACATACAAGCATGCTAGTTTAATTGCGAGTTATTCTAGGGAAAGATTGGATGATCACTATCTTCATTTCAAAGTAGCTCAAGTATGATTTCCAACCCTTCTACATCAAAAACATTCATTTAGTATCATATTTTGTTCAATTAATAGGTGAATAATGGTTTTTGTAAAGTATTAGTAGCCATGATTGCTTCAAATAAATTTTGCTTCTAGGAATATCCCCATCTTGAAAGGTGATGACTTGAGCACAATGGAGATTCAATTGAAGAAAATTATTTTTGGAAGGGGAGTTTGGGAGAATGTTTATAAATGGATACATCTACCTATAGATTGGATATTGTTCTCAAGATCATAAAGAGAAAAAAAAGGAAGAAATAATTTTAATTCACTGGATATCGTCTATCTCCAGAGTGACATAGATCCTAACCATTTATCTAAGATTTTTTAGAAGTAATATTGCCCATGAGGCATGGGATACTTGAAGAATTCATATCAAGGATTTGCGGAGGTAAGAGATGAAAAAATTTAACCCTCAAAATGAATTTGAGAATTATGAAAGTCAAATAATGAAGATGTTGGAGATTATTGCAATAAAATAATGATTAGTTCATATATTGATGGTTTATTGGAGAAATTGTAGAAAATGATTTATTGTAAGATTTTTTTTGAGATATTTGAAAAAAAAATGGTTACATATTTGATCACTCTCGATGAGTGTAAGAAAATTAACACAATAAATTTTAATGAATTAACTTAGGTTCTCTCTTGTCCCATGAGGATAAAATGATATTATATGCAGGAAATCTAGAAAAAGCACTGCAATCAAGGCAAGTGAAATAAAAAATGAAGATAAATATTAAAAAATAAAATAAAGGGTGTTAATAAAACTCAAATTAAACTGGGAAATATCAATATAATTCAAAAGTAAAGGTAATAAACACCTTACTTGTCCATTACTACAAAATAATTAAGCAAATAGTGAATAAATGATACCTAATACTAATTATATAACATCGTTGATAAATATGTAGTGAAGTATAGATTTTAACCCAAGCAAGAAGCTAGAAAATATGAAACCCTAGTTGCAAATGAAAGGGATAAAGTACTTAGTTGATTCACAATTAAATATGGATTGTACCGAAGTGACAAACTGGTGAATAAGAGGGAGTTGTCATACCAAAGCTCACAAAATTGTGTGAACACAGGATCTGCCTGGACTAGGGCATCTGAGCTGGGTGTAACCCCCGCTAAAACAACCCACTTGAGACCCATGAACAAACTAGGTTTAGTTAAAAAATTATGGAATAATTTTTTTAAAAAAAGTGTTAACGACCAAAGTCTCAAGGACAATTAAATTCAACTGATAACTTTTCCCATTACAATAACTACTAATTCCACATTATAAAGCAACAAGTGTAATAAGTCCACACCTAGCTCAAATCTCCTTAGGGATTAATTTAATCACTGATTGCATTGATATTTTAGCTAAATATTCCCTGATTAAAATTTTAGGGTTAAGCGACAAAAACAATTAAATACCGAAGGTATTTAATTCCACAAGATCTAAGATAAGAGAAAGGTTTAATTACAGTGGGGAAAAGTATACATATTTAAAATCATCAGAGTATATTCTTACTTACCCACTCCTAGAACTCGGTTAAAGATTCAATTTGATTTCTACCATGATGGATGCAATTAAAAATTCCTGAAAATATTCCCATTATGTAGGGAATTTCCTCACCTTTCTGGTGATATAAAGAAGTCCTCCTAATTCCTTATATTTTTCAAGTTATGGACCGGCAGAACTTGGGGTGAAAATTTTCCCTAACTTGGGCCTACGAACTTCGTAGAGAAAATTATCCTAGAGGATAAAAGTGGACCGACGGAGAAAAATTTTCCCAGATGTAGGAAGACAGAGCGGGGAAGACATTTGCGCTTTTGTCCTTTTGGGACAAAGGCCGCAATTTACCTCCGTGCTCCCATGAGTCCATAAGGGAACATATGTTGGCTATTTCCAAATTTTGGTTGAAAGAGTCGTGCCACCAGAGAATTTTAAGGCTTTTATCCTTCTTTTTTTTTTTCGAAAAGTGCTAGGGATCAAAACAATCCCACCTCCACTGATGCCAAGGGTGCCATGTGTCACGCCCTGATTCGTGCGGGGAAAACGGACCGGCGGGGAAACTAGGAAATTTAGAATTTTTGCAAAAAGAGCGTTAAGGTTTAAAGACAACACGCACCTCCTCCACCGATGCCATAAGGTGCCACATTGCCAACAACCATCGACTGCGGGTTGGCGGAAGAAATTAAGAAATTTTGCTAAAAAAATTCTTTTGAAAGAGCTAAGGTTTAAAGTGGATCTGCGCCTCTGCCGACACCCAAGAAGCCACATGGCAACGCCTAATTGGCTGCGGGTTGGCAGGGCTGCGGGGAAAATTACAAATTTTTCCAAATTTTATTTTGAAAGTGCTTAAGGTTAAAATAAATCCGAGCCTCGTGCTGACACCCAACGAAGCCACGGTGTCGATCAAGATTGGCTGCAAGGGCGGTGGGGGTGGCAGAGGAAAAATTGTAAATTAACTTTTGGACTTAGATCATTTATAGAAAAAATGAAGGCTTGCGGATTAGCGGAGTGGTGGAAAACGACATGAATTTCAACCTTTAGAGCAAAAAGCAAAAAAAGGAAAGTTTTAGAGTCCACGGGTCTGCCAAAGAATATTTTATTCATTTAAATTTGACAGTTAGATTATTTGAACCCAAAATTAAGTAAAAACTTCAAAATGAACATAACTTTTGATTGGGAACTCAGTTTTTGGAAAACGAGGACTTTCTGGAAATCTCTTGACATCCTCTTTTCTTAGAAACATTAGGAAGTTGATTTTGATAAATATTAGAGGGTAAATTTTGATAAAAATTATTTCTAATCACTTAGAAAGTTGAACTGGTATTTTTAACTTATCATCTTTGTTCACTTTTCATTAAGTCTTTTTTCTTTTTCCATTTTCCACTTGCCAACACAGGCATGGAGATTTTACTTGGAAATTTTAAATACATTTCAAAGTTAATTTTTGATTGAGATCATTCAACTTTCCTAAAAAAAAAAAACCAATTTAACGCAAAAACGAATGAGACATTGTTTGAGCCCTGATTTTGAAAGGTTATATGAAAATTTCTTTAAGTATTATAGTTTGTGTGGGATTTTTTTTATATTTCTTTGGGAGGAGGTGTTTCACCACATAAAATGCATTATGTCCAGATGGGTGATCTGTAAGTGCAACCAACTTTTTCTAAGTCTTTTAGCTCTCCACAAATGGATTTTTGAGTATTAGAGTTCCATTATTGATGGAAACTTATACATTTATCCTTGCGTTAGAGGCTTCTTGATCCAGATCATGTATTTGATATAATCAAGGATATGAATGTAGTTCTCAATTATCATATTTAGATTAAACCACGGTATCTATTTTTCAATCCTTTGACATAAAATCCACGTGTGTGCGAATTCCAAATCTCTCACTTTAGTCCTAGAATTAATCTTATATTCTCGGTGGATTTATGGTCATTGAACCTTATACTACACTCATCTCCCATATTAAATTTTCTTGTGGACATCTTCGTAGATATTCATGCCAATAATGATTACAAAGTTTACAATTTTTCTTAGTATCATGTCCTTGATTATGAGCGAGTGATTTTTTAGGTACCGCTGATGATAAAAAATAGAAATAAAATAAATAAAAGAAAGGGGTCACATGGTTTTAGATTTTTTTAGATAGAAAATTAAGTGGATGGTATGTTCTCTTAGTGGAGGAACGTATTTCCCCATCATCTTATATTCATGGGTAGGATTTAAAGTATTTTGGCCTTGGATCTGGTCTCAGGCGTACAGTTGAAGGTTGTTCCATGTGAACCAAAGATCGAATTAGTGGTTGTTGAGGTGAGGGTCTATATGCAGGTAGTGTTGAGTATGATACTAATATGGGATCTAATTAGTTAATAAATACTATAACTTTTTTATTGAGGATTTTTTAGAAAATGTGTTAAAATTTGTGTTAGAATTTTATTTTTAGACTCGAAGTTTTGGTTAGAGTGTAGTTCACTATATGTAAACTTAACTGAGTTTGAATTAGTACTATCCATTCATCTCCAAGAGGTGGGACACTATTTCTATGTTTGTATGACTACATTTAGTCTTATCAAGCTCCATTTATATTATTAGAATGTATTGGGGTGCTTAGGTTCACTAGGATGCTTGATAGGTGTGTATGTATCACTTAAAACTAATTTTGGCTTCTTGCATGTTGACCGTATATTAGTAGTGGATGATATTTTCATCTTGAGTCTATTTTGAGTCTTATTTTTTTTACTTCATATCACTCGTGTAGGAGTTATTATTAGTATTTTACTTTTCATGCAAGTTGAGATAAATCTTGTTGTAATGGCATATATCAACCTTATTTATTGTTTAATAGTTGTAATACAAATTGGGGAATTATTTTCCAAGTGGTGTTGCATTTTGCAATGTGTTTAGATTTTATTTTAGTTTTAATTATTCACTTATACATATAATAAATATTTGGATTTATTATGTGGAGTTATATAGCGCATATTTTGTCACCAATCTCACATACAAGCATACTAGTTTAATTGCTAGTTATTCTAGGAAAGATTGGATGATCACTATCTTCATTTACAAAGTATCTCAAGTATGATTTCCAACCCTTCTACATCAAAAACATTCATTTAGTATCATATTTTGTTCAATTATAGGTTAATAATGGTTTTTGTAAAGTATTAGTAGCCATGATTGCTTCAATAAATTTTGCTTCTAGGAATATCCCCATCTTGAAAGGTGATGACTTTGAGCACTGGAGATCAATTGAAGAAAATTATTTTTGGAAGGGAGTTTGGGAGAATGTTATAAATGGATACAATCTACCTATAGATTGGAATATTGTCTCAAGATCATAAAAGAGAAAAAAAGGAAGAAATAATTTTAATTCACTGGATATCGTCTATCTCCAGAGTGCCATAGATCCTACCATTTATCTAAGATTTTTTTAGAAGTAATATTGCCCATGAGGCATGGGATACATTGAAGAATTCATATCAAGGATTTGCTGAGGTAAGAGATGAAAAAATTTAAACCCTCAAAATGAATTTTGAGAATTTATGAAAGTCAAATAATGAAGATGTTGGAGATTATTGCATAAAAATAAATGATTTAGTTCATATATTGATGGTTTATGGAGAAATTGTAGAAAATGATTTTATTGTAAGATTTTTTTTGAGATATTTGGAAAAAAAAATGGTTACATATTTTGATCACTCTCGATGAGTGTAAGAAAATTAACACAATAAATTTTAATGAATTAACTTAGGTTCTCTCTTGTCCCATGAGGATAAAATGATATTATATGCAGGAAATCTAGAAAAAGCACTTGCAATCAAGGCAAGTGAATAAAAAAATGAAAGATAAATATTAAAAAAATAAAATAAAGGGTGTTAATAAAACTCAAATTAAACTGGGAAATATCAATATAATTTCAAAAGTAAAGGTAATAAACACCTTACTTGTCATTACTACAAAATAATTAAGCAAATATTGAATAAATAGATACCTAATACTAATTATATAATATCGTTGATAAATATGTAGTGAAGTATAGATTTTTAACCCAAGCAAGAAAGCTAGAAAATATGAAACCCTAGTTACAAATGAAAGGGATAAAGTACTTAGTTGATTCACAATTAAATATGGATTGTACCGAAGTGACAAACTGGTGAATAAGAGGGAGTTGTCATACCAAAGCTCACAAAATTGTGTGAACACAGGATCTGCCTGGACTAGGGCATCTGAGCTGGGTGTAACCCCCGCTAAAACAACCCACTTGAGACCCATGAACAAACTAGGTTTAGTTAAAAAATTATGGAATAATTTTTTTAAAAAAGTGTTAACGACCAAAGTCTCAAGGACAATTAAATTCAACTGATAACTTTTCCCATTATAATAATTACTAATTCCACATTATAAAGCAACAAGTGTAATAAGTCCACACCTAGCTCAAATCTCCTTAGGGATTAATTTAATCACTGATTACATTGACATTTTAGCTAAATATTCCCTGATTAAAATTTTAGGGTTAAGGGACCAAAACAATTAAATACCCAAGGTATTTAATTCCACAAGATCTAAGACAAGAGAAAGGTTTAATTACAGTGGGGAAAAGAATACATATTTAAAATCATCAGAGTAAATTCTTACTTACCCACTCCTAGAACTCGGTTAAAGATTCAATTTGATTTCTACCATGATTAATGCAATTAAAAATTCCTGAAAATATTCCCATTAGGTAGGGAATTTCCTCACCTTTCTGGTGATATAAAGAAGTCCTCCTAATCCTCATATTTCTCAAGTTATGGACCGGCAAACTTGGGGTGAAAATTTTCCCTAACTTGGGCCTACGGACTTCGTAGAGAAAATTTTCCTAGAGGATAAGAGTGGACCGGCGGGCCTTTTCCCAGATGGGAAGACAGAGCGGGGAAGACATTTGGCGCTTTTGTTTTTGGGACCCCAACCTCCGTGCTCCCATGAGTCCATAAGGGAACATATGTTGGCATTTCCAAATTCTGGTTGAAAGTTGGGCCGAAGAGAATTTTAAGGCTTTTATCCCGAAAAGTGCTAGGGGATCAAAACGATCCAAATGCCAAGGGTGCCAGTGTCACACCCTGATTCGTGCGGGGAAAACGGACCGGCGGGGAAACTTAGGAAATTTAGAATTTTTGGGAAAAAGAGCACATAAGGTTTTAAAACAACCGCACCTCCACCGATGCCATAAGGTGCCACATGTCAGGACTGCGGGTTGGCGGAAGAAATTAAGAAATTTTGCTAAAAAAATTCTTTTGAAAGAGCTAAGGTTTAAAGGGATCTGCGCCTCTGCCGACACCCAAGAAGCCACATGGCAACGCCTAATTGGCTGCGGGTAAGGGGAAAACTTACAAATTTTTCCAAATTTATTTTTGAAAGTTTAAGGTTAAAATTCCGAGCCTCTGCTGATGCCCAACGAAGGCACGTGTCGATCAATGATTGGCTGCAAGGGGTGGGGGGCCAGAGGAAAAATTGTAAAATTAACTTTTTGGACTTAGATCATTTTTAGAAAAAATGAAGGCTTGCGGATTAGCGGAGTGGCGGGAAACTTCATGACTTTGCACCTTTTGGGAAAAAAGCAAAAAAAGGAAAGTTTTAGTCCACGGGTCTGCCCCAAGAATATTTTATTCATTTAAAATTTGACAGTTAGATTATTTTGAGCCCAAAATGAGGTAAAAACTTCAGAAGGCCATAACTTTTGATTGGGAACTCAGTTTTTGGAAAATGAGGACTTTATGGAAATCTCTTGACGTCTCTTTTCACAGAAACCTTAGGAATTTGATTTTGATAAATTTTAAAGGGTAAATTTTGAGAAAACACCTTTCTGTCACTTAGAAAGTGAACTGGTATTTTTAACTTATCAATTTTGTTCAAATTTTTCATTAATTCTTTTTCCACTTGCCAAACAGGCATGGAGGATTTTACTTGGAATATTTTAGAATAGATTTCAAGGGTTAAATTTTTTGATTGAAGATCAATTCAAATTTCCCCAATTTAACAGCAAAAACGACTGAGAAATTGTTTGAGCCCGATTTTGAAAGGTTCTATGAAAATTTCTTAAGTATTATAGTTTGTGTGGGATTGTTTTGATCTTTCTTAGCTTGTATTAATGTTTCAAATGTCTTTCCTAGTCTGCAGGGTCATTCTGTACATTTTCTGATAATTATTTGCCAGTTTGAAAATATCTAACAGAGATCTAATTCGAAAGGATCTATTTTCCATTTTCTTCTTCCAAGTATTAGGATACGTTCCAATTCCAATCTAATACATTTAGTTGATTCAAATCAAACTATTCAAAACCAAAATGCAATTCTGATTTCTAATTTTACACATTTTCAAAAGACAGAGCTCTGTGTTTTCCTCACACACATTTCTTCCTTTCAAATAGAGATTTCAAATACATTTAAATGATCAGATTCAATACCACAATGCAATTTGAGAAAGGTAATACAATCATTTATTGGTTCCCAAAAGACAACTTACAACTTCTTTCTTTCATTCTTCAAATTCATCATACAGAATACAATTATTTCTTTCAAAAGAACAGAAACGGAGTATATCTCTTTCACATTTCAATCTTACAACTTTCGTATTCAATACAACATATTTCCATTACAAAACATATACAAGTTCATCCACTTCAAGTGGGAAGGTTACAATAATATTTATCTCAACAAGGGACTGTCAACTATTTTATTTCATTTTCCTTTGCTCCAGAACAACAACATGTAGATTTATCATTCTTCCAATTCTGATCACAACAAGAGCAGGGGAAAGGCAACGCTCTCCACCCAACCAAGACATCCAATGACAAGGAGAATCCATCCTTCTTCATTGGCCCCCGAGCCCCAACCACAAAGCAATGGAAGATGTGATTCAACTCATGGCAACAACAGGCTTCCACAAACACACATGCAAATTTCACATTCAAAACACAGTCCAAAACAAAACTGCAGTTTGCCACCACAGAACAAAACAACAAACAACACTCAGGCTTCATCATGCAAGCCAAAGGAGCAAGAAACTATGGGGGATGTTGCTTATGCCTCCCAAAGGGGAAATGGGTATCACCACCTGAGAACAAACCAAAATATATATCATTTCAAATCCCTGACATGCCCTTATGCCTCCCCCAAGTACCCCTTATTCCTCACATTTCCTTATGCCTCCCCAACCTCTTATGGCACCCCATAATGAGTAAAGAAATGCAAGTTATTTCTTTGTAAGGTGGAACCCAAATCCCAACTCCCTCCACACTTATACCTCCCCAAAACACTTATGCCTCCCACAAAATGCCCCATAGTCTTCTCCTACACCATCCCTAGGCCATCTACCCAACCAGCCAACAAATAAAACAACACATTCAAACATTCAACCATTCACATATGCATACAAATAAAAGGAGAGTATTTCCAAGAGCTAAGCTCTTACCTCTCCATGATGGAGTTTGTTCAAGTTCAAAACAACAAGCTCTCCAATGCTACACAAACCAAGAGATCAACAATCAACAAGTATGCAACAATCTCCAAATTTCTCCCAATTTGCAAGAGCTCCAAAAACCCAAAGCAAGTCACCAAAAATGAAGTGATAAAAGTGAAGCAAAAAAAAAAAACCCAAAAACAAGCCAAGGAATTTGAATATATAGAAGAGGAAAGAGAAGAGGATGAGGTGGATCCATGTGGGATGCCACATCACACATCCTCAACTCCAACTCATAAGTCAACTTCAATCTCCAAGGCACAATAAATAAGCAGGTGAATAAATGACAGTTTTACTTACACACTCAAATCAAACCCACACCTCATAAGGACTGAAATTGAAAGCATGTAAGAAAGTGCAATTAAAGCATACAACTTGACTTACAAAAATGCATAATGAAGGCTAGATTTAAACCCTCCAACCATAGGTAAGGTTGGCATGAAAATTTAAGAGGTATGGGACAAGTTTAACTTGTCCCATAAGCTTCCAAAATCAGCCTCCAAGGACAAATTCAAATTTCAAAAGGAGGTGGAGTGTTTCATACTCCAAAATTAATTTACACATCACTTACACATTTCTTACAACACTTTAATTTTAGGCCAACAACTCTAATAATTACTTTCTTATGTCCCAATTTGATTAATTAATTTTAACAACATGTTTACTCACATTAATTTACCACAATTAATAAATAATGAAAGGGGTAAACACATCACTTAATAAACACATACAAACATCAATAAAAAGGAACCAAATAAATAAATACACATAACCCTTGGTCACATTTAAAGGTGATCCCCCCATTGGAATCCCTAACAATCAAACACACACACACACACAACAATACAAGTTGCCATGGTGACCTTGTTGAATTCATCTAGAATTCCAATGTGGTTGGTCTCCAATCCCCTGATGTTTGTTGTGATATTTTTAACCTGCACAATACAAATACCCCTTTGGCCTCGTGGCCATATCAGAACATCCAAATGAATATAATATAATTTCAAAATCATCAATATATATATGAATCACAACAACATCCAGACAATCAACAATATCACTTACAATTTCATCAGCAACTATATAATCATCAATTTTAAATTCAATTTTCTCGGTCTACTCAATATATCCAAATATCACATGTCCTAACAACATCCATATATATATATATATATAACCATGTCCAACAACATGTCAACATCTATATAAAATGTCTCTAACAATCATCATGCATCATATATGAATCAGAGTCAACAATAATCCATGATCTGACATCTAACACCATACTAAATCAAAACTATAATAATGTCCATAATATAGTCAGTAGTATCATGATCAATATCAAAAGTGTCAAAGGGAAGTGGGCACTACATCCCCCTCCCCTTAGACTCGACTTCCTCCTGGAAGTCACTGGAAAGAGAGATAGGAACAAATGCAATAGAAAAAGGATCACTCCATTATGGGATTGCTTGCTTCAAACAAGTGTGGGTCTACAGAACCTAAGTTTGGTCCAATGCAATTTAGCAAGAAGAAGGGAGATTGCAAGGGATGAGTTCTAAACTTTTTGCATGCAAGGCTATGAACACTTAAATCTAGAGAGTAAATTTACGCTATCAACCAAGATACCACACATAACAATATAACATGAAGAGTTCAAAAGAGTCTTAAGAGTAACCACCAAGTAGAGGAATAATAAGGAGAATTCCATGAGTTTGAGAATGACCACATAGTTTCCCAAGGAATACAACATACTACATTAATAAAAGTTAAGGTTTCTACACATTTAAGCCATGATTTCAAGGTTCGTTGTCTAGACAAGGCTAGCAAAAATCAACTATGACCAAATTTGCACGAGGAACAAGTCTACTCAAGGTCCCACAATTTGAGGATCACACAGGATGAGGTGAATCAACAAGGACACCTAAATCAACAAAACATTTAAAATCAAGGAACTATTCCAGGAAAGCACTTCTATAACTTGAGAGGGTACAATTAACTTTTCATGGTAATAAAAGTGAAGTCAAGACCACAAGTTTTCCTATAGTCTGATTTTTACACTTTTGTTTTAAGAATCGAACACACCATACCAACCAAATCTAAAGAAGTCAACCGTTTAGCAAAATAAAAAGATATATATATATATATATATATCCCCTAGTAACTAACATATCAATACAAGTACCATACATTATAGCACAATGGGATTTATTTATCTTATTTCCTACTCAAGCTCAGAATAACCATAAAGAGAGCACAAGAAACACCAAGGACCACTCAAGGTCGCTAGGAGAAGAACAAGTAACATGGGGTCCAATTACAATCCAAGGGTGCATCGTATCAAAAGAGAAATAACATCATCTTGCACTTTCCATCCTAATGGAAAAGGGGCAACAACAACAAGGTGACCCAAGAAAATATGAAGAAAAGAAGACTTCCCAAAGTTATTTTATATCCTTAACATATGTTGCCTTAAAATTACAATAACTTAGGTCTCCAAGGACAAGACAACACGCAAGGAGGTTGCTTCTCAAACAACAGATAAGTCTCAATCCAAAAGGACCACAACTCACATTCGTCGAGCTATGGGATGATAAGGGTATGATGACCCAAAACTCCCACAAGAAAGGCACATACATCTATGAACAAGAAGTACTAAGCAACTAGAACACATTACTATCCACCAGGTGTTTCACAATTTCAGGTAGGCGACAGAACTACAGGTTCAACTATACATTGCACTCAATACACATAAATCTTACTTATTTTATAACTCAACTAATTAAGTCAAAAGTTGTAGTTTCATTTTTCCTAGCACATTCCTTTACGAGTTTTCTTAATTAAAATATTCCTTTTTATTCTGATATCACATGTTTGCGTTATAAGGATCACCACTAAGGTGGCCATGATATCTCGCCATTCTGTATAGGCAGACAAACAAAATATTTATTCTACTCCTAGGGGAGGTAGATGGACAAAGTTTTTTTCCTTTTCTATTCTTCTACATGGTTTTTATTCCTTCTATTAATCTACCAAGGTTAAAGCAAGGACCATTTTCTCTTTCTATGTTCCAGTTTATTTGTTAAGCTTCAAGGCCAAATCTCCTCAATTACAGTTTTATGATGTTTGGGTGAGTCAATTTGTCAATTAAAAAAAATTAATGAGAAGGAACGGTAAACATATCACACTATTACTTTTATGGGAGAGAGAGGTAATTCAACACATCACATTTTTAATTCTAAGGAAACAAGGGACATTCAACATAGAAAGCACATTATTAATTTGGTAAGAACTAGGAAACAATCAACCAACATGGATCACAACAATATTTCGAGATTTTTCCACTAATTACAAGTATCATAAAACATTCCTAGTGGGTTTCTACAAGTTCTCAAAAGAAGTTACGAGGAAGACCCATTAAGGAAGCATAATTACTTTTACTGATCTACTAGGGTTTAACACTGTTTGTTGTTTTGGTGAAAATATTTTACTCACCCTGATAAGACAAGGAAAGTTTTCAAATCTACACCCATATTACCACAGGATACCACCAACCAAGCAATCAAAATGACAAGGAAATATTTTAACTATAAGAACACCACATACTCATTAGAAGCGTCAAATGTAAGCAGACAATCAACCATCTTATTCAACATGGCTTTACGACCAAGAGTTACAGTTTCACAAGAGAATCACATTATAAAATACCACCGAGATTAAATTATCAAGGTCTAATTACACTATCATCACCAATGTCATGGTCCAAAATACTCAAAGCATCCATAAGTGTCTCCACGTAATCCAAAATTAATAGGTCATAGAGTATTATTCATAGTAACTAAAAAAAAGTTAAGGAAAGGGTAGACTTATTTATAGGTCAAGAGGGAAAACAGACACACTTAATTTACACACAATACTCGAATGGGATTAAATCTAACCATAATTACCAAGATGCATACAATCCTCAAGTCACTACTTAATATAATGAAATGAGGAACTCTTGATAAAACTTAGCATGCCATCGAAGAGAAGCCACTACCAGACAAACACTTTTCCACTAACATCCACAGCCAGCCAAAAGCAAACCGATCCCACCATAATTCATCAACCCACAATTAAACACCTCTACTCTGACGAGGTTCAAGCTCTTATCAGATGTAAGAGAATCACCACCACCGTTAACAGGCTGCCAACTAGAATGCACAACACAACAAACTCTCTTCCCAACAAGGTCGAGTAATGAAAAGGTCACTCTAAGATCCTAGATACACTCAAGGTTCCATGCATCTAAAACCAAGGCATAACTTTAAGCACCTAAGAGGACATTCAAGACACCTAGGGTGTACCCCCATATGACAAAATGTATGAATACAAGTAGCATAGAACCAGCTCATCATCATGCAAGAAGAAATCCATGTAACGTTTAGCTAAGCTCAGCCAACAACATAACGAGCTCCAAGTCACCAATCAAAATAAAGTCCAAGAAATATCACCAATCAAGGAAAGTGGCTAAGTAGCCACATTGCAAAGTCTAAAAATTCTCACAAAAATATAAATAACTAGAAGAGCCTCAAAGCTTCTCAATCCAATCATAAAATAAGATGTTGGTCCTTGATAAAATGACACAAGTTTACGAATGTAAAATACAAAATGTTAACACCACATTCACTTCGTAGCCCTTCATGGCCGCCAATAGGGGTACTCTGCCTCAAGGTCAGTTCCAAGGACACATGCACAGGATTGGGTCATAAACTACACCCAGACTTAATGTCCACTCTCCCATACGGGTAACAAAATGAAAAACTGACAACCAGACCAACTTTCCTAACTACTGAAGGAAGGAAGCTCTAAGCAGCTTCTAATTAACTCTTCCTGACCCCAGGACACAACCACTATTGTCCAACCACAAGATTCACACCATACAATTTATCATTCCAACAACTCCAATAAGGAAGGGTCTCAACAAAGGGCTTAACACATCATACAATTAAATCAAGTTTTAGGACTTGTAAAACAACACATTTTCAAAGGGGAACCAAGTTTCCACTACACTAGAAGTTCACAAAAATCAATTTAATTTGACATTCTTAGTTACCTGGGTTCAGAAAAAATGCCACTGAGTGAGTACAACAATTCAAACAACTTATTATTTTATTATTATTTTAATTTTGGTAGTTCAAATGAACAGAGTAATGTAATATTTCTTCATACGCATTTCTTTTTCAATTTTCAAACAAGTTTGTTTTCTTAGATTCAAAAGTGTGCTAGGTTTATAGTTCATGTCTCAAGTTTTCTAGTGTGCCCAAGGGTCCAAGCTTTGAACCCATGGCTCTGATACCAAGTGTAACGCCCGCTAAAACAACCCACTTGAGACCCATGAACAACCTAGGTTTAGTTAGAAAATTATGGAATAATTTTTTTTTAAAGTGTTAACGACCAAAGTCTCAAGGACAATTAAATTCAACTGATAACTTTTCCCATTATAATAATTACTAATTCCACATTATAAAGCAACAAGTGTAATAAGTCCACACCTAGCTCAAATCTCCTTAGGGATTAATTTAATCACTGATTACATTGACATTTTAGCTAAATATTCCCTGATTAAAATTTTAGGGTTAAGGGACCAAAACAATTAAATACCCAAGGTATTTAATTCCACAAGATCTAAGACAAGAGCAAGGTTTAATTACAGTGGGGAAAAGAATACATATTTAAAATCATCAGAGTAAATTCTTACTTACCCACTCCCAAAACTCGGTTAAAGATTCAATTTGATTTCTCCCATGATTAACACAATTAAAACTTCCTGAAAAGCATTCCCATTAGGTAGGGAATTTCCTCACCTTTCCGTGATATAAAGAAGTCCTCCTAACTCCTCATATTTCTCAAGTTATGGACCGACGGAACTTGGGGTGAAAATTTTCCCAAGAGCGGGCCTGCGGGCCTAGGGAGGAAAAGTTTTCCCCAACTCGGGCCTGTGGACTTCGGAGAGAAAATTTTCCAGACTGATAGAGAAAAAAATTTTCCCAGACTGGGCCGACGGAGCGGGGAAGAAAAGCGCTTTTTCCTGGCGCAGGAGTCCGTAGCAAAAGTTCGGCTGCCGGAGAATTTTATTTTATCCTTTTTTTTTTGCAGAAAAGTGCTAAGGGATCAAAATGATTCAAAAGGCGACACCAAGGGCACGACATGTCACCCCTGATTCGCGCGGGGAAAATGGACCGGCAGGGAAACTTAGGAAATTTAGACTCCGTTTAAAACAACCCGCAACTCCACCGACGCCATAAGGTAAGGGAACATGTTGGCAGGCATTTCCAAATTCTAGTGGAAATTCAGGCCCAAGAAGCCACGAAGAATTTTAAGCCTTTTATCCTTTTTTTTATTTCCTTAATGCCCAATGAAGGCACATGTCGATCAATGATTGGCTGCGGGGTGGCGGGGCCATGGAGGCAAAATTGCCAAATTAACTTTTTGGACTTAGATCATTTTTAGACAAAATGAAGGCTTGCGGATTAGCAGGAGTGGCGGAAACTTCATGAATTTGCATGTTTTGGGAAAAAAGTAAAAAAAGGAAAGTTTTAGCCCGCGGGTCTGCCCAAGAATATTTTATTCATTTAAAATTTGACAGTTAGATTATTTTGAGCCCGAAATGAGGTAAAAACTTCAGAAGGCCATAACTTTTGATTGGGAACTCTGTTTTTTGAAAAAGAGGACTTTCTGGAAATATCTCGAACATGTCCTCTTTTCACAGAAACCTTAGGAATTTGATTTTGATAAATTTTAAAGGGTCAATTTTGAGAAAAATCTTTCTGTCACTTAGAAAGTGATTTGGTATTTTTAACTTATCAATTTTGTTCAAATTTGTCGTTAATTATTTTTCCACTTGCCAAACAGGCATGGAGGATTTTACTTGGAAGATTTTAGAATAGATTTCAAGGGTTAAATTGTTTGATTGAAGATCAATTCGAATTTCCCCAATTTAACAGCAAAAATGACTGAGAAATTGTTTGAGCCCGATTTTGAAAGGTTCTATGAAAATTTCTTAAGTATTATAGTTTGTGTGGGATCGTTTTGATCTTTCTTAGCTTGTATTAATGTTTCAAATGTCTTTCCTAGTCTTGCAGGGTCGTTCTGTACATTTTCTGATAATTATTTGCCAATTTGAAAATGTCTAACAGAGATCTAATTCGAAAGGATCTATTTTCCATTTTCTTCTTCCAAGTATTAGGATACGTTCCAATTCCAATCTAATACATTTAGTTGATTCAAATCAAACTATTCAAAACCAAAATGCAATTCTGATTTCTAATTTTACACATTTCAAAAGACAGAGCTCTGTGTTTTCCTCACACGCATTTCTTCCTTTCAAACAGAGATTTCAAATACATTTAAATGATCAGATTCAATACCACAATGCAATTTGAGAAAGGTAATACAATCATTTATTGGTTCCCAAAAGACAACTTACAACTTCTTTCTTTCATTCTTCAAATTCATCATACAGAATACAATTATTTCTTTCAAAAGAACAGAAACAAAGTATATCTCTTTCACATTTCAATCTTACAACTTTCGTATTCAATACAACATATTTCCATTACAAAACATATACAAGTTCATCCACTTCAAGTGGGAAGGTTACAATAAGATTTATCTCAACAAGGGACTGTCAACTATTTTATTTCATTTTCCTTTGCTCCAGAACAGCAACATGTAGATTTATCATTCTTCCAATTCTGATCACAACAAGAGCAGGGGAAAGGCAACGCTCTCCACCCAACCAAGACATCCAATGACAAGGAGAAGCCATCCTTCTTCATTGGCCCCCGAGCCCCAACCACAAAGCAATGGAAGATGTGATTCAACTCATGGCAACAACAGGATTCCACAAACACACATGCAAATTTCACATTCAAAACATAGTCCAAAACAAAACTGCAGTTTTCCACCACAGAACAAAACAACAAACAACACTCAGGCTTCATCATGCAAGCCAAAGGAGCAAGAAACTATGGGGGATGCTGCTTATGCCTCCCAAAGGGGAAATGGGTATCACCACCTGAGAACAAACCACCAAAATATATATCATTTCAAATCCCTGACATGCCCTTATGCCTCCCCCAAGTACCCCTTATTCCTCACATTTCCTTATGCCTCCCCAACCTCTTATGGCACCCCATAATGAGTAAATAAATGCAAGCTATTTCTTTGTAAGGTGGAACCCAAATCCCAACTCCCTCCACACTTATACCTCCCCAAAACACTTATGCCTCCCACAAAATGCCCCATAGTCTTCTCCTACACCATCCCTAGGCCATCTACCCAACCAGCCAACAAATAAAACAACACATTCAAACATTCAACCATTCACATATGCATACAAATAAAAGGAGAGTATTTCCAAGAGCTAAGCTCTTACCTCTCCATGATGGAGTTTGTTCCAAGTTCAAAACAACAAGCTCTCCAATGCTACACAAACCAAGAGATCAACAATCAACAAGTATGCAACAATCTCCAAATTTCTCCCAATTTGCAAGAGCTCCAAAAACCCAAAGCAAGTCACCAAAAATGAAGTGATAAAAGTGAAGCAAAAAAAAAAAACCCCAAAAACAAGCCAAGGAATTCGAATATATAGAAGAGGAAAGAGAAGAGGATGAGGTGGATCCATGTGGGATGCCACATCACACATCCTCAACTCCAACTCATAAGTCAACTTCAATCTCCAAGGCACAATAAATAAGCAGGTGAATAAATGACAATTTTACTTACACACTCAAATCAAACCCACACCTCATAAGGACTGAAATTGAAAGCATGTAAGAAAGTGCAATTAAAGCATACAACTTGACTTAAAAAAATGCATAATGAAGGCTAGATTTAAACCCTCCAACCATAGGTAAGGTTGGCATGCAAATTTAAGAGGTATGGACAAGTTTAACTTGTCCCATAAGCTTCCAAAATCAGCCTCCAAGGACAAATTCGAATTTCAAAAGGAGGTGGAGTGTTTCATACTCCAAAATTAATTTACACATCACTTACACATTTCTTACAACACTTTAATTTTAGGCCAACAACTCTAATAATTACTTTCTTATGTCCCAATTTGATTAATTAATTTTAACAACATGTTTACTCACATTAATTTACCACAATTAATAAATAATGAAAGGGGTAAACACATCACTTAATAAACACATACAAACATCAATAAAAAGGAACCAAATAAATAAATACACATAACCCTTGGTCACATTTAAAGGTGATCCCCCCATTGGAATCCCTAACAATCAAACACACACACATGAACAATACAAGTTGCCATGGTGACCTTGTTGAATTCATCTAGAATTCCAATGTGGTTGGTCTCCAATCCCCCGATGTTTGTTGTGATATTTTTAACCTGCACAATACAAATACCCCTTCGACCTCGTGGCCATATCAGAACATCCAAATGAATATAATATAATTTCAAAATCATCAATATATATATGAATCACAACAACATCCAGACAATCAACAATATCACTTACAATTTCATCAACAACTATATAATCATCAATTTTAAATTCAATTTTCTCGGTCTACTCAATATATCCAAATATCACATGTCCTAACAACATCCATATAATATATATATATAACCATGTCCAACAGCATGTCAACATCTATATAAAATGTCTCTAACAATCATCATGCATCATATATGAATCAGAGTCAACAATAATCCATGATCTGACATCTAACACCATACTAAATCAAAACTATAATAATGTCCATAATATAGTCAGCAGTATCATGATCAATATCAAAAGTGTCGAATAATGCGGTAATGACCTACAAAACCCCAAAACTCATTAATTCCTGAAGAGAAAATAATTCAAATGATGGGTTAGAGTGTCCTCAACTATCAAACAAGTGAACTTATGACCAAGTGTTACACTACATCTCAGACCCAATGTAGTTTTGTGTGTGTGAATTAATCGTGCCCTATGTGGCTCTTGTGCGCATGACACTTGATAATGAGCAATAGCTACATGTAGAAATGTAAATATATGTGTGCATGAAAGAATGAACTTCCCCTCCCATGAAGTGTATGTAGAAAAATGCAGTCCCTTTCCCTTATGTGGATGCTAGATGGATGTTTGAATGCTCTTTATAATTCCTTTGGATGCAACCTTAGGTGGTGGTGGTAGATACTTAGTGTTTGGTCCTTTATTATGATCACATAACTTAATATTTATATGATTCCCTTTGTTGAATTTATTAATTAATTGTTAAGAGGCTGAATAGTAATAAAATAAGATGCCCAAACGGCTAGGAAGGACCCAAAAGATGCAAACAAAGTATAAAGAGGTCAGGGTGCCTAGAGGGGATGGGGGTGCCTGGGTGTTGGCATCTTGGTTGGGCCCTAGTGTGTAGAGTGAGAAATGTCAAAGTATGAAAAGACAAATTGGGCTAGAAGGAGTGTAAACCCAAAAGAGAAAACAAAGAGCAAACAAAAGTGTCCACAAATAGTGATCAATTAGTACTTTTCTTGCTTATGAATCATATGAATAGTACTTATGTAATCAAGAAGTTAGATAAATACCTAAAGTGCGTGACTTAGTGTCTACATTTTCTCCCACTTTATGTTATTGAGAAAATGCTCGATAACATAAAATAGATAAGGGATGCGTACCTAATAACCATGTAGATCGATAGTAAAAAAGCATGTCAAGAGATACAAGAGAAACTGTGGGGTAAAAAAAAAGTGAAGCGTGAAAAATAAAGAAGAGGAAATGCAAAAAGTGATGATAATGACCCTAAAGCAAGAGCGTATGTGTAGATGTCTCTTTGTACCTGTTTTTTATGTTGATTGATTGTGTTGTCGATGTGTGATGATGTGACTACAACTTCCCATAAGGATGGACCTGCAGAAGAGAAGAACGAACTAGTATTCAAATACGTGTATATGAAAAATTAGATCAAAACAAGTAAAAAGTATGCAATAAAAGGAACATGTGCACTTGATCTGTGATGAGAAAAAGAGAAAGAAAGGATCCTGAAGATGTTGTAGAAGAATGAGTTGTTTGGGTGATTACACTTTAGTTACATTGAGTGTGACTTTTTTGGGTGATCTCACGCCAAGAACGGAAGAAGTGTAGGGAGAAATTATGGTGTCATCCTCTAACCTTTAACTGATTCCTAAAGTGTGAACACCAATGCAGATGGAGTGTAAAATTTTGATCCATTTTGAATATTTTCGATCCAACGCGAAATTAGAAAAGAAGGAGTAGTGTCTACATACCAAGTGTTGAAGGACTGTGTGTCCTATAAAAGCCTTTGTGTAGAATGTCAAAAAATGTCTTAAATTGAAAATTGTTTTGTAACTAACCCTAGTCAAAGGCATCTAGGAAGGGTTAGGGGTGCTCAGGAGTTCTTGTTTGGGTTTTGGCATTGGTGTTTGTGTTGTGATGAAGAACCAAGTTAGGTTCTGAGCCGTTTCTAAGACTAGAGACTATGCTGACTATGTGCTAAACTATATTGAACTGTGACTATATAACATTGTATGGGGTGATTGATTCACCCAATGAAGACCCACCCTCGTTTGGGGTGCATAAGACATCGTTGAGGAGTATGTGGCCCAAAGGAGGACTGACCACTTAAATGAAAATGATGCCCTGATGGGAGGAGGGAGTGTTCTTAGTATAAACCAAAGCATGTGCAAAAAAGTGGCTAGAAACAAGTGCTAGTGAAAATAAGATAAACACAAACATAGAAGACAATGTGTAAACTAGGCAAGCAAGATGAAAATGTAAACAAAAAATAATGCAGACAAAGTAGACCACGAAAATTGGATTTCAAACATGGGACATTACTCATGATACATTGCAAGACAATTAAGGTCTTAGTGGTTGAAAGAATAGAAGTAATCAGAGAGCACACAAGACATAGGGAAAAGCCCGTAAACAATGACAAGTAACGGAAAGTAGTATAAAGAAGATAATAACATAACACCATGTTGGTATAGGGTTCCTGTAAGACAAATGTTGCACATGAAGCACCCGTTAGCATGTTAGAAAGATAAAAATTATGTCAGAATGTGTAATATCTAATACAATGTAGTGTTCTAGTATGAATAATAAGTATTATAAATCAAAACAATAAAACATATAGTGTGTGTAGGAAATTGGATGCCCCCAAGATCCGTTGTGGGACTGGTAATAGGTACTATGCCAAATATCCATTTTGTGTGTATTAATCTGTATAAATTCTGTAATCAAAACTAGAAATCAAGTGAACATGCATGTGTATATGGAAGAGATAATGACATACAATATATCTAGCTAACATAGTAAGAAAGATGTAACATATGATTATAAGTAAGCAAGAACAATGTGCGACCAAGATTTGCAGTATGCTTTGGATGAGTGAGATGGAATGGAATGCAGAGTGAGTGTGATAGGAGCAAGGTGCCCCTTGAGTGAATGTGAATGAATATGCATGAGATAAGGTTCATTTATACATGCCCCCTCAGCAGTCAAGAATGAACCATAGAACAAGAGTGTGTCATTAGGAAATAGTTTGAAGTGTGTACTAGAAATATATGATTTTCAAAGTTTATAGCATAGAGAGTACATCAGTGAGTGAGTTTGGTGGGGTTCATGTAAATTTAAACCCTTAGCAGTCGAGTATGAACAGTAGAACTATAGTGCGTCAAAGGGTAGTGTGTCGTGTCATATGTGTGCGAGAGAGATGTAATTTGAATGTGTAGTATATCATGAGTGTGTCGATTGTGAAATTTGTAGTATGTGAGGTTCATGTGTATAGGATGCCCTCAATAGTCAATTCTGAACCATATCATGAGAGTGTGTCATTGCATAATGATGATACAAGTGTATCAATTGGTTTGTATTGATTCTTAGGAGATATTAGACATTAATTTTGGAATGTCAAGTTCATGGGATGATAGAGAAATTTGATAGCAATACAAGGGGGGAGAAGCTATGATGCCCCCTAAGTATTTAAATTCTGGAGATCTAATCGTTAAAGTTAAGTGGATCAATGTAAGGAGTAGTTTCCTTGGAAAAATTGATTGAATGTTGTAGTGGTGATGGTGAAGGGTCCTTAAGCAGTGGAAATTGAAAGAGGCTAGCTAGAGTCTATTGATCTTTCTCAGTGAATGGTTGCTTATTTTGGATTGGCGATGCTATAGAATACTTTAGAGGAGGAGTGAGAACGATTTTGAGAGGAGGTTGCATAGTTTGACTTGATAATGTTGTAGATGCCTTAGTAGGAGGAGGTGATGGAAGAAGAATCTTGAGAGGTGATTTCTTAGTTGGAATGGCTTGAATAGGCGGTGATTGATAGACTAAAGAAGGCACAGTAGAAATGGTGGTATGATGCTCAAAGAACATATGAGTAGATTTAGGAGCCCATTTAGATGTAGCATTTGTAGATGGTCATAGAGCAGAATGTTGTGTAGTGAATGAGATAAATCCTTGATTCTCAAGATGCTTGATTCTTCATTGTAAATCATAGTAATCATTGTCATTGTGTCCATTGATTTCATGATAATTTCAATGTGGAAAATCTTGATATTTTACAAGATGATAAGGAGGATAGCCATGAGTAGATGGTAAAGTAATCAATTGACGACTAAGGAGGTCAATAAGAATATCATTTTTCTTAGCTTTGTGATCAAACATGAGAGGATTCGATAATGGAAAGACTTGAGGCTCGCTGATATGAGCACATGTTGAAGATATAGAATGAGGATGAGAAGAAGAACTAACATGAGCTTGAGAAACATCTTTAAGATGTTGGATTTCAGATTTTAGAGATGTAATCATGGATTCCATAGCCTGAAATTTGTCTTGAAATAATGAATGCAAAGCTTGAATGGACTCTAACACGGGTTGATTGGATGGAGGATCAAAAATACTATTGTCATCAGATAAACGATAAAAAATAGCAATCACTTGATGTGGCGGCATATCCCTAGGGAGATACATGGTGTCGAGGGATTTTTTCAAAACAACCTTGCAATTCGGATGTATTTGAATTAACTCAAACAAATAAATTTGAGGAATTTTATGAGCCATGAGAGAATAAACATGCGCATCCAGGAGTGTTTGAATGAGACGATTTCACTAAATAATTAAGAAAATATTGAATTAATAGATACCTAACACTAATTATGTAACAACGTTGATAAATATGTAATGAAGCACATATTTTTGACCCAAGCAAGTAAGCTAAAAAATATGAAACCTTAGTTCCAAATGAAATGTATAAATTACTTAGATGATTTGCAATTAAATATGGACTATGCCAAAGTGACAAACTGATGAACAGAAGGAGGGAGGTGTCACACCGAAGCTCAAAAAATTATGCAACGGTCTAGGAACTTGTGGCTTCTCATAACCTTAGAAAATAAACTTTGAAGGATCACGAAGTGTTTGTTTTCCTTCATTTCCTATCACTAGTATGTCGCATCAAGTTCAAAGATGTCGCTTATAATCTGCAATAAGGAAATGACTTGCAAAACCCCAAAATGCATCAAATCCTAAAGAGAAACTAATGTAAATGAGGGGTTACACTGTCCTCTGCTGTCAAACAAGTGAACTTACGACCGAGTATTGTACTAAAAATTAGACCCAATGTATTTCTATGTGTTTATGTGAAGGGTTCATGCACTAGGTGGCTCTTGTGCATGTCACACTTGACAGCGAACAACAACTAGATTTAGAAATATAAATAGATATGTGCATGAAATAATGAACTTCCCCTCCTATGAAGTGTATGCATAAAAATTCAGTCTCTTTCCCTTGTGTGGATGCTATATGGGTGATTTAATGCTCTTGATAATGCCTTTGGATACAACCTTAGGTTGTGGTAGTAGATGCTTAGTGCTTGGTCCTTTATTATGATCACATAACTTTATATTTATATGATTCCCTTGGTTGAATTTTATAATTAATCACTAAAAGGATGAATAATAAGATATTATGTTGTGGCACCTATTTTTATGTGTGGAAGTGTTGAAGATTATACACTAAAAGTATTGTACACTCTTCATGTATTTTCGTCAGGATTCGGGAAATGTGCTCTTCTTATATGGAAACATGATCTTCTTATATGGGTGGGATTTTTGAACCATAGGTTTATGGGATGGTTTTGGCCCATGGTTTTGATACCCATGGTATTGTAAAACTACTTAACCAGTTGTCTACTTATGTGGTTTTGTGCATATTAGTAGGGTTTATGTAACATTGCAGATGTGTGTGAATTCGGGTGTGACTTCTGTAGAGTTTTTTGAGCATAGCTCCAAAAAAATCTAGGTATTTTATTGAGAGAGTGGTAGCTTGTAATAAAATATGAGCAAGTGATTCTTGGTAGACTTAGCTCAAATTGGGTGAACCATGTTAAATATTGTCTCTTTGTGTTGTGTTTTTTTAGTATGCACTTTTATTTAAGATATGTAATATTTTCTACATATTAGTTTCTATTGTTGCGATTCTATGAGGGATTGTTCCGCATATTTAATCCCTTATTTCCTAACATAAGATAATAAGATGCCCAAATGGCTAGGAAGGATCCAAAATATGCGAGTAAAGTATAAAGAGGTCAAGGGCACTGGTATCCTGGTTGGGCACTGGTATCCAGAGTGAGAAATGCCAAAGTATAAAAAGACAGACTAGCCTAGAAGGAGTGTAAGACCAAAAGAGAAAATAGAGAGCAAGAAAAGGTGGCCAAAAATAGTGATCAATTAGTAATTTTCTTTTTTAGGAATCATATGAATAGTAGTATGTATTCATGAGTAGATAAATACCCAAAGTGTGTGATTTAGTGTCTACACAAAAAACTATGTCAATTTATCGAAGATTACAGGATACCAAAAACTAGGAATAAAGATAATCACAAAGGTAAAAAATAAACATTTCAAGCTAAATAATGTGAGGTTAAAAGTGAATCAAATTATTTTTCATATGTAGTGTTGGATTAGATGATGGTACGAATCTATGGTATCTTTATTCGATTTTCTCAATTCACATAAGAAGCCACAAAGAGAGTTTCAACAAGTTGAATGATTCTTTCAATATCCAAGCACAATTGGGAGATTAAAAATACAACCAAGTTTAAGGAATGGGAAACATGAAACTTGCCAAAATTCAAGATAAGGGTGAGATTAAGGATGTTTAATTTTCTCCAAATCTAAATCATAATTTGATTAGTGTTGGATAGCTAGTTAAAAAGAGTTTTTTAGTTCTTTTTTAAGATGATGTTTGTTAATATTTTTTATAATAGATATAGAAATATATTGATTGGAATATGTTAGGAATATTGTTTTAGTGCTTACATTATAAATGTAAATGTAAATATAAATGTGTTGTTGTGAGGTATAAAGTTCGATGTAATTATGGGAGTGTGTTGAGAGTTGTTTTAACAACTCATCAACAATAGTTAGAGTTGTTATAGGAGGTTTCCTAAATAATAGGAAAATGCTCTCCTATATATTTGTTAGTGGTTTCATATGAAATCAATCAAACAATAGAAGTTGTGTATGTTTTGTGTTTTGATCCTGAGCAAATATGGTTCTGCCACTTGATTTGGTATTAGAGCGATCAACACTCTTGCGGTTGTGAATAATCAGTGCAATGGTTAGCTACAAGGATCCATAAGTTCCTAATATGGCATGACTATTAAATATCTATTCCATACTTCTATCAACACCCATATCAGGAAGTTTCTAAATCATTGGTAGAAGAAATTGAGATCAGGCTGCATATTGTAGTCCTCAACCTGAATAGGGAGGCATTATTTGAAAGTTGAATTGAATTCATTGTTGCAAGGCCCACAATAGCATTCCAGTTTGGCGTCAATAGAAATTAATGTTTGATTCTGAATTAGCCCTGCTCAACTTTGCGTATTCACAATATGCTGACAAGGTCATATGTATTATGGAGCTGTATTTCAATGTTATGTTGTATTAGTATTAGACATTTTCTCCAAGACATGAAGATCCTGATGAGGCTCTTTACAAGGCGTCTTCAGCTCCTAATTTGTAAATCGTGTGCAAGTCTAGATCTAGCACCTCACGCCTGGATGAGATCAGAATGGGTCTAAATGGAACTGAAAACTTTTGATTAGTAGTCGCCATTGAATGAAGATTTGATCACAAGTATTGGGCTTCCAGTTGTACGTGTATGAGTCTTCATTTATGCTCCTCTCTGTGCATTTGACATTGAATGCCTCTGTCAGGCTCGGGTTCTCTGTAGTCCACAGTTGTACATTCCATTGATTTCATCATTGGAACGTGCATTTCACACTCCACCAATCACTGCACCGAACATTCACTTCTTGTTCAAGCTCATGATCAGGTCGTTTTCTTTCATTTGTAAAAGTTTGACGAACTCTTATGTTTACAAATTCTTAGTGTAAAAGTTTTATTTTTTTATGTCTATTGAGTCGTTGTGTGTGCCAACAAAATCCATAAACTGTCCATAGTCATTATCATTAGTTATTTGATTTTATAGTGCGAGCATGTGTCGATAAATTCTTTATAATAGTAGATGTCAATTTAGTCAATTGGGACTTCAGTTTGGTGTAAAGTCAAGTTCTTTTTTCTGAACATTTATTCTAAAAGTCTTTTATTTTATAAATAGTCAAGTATCGTCAATAGTTATTTTAATTTTGTGTCTCCATCTCAAAATGGAAATCCCACTAAAAAAATTTAATGGGCTCAATTTTCACACTTGGAAAGTGAAAATCCAAATGTAATTGATGAACTAAAATTTGTGGAGAATTGTAAATGGGCAAGAAAAAAAACCATCAGATCTAGTTAAAGAAGAAGAATGGGAAATGAGGGATGACAAAGCCAAAGCCAATATTGGCTTAGCTCTTTCAAATTCAGAATTACATTATGCTGATCTTGAGAAAACATCAAAGGAAATGTGGGATATATACTTTGAATAAATTGTTTGGATCCAAACCATTCAATGCGAAGTTTTCTCTGAAAGTCAAGTTGTTCAAAATCAAAATGATTGATGGGGTTACAATGTCTAGTCACATCAACGATTTGAGATCTCTTCTGAGACAACTTGCAGAAGTCAAAGCTCCAGTAGAAGATGAAGAAGAATAAGCTATTATGTTGAATAGTTTGCCATCCAAATACAGTAATGTTGTTTTCACTCTTGGAAAAATGTCTTCTAACTCATTGGAAGATATGATATCAGCTCTTCTAGCTGAGGAAAAAAGGACCAAAGAAGATGTAGAAGAAGAAACAACAATGTATGTGAAAAAGAAATATAAAAATTCCTCTAAAAATGAAGGAGAAGTCGAATGTTTCTACTGCAAGAAAAAGGGACATACCTCCAAATATTGCAGAACCAGAGCTAAATATCTACTCAGTGGAAATTCAAATCAAATGAAGCCAACATAATCACAGAAGAATAAGAATCAGAGAAAGAGGAAGAACCCACAAATGAATAATGCAGCTTTTTTTCTGACGATTTTCTATTCTAGGTAGGACATCGGAGGCAGGAGAAATCGAAGGTTGGAGGTCAATCAGCGACCTCTCGTCAATCGCCAACAACGGGGCCATATGAAGGTTTGGTGACATGTGTGTTTTCTTCCATTTGTGTTTGTTTTTATATGTTGTTCAGTGTTCCTGTTTGCTTTAGTTTGCTGTGTTTCTATGTGAATAAGTGGCAATTTCACATTGAGGGGGGGAACATAATCCAATGTTCCATTTCCTATTTTTCAGTTTGTATTGTGTGAGCATATTTTCCTATATTATTACCTATAGTGAAATGTGATGAGGGATGATAGTACTACTTGGCACATCATGATGTGGTTGTAGGTAAACCACTTGAAAACCTTCATTTTTGGTTTGTGGTAAACCACTTTGCAAAACCACCACTTTTGGTTTTGGGTAAACCATATGCAAAACCATCACCTTTTTTGTTTGTGGTACTCCACTTTGTAAAACTACTATTCTTAGTTTTTGGTCAACTATATGTAAAACCATCCCTCGCATTTGTCATCATCCTGTGCAAATCACCAAATCATGAAAGTAGGTGCAAGTACAAAGACAAGTTTTCCTCATGTTTGCACTAAGGGGGGAACATTAGGAATTTTTTTAGTGCTTACATTATAAATGTAAATGCAAATATAAATTTGTTGTTGTGAGGTTTAACTTTCAATGTAATTATGAGAGTGTGTTGAGATTTGTTTTAACAACTCATCAACAATAGCCAGAGTTGTTATAGGAGGTTTCCTAGATAATAGGAAAATACTCTCCTATATATTTGTAAGTGGTTTCGTATGAATTTGATCAAGAAATATAGGTTGTGTGTGTTTTGATTATTGTGGAAATATGGTTCTGTCGTTTGAGAATATCCTTATGGAAAAGAATAGGATGTTTACATTAATGTTCAATATGATGAAAGAAGGTATTTTAATCTCCACCATTGAGGGTATTAACTTATTTTGGCATTCAAGATATGGTCATATTAGTTTTAATAGCTTACATATTCCTAACAAAAAAGGTATGGTAATAGGTCCTCCCAAGCTAGATTCAAAGAAGGAAGAAGCATGACAATCATGTATTGTTAGAAAACATCATACGAAATATTTCCCTATAGTAAAACTTGTGAGAAAGCACACATTTAGATCTTTTTCATTAAAATTGACGTGAATAATTATCTTCTAACAATATTGGTGATAATTTGTACAACATTTCATTCATAGATGAAGTCTTTAAGAATATAGAGGAGGATATTTTTTCTAATGAGTTTCATGAGTTTTTTACTTCACATGAAATCAAAAGACACTTAACAAATCCTTACATGCCCCAATGTAATGTTGTACAAGAAAGAAATAATAGATCCATCATGGAATTATAAAGGACTATGTTGAAATCTAACCACAAGGAAAGGATTTTTATGTAGAAGTTGTAAAAAACATAATCCTACATCATAAACAAGATTCCCACAATGGTATTCAAAGACAAGACACCATACGAGGCATGGTTTGGAACAAAACCAAATGTAGAGCATCTGAATGTATTTTTTTAATATTTTTTTATGTTCCTAATTATTGGAGAAATAAATAAGGTTCTAAGAGTTTGACACACATCTTCATAAGATATAGTGATGAAAGTGAGACATACAAGTATTATAATCTTGTTGGTAATACTAAAACACTTTCTAGGGATTTGTAAAAAATTGAAGATGAGATGTATGTTGATCATGATAATATTTATAAAATTTTGATGAGTGAAGGTTGGAAGCCTCTAGAATAATATTTTAATGGCTTAAAAATTCTTATACATGTTTCTAGTTCAATAAGAAACAATACTAGATCTTCCCAAAACTAATCATCCATCTACATTAACAGTTAGTAAACACAAGCATTTATTGAAGATCCACATCTATAAAATCAAATTTTGGATAAAAATTATAATAATATGCTAATGAAAATGATTAAATTTCATGAATATAATTTATTTTATGATGTTTGTGATGATAATACTATGTTTTCATTGTCATCTATGGCCAGTGAACCTAGAAGTTATGCAAAAACTATTCAAAGGAAATAATAGGATGATCTTATGAAAATTGTGATGGGTTTGACTAAAAGGAATGATACGAGGAATATTATTTAGGATCCAAATGATAAATATTTCATTGTAGTAGAAGGATTCTATAATACGAAAGTGAAAAATCATGGTACAATTGACAAGCTAAAAGCTAGAGTATTTGCATAAGGGTTTGTACAAACATATGGGGACGATTATGAGGAAATGTATGACCATGTGGCTCATAAATATATTATAAGACTAATGGTAGTTTTTGGTTCTCATTAATGATGGGAAATGCATCAAATGGAAGTCAATATTGTATTCCTAAATGGGTTGATAGAAGAATAAGTATATGTGGGAAAGCTATAAGGTTTTGAGGTAAAGATTAAAAAATATTATCTATATAAGTTAAAGACTACTATTTATGGGCTGAAGAAAACTCCAAGATTTTTGTACTTATGACTTGATAGTTGGTTATTAAATCGAGGCTTTGTAAGAAGTTGAATTGAACTAAATATTTACATACAAGCATCAAGTTCTAATGTGTTATATGTTTGTCTTTATATAGATGACTTAATTTTCATAAGAAAATCTATGGAGATGTTTAAAAGATTTAAGAAAGAGGAAGTATTTGTGTCAAGATAAGTATGGTAAAGACATGTTACAAAAGTACAATCTACAAAATTGTTAGCCTATGGACACTCTAATTGAAAATGAAGAAAATATTATTAGGGAGAATGGAAGTCTTTAATTTCTAAAAATGATGTTAGAAGAATGGTATGAGGTTTGATGTATCTCACTATGAAAATTCCTAATATCGGTTATGGGGTTTCACTAATTTCTAGATTTGTGGGCAATCCATCACTTATGTATTTAGAAATAGTGAGAAGAGTTTTCATATATGTAAGGGGTACTTATAATCATGGTATTCATTTTAGATCCAAAATTTAATTATGTATAATTGGATACACATATTTAGATTGGGGAGGTTCTCTTAAAAACATGAAGTCTAGATCAAGTAATTGATTCACTTTAAGAAGTGGGTTGGTTTCTTAGTCATCAAATAAGTAAGCTACATTTATTTATCCTCTACTAAATGTGAACTTGTAGCTCTCACATATATTTGAACAAAAAGGTATGTGGTTGATAATATTCATATTTTATTTCAAAGAGGTTCATGATCCTACATATATTGTTTCGTGATAACAATGGGGCAGTACAATCAGCCAAGAATCTAGTTTTCCATGTTAGAACCAAACACATATAACTAAAGCTTCATTTTGTCAGAGACTTGGTCGATGGTAATCAATTTATCTTTGAGTATGTGAGAAGAAAATATAAGCTTACTAATAATTTCACCAATAGTTTATTACAACAAGTTCATAGAAGACTCAAGGAGATGATAGGCATTTCTATTTTTTGCATCTAAGGAGGGAATATTGAGTATGATACCAATATGGGAACTGATTAGTTACTGAAAAGTTTATTTTGTTTGTTTTTTGTGTTTATGAGTGCTTTGGGAAAAAAAAAAACAAATTATATATTTATTTTTGCAAACAAAATTTTTGAAAAAACTATTTTTAAAATTTTATTTTCAAATTGGAAACAGTTAAAGTGTAGCTCATTACTTGTGCACTTAACTAAGTTTGAATTAGTATCCATTAATATTCAAGATATGTGGTGCAAATTATATGTTTACATGACTGAATTTAGTATTATAACATTTATCCATTTGTATTATTAGAATAGAATGTGTAGCTTAGGTTCATTGGGATGCATGATAGGTGTGCATGTGTCACTGAAACTAATTTTATCTTCTTGCGTGTTGATGATATATTAGTTATTGATGATATTTTTCATCCTGAGTCTATTGTTGGTATTATATAAATGAATTTATTTCATTTATTATGTGTATGATTTATTATTATTCTTTTAATTTTCATGCAAGTTGTGACAAGTCTTGTTGTAATGGCTATAGTAGCCTTGTTTATTGTTTAATTGTTTAAATGAAAAGTGGGATGAAATTTTCCTAGTGGTGTTGATTTTTATAATTTATTTAGCTATAAATTTTGTTGTAGGTATGTAATTATACATACCAGAAAAAATTGGAATCATTATGTGGAGTTATACAGTTCTTATTTTGTCATCCTCACATACAAGAAAACTAGTTTAATTGCTAGTTGTTTTGGGAAAGATTGGATGATCACTAGATTCATTTAGAGAGTATTTCAGATATGATTTTTACTCCTTCCACCTTGAGTATGTCCCATTTGGTGGCCAAAAATATATTACAATTTGACTAGTAAATTAATCTTTTAAAATACTATAAAAACTTCAAAAAATTATGTAGATTATGGATGCACTGCACCCTGGTATATTTAAGCTCTAAAAAAACCATGTTTGGCTATTTTATATGTGTTTGGTCATATTTTAGTTGTGGGCCATTTTTTTTAAAACAAAAAAAAATGCAAAAAATTGGGACACACATATATGTTTTAACCCATCACAATCCTTTAGGTGGCACCTAAGCCTATTATACCAACATAGCTAATTTTGGGGTTGCATGTCACTAAGGGTAGATCCCCGAAAAAGTTTTTATTTAAACCCTTTTAAATATTTTATAAATATTTTGAATGATTCTAAGGAATGTACAACACTACAAAGGAATGTAATGTTTTAAAACTGGCATTTATTTTGATTAATTAACTTCCAACATTAACTATAGAATATCATAATGACATATTGGTACATACAATTACTGATTACAATATGCTACAATCTTGAAAATATAAGGAAGATGTACTTAGTTACACAATATTGTATAGGAGAGATATGGGTGCAACAACTAAGGAATTTGGGAGTGTATACGTTGATCAACCTTCGTTATGGAGACTATAACTAGAAAATCACCTAGTTTAGGATTGTACAGGTCTAATAGGAATGGTTGTATGTTCTAATACCTCATGTATGACCTTGGAATTTTTTAGTATAAAGTAATGCAACTTTTAAATTCTGTAGGTGGTCTAGAAATGTGTTTCAATGTAAAATCTTAAGTACTCGCATAATCCCAAAACCATTTATAATCATTTGAATCACGCTCAAACTCTAACCATGGGTGGATTACCATATAAAAAGGTCGGTATTTAGGTTGAAGTGAAATTCGTGCATTTCCTATGTCAGAAATATATTGAAGATGCATTAAACCACATGTAGTTCTCTACCTAACATGTAACATCTATATGAATGCAACTAGTTAGAAATTTGAACTACCTTGAAAATTCTTGAGAGGGTTGTTATTTTTCTAAGACTTTAAAGTAGGTATTTTGGCATTCTTGGAAATAAGGGAATATAGACTCCTTGACCTGATTAAGTGCTTCAGAAATGTATTAGTAGTTGTCCTAATGGATGTGCATCAATTTTAGGAATATTTAGGGAGACTTGAGTTCCTTTTTATGTATTTAAATGACTATGCCAAGTGATTTACTATATTATTTGCAGGTGAGTAATTGAGGTGATATTAACTTTATTATATAATGCTCCAAATGTAAATTATCAAGATAAGTCTTACCCATGAAGATGAAAAGACACATAAAAATGTTATCGCATCGAAAGAAGAGTTTGAGGATGTATCAATTTAGGATTGTACAAGTCGGCCATGACCAAATTTTGCATCTTGACCTAGATGTACATTTTCAAATAGGGATGTGATGAATGAAATCTATAAGTTGCACAATGAGAAGTAGAGTTTAAGTAATGATCTTATCCATTTACACTCAGATTTTTTTCCACATCAATATGTGGGAATAAACATGTTAGGAAAGAGGTAGAGAGATGAACTGAGTGTGGATAGGATGTGGGTGTTTTCCTTAGCAAAGGATCAAATTCATAATTAGATATGTTAAACGGATAATTTCCAAATTTGAGTGTGTATTTCCCCCATTTAAGTATGAAATGGAAATGACATGCTTAAAGGAAAATATACATGAGTATGTAGACAAACTTCATCTTCACCTAGATTTTTTGTTGTCCAGATGTGTTGGTGTTGGCATGCTCCATGATGACAGCTATAACATAGAGCGTAGTCAATGTCCACAGTAGAAATTAAATTGTACCTCAATTATAAATATTAGAATTTAAACTTTCATAAAGTAAAATGAAGAGATATATAACGTAGAAATGTTACACCTATTTATTTTTTAGAGGGAAGAGATGATTCCCATTCCTTGTTTGCAATCATAGATTTGGATTGTTGTTGCTTAATTTTTTTTTAAGGATTAGGGGTGATCAATCCCCAATTGTGCCAAAGGAGAAACTAGAGTATTGGGTGCATGCAACCCAACACCCAATATAAGGATGCGAGAGATAGAAGAGAGAGATCGATACTAATCCACCTTGCATGAAGTAATAAGACCAGTGTATCAAAGTTTTTTAGTCAACCTTGATATATTTCCCTTTAAAATAAAGAGAGGAAAGACTATCTACATGAAGAACTTAGTTAATTTGATACTTTCCATAACCCTAAATGAACCACATCGCTACTGCATGGGGATCTAGGTCCAACATTGTCTAAATATATAGACACAAGGTATAAAAGAGAATAACTTTTCCCCGTGTTCTTCCCATGTGTGATATACACTACTGAGTAGTAGTGTGTAGTATGCTGAAACTGATCAATGAAGAAGAAGGACTACACGTAACCCAAAACACTTGTATTTTGTAATTAAAACTAATGTATCTGAAGTGAAGGAGTGAAATATTCATGCCCACTGTAAAATGATTCTGATAACTATGTCAATTGAGTTTGAGATTGTGCTAAAAACTTGTATCAATAAGTAGGAATACTAAATTGAATATAAATCTAGTGTTTCTGTCCCTAAGGGAAAAATTGCATGTAGTATGGTTCAAGAACATATGTATAGTCCTAACCCTTATGTATATGGTCTTGAACCTGTGTATATTCTACCAAATGTTTTTATCTGGAGTTGTTTCTGATGTACATTGTTCCCTATGAAAACCTATGTCTTGAACCTATGATTATGCACTTGTAATTGTAGAATATATCTATAATGGTATATGCCTCTTGATAATTTGAGGTAAACATGATAAGAGATTCTAGGAGTGTATAAAATGGATATGCTTCACTTATGATACTGTGACCTAAAATTACCCTGGTGTAGGACCATACAACTTGCATCAAGATGTGATAATTTTTTCCTTCCCTTCTGTATAGTATTACCATGCCTTTAGAGTTAACCTTTATGTAACTTTATGGGTCATACAATGTCCTGTATATGTACCATTTTTTGCAAATCTGAGTTGTTGCACAAAAACCATCGAAATCATCTATACAATATTAGTTGAATCATGCCAAGAACCATAACCATGGGTATAAGATCATGCAAGAATGTAATAGAAAAATCAGGTATAGAATTGTAATTATTACATAGCCTGATGTCAATAGAAGTAATATCATTAATACAAGAGCCTCAAACCACATGCATAGTTCTCCAAAACATGGGGCATCCATGGTGCCCGCAAGACATATGAATGAAACTAGGTTACATACACTTGAACCTAAATTGATCATGCTTCTCAGAATTGTGCTCTTGCTAAGACTTTGAACATAGGACACCCACTTTGTGTCACTTGGATAATGAAGGTAAGTTAGAATCACTTGACCTAGTTGAGTTCTTTATAACAAGTAGTAGTGGTTATATTAATGGATTTTCATGATCTTTTGTAAATAGTAATATAGGAGATTTGAGTTCTTTTTTAGTCACTGTGAATGCAAGATGTGTTAATAGAGTGCACTAATTGATGACAAGTGAGTAAATGAGGTAATGTTAACTTGCTTAAATATAGGGTGTCCAAGTGTAAATTATTATAATCAAGGCTAACCCATGAGGATGAAAATACCTAAGAAATTATATTGCATTAAAAACAAATGTTAGAGGATGTGTTGGTGTAGGATTCCCCATACAAAAGCCATCCTAAGGAACTAGAGTTATACGTACCTACCTAATATGTAAGTTTTGAATATGATCTCTAGGTGAAATATGAAGATCTACATATACCTCGTGAAAGTATAGTTTGTATTATTGTTATTATGTACTAACATGTCATAATTTTAATGATACCATAGGTGTGTGTAAATCAGCATATGTTAAGATAAGAGTGCAAGCAACTCATGCGTATGAATGGGGATAGGATGTGGGTTTTTGTATTAGCCAAGAAGCACAATCACAATGAAGTAGTTTCAAATGGTAAATTTCCAAGATTTAGATTTTCTACAATACCTGGAAAGGGGTAGCATCAAGAGCTGGCCATTTATTAAATAATTAAGGAGAAAATGAATTCGAAGGATATACCAAGAAATGGAGACAGTGTTATATGCTACAAGTGTGGGAAGGAAGTATGCTCATGTGGCTAAGAAGTGTATAGAAGTTAAGTAGTAATGTATGTGATAGAAAATTCATGAAAGGAGAACACAATTGACTAGATCAATGAAAGATAGTGAGTGAATGAAGTAGACCTATGAGGCTCTAGAAGAGTGAGATCCACTAGAGATAATATGTGTGCAATATATATATGGATAATAATTTAAGACACTACTATAAGTAGGCTAATACATTCACTTTGTTACCCATAAAAAAATTATTTTGTGGAAATTTTGTGAATTATCAACATAAAATGGATAGCTTCTATAAAATGAGTAGGGTAAAATTGTCATGCAAAAATTTCATTTAATTTATGATACGTACCCACATTAACAAAGATTTCATTGTGAAGCATCAAGGAGGATTAGGATGTTTTCAAGAAAATTTTCCAAATTTTCATAAAATTCAAACTATGGTAGAACTTGTGAAATAATACATGGCGTTATGGTCATCATAAGATTGTGTATTGCATTGAAAAAATAAATTTGTGTATAGTGAAGGGATGGACAATGGGATGAGATATACTAAATTCTAAGTTAAGATGGATACAATATGTACATATCATAACCCTAAATACCATGGATAAGGTCTTTAGAGAAAGACTTAGGAAAGATTGATAACTATATTATCAGGAAGTAGAGGCTAATAAACACTAACTAGATTTTGAGGAAGAAGAGGTTATCAGTATGTGGAATTAATCTATGTAAAATTATCTGCATTAATAACTAGATAAATTAAAATAGTTTTGTCTAGTACAAAATTCTAATAAATAAAAAAAATACAAAATATTAATTGTTGATAGTCCACATTATTAGAAGTAACCTCATATAATCATTTATGGAAAAAATAATGAATGTATTGTCTACATCATAATTGGAGATAATATGTTGTATATTTAGATGTTAAGATCAAATGAAAAGAATTTCTTAATATGTTTTTGGATTTAAGAATGGACGTAAATGACATGTCACATAAAACATGTGAAATACTAGGAAAACAAAAAAATACACTATGTAAGGTATGATATAGTATTGGTAGATGTCTCCCTCAATGTGTTATTTCGGGTACTTAGGGGTGACAAATTCAATTTTATGGGGGTATGATATTCATTTATCTTATTATTATAATGGTTCACATATTACAATGCTTTTTTAATGAAATAGGGAAAGATAATTTAAGTTTTGGGATGGACCATAGAGAACTAGTACAACAATTTAAGGTTTAATCCTACATAATAGGTGATAGGAAGGAGGAATAACAACTAAAAAAAGTATAAAAAAAATCCCGTTTGATACAAAAGGTAAAACATAGGTGACCACTATTTTTGAGTGATTCCATGGAAGAAACAAAAATAAAATAAGGTGGATTTAGGAAATTTTCTCAAGGATTCCACTAAAAAGTGTACATAGATAACTAAGAAGGGACCAAGATCAAATCATCAAAGAAGGATTTTGTTTTATATGCCTAAGCTAGTGATTATTTTACAGAAATCAAAATTAGAAGGTGAAAGCACAAACACTACAAATGAACATGAGATCCTACTCTTCTAATGGAAGAGAAAAAAATCATCAAACCATTAATTATTTTACTTGATAAATATAGAGAATAATGTGGGTTATATATGATAGCTAATAGATTACAAGAAGGAACCCTCTATAGAAAAACTTGAAATCATTGAAATGACATTAGAATACATAAATGAATCATTTTTTCACTTATAATAAATCTATGATACAATTCCAATCACATTTCTAAAAAATATCTATGATATAAAGGAAGCAACTAGTAAGGAAGCCCCACTGAACAAGGATCTAGAGTTGGAAAAAATGTAGTTTCCTAGAACAATCTAACTCCAAAAAAGGCTGAGAAAATTGAGGAGAAATAAGAGTGGGAATTATGAAAGAAGAAGCACCATGAAAATGTGTAAATACAAAAATTCAACATAAAGCTTAGGAAAAAACTTAAATATGAGGAATAATATTCTTAGAAGAAGAGAGAATAATTCAAGAAAGATATGAAGAAACAGGAAGAAAAATGAAAGTAGAGGTCCCATATTTATCCTTTGATTTGCCCCATATGCATATGAAGACCATAAATGGAGCAAAATATCCATTAGGGAATAATTTATATCTCATTTCCATGTTTAAACCTACAATTTAAGGCCTACTAAATTCAACTATGCTATAGTATTTAAAACTGGTGAAGAGTCTTATCTTGAACTTCATGAACCTAGAGATAAATTTCTAGATGAATAACTAGAGATATGAGCATAAGGATTTGAAAATTTTATCCCTTTGAAACATCTAAGGAGACTAGTTTGGGAACATATTGTATTCAATATTAGGGATGCCGATGAGAATGAAGATTGAGAATCCTTATGAGAGATGTAATTTGACATATCTAAGTGTAAAGTGAGTGTTAGCACAAGATTCATGTTGTTCTCCCCGGAAATAAAATAAAAGAATCTCTTTTCACATAGAATCTAATTCAAACACTTAACAATGTAGTTAAATATGAGTATTTGATCTAAAGATTATAATTGCCACTAAGAAAGGGGTGAAGAAGATGATGATTTTTAAAAATATAAAGTTGGTTATTCATTATTTAATATCTCAGTTTTTTGCTAAAATATCCATTACTCTAAGATTATAAACATAGAGTGTGGGATATCTTGGAATGTTTTTATGAATAAACCTCTAGGATGTTACAAAAAAGTATAATATTAAATCTAACCAAATGGTATTCATTGGATCGCAATGTAGTCCTCTTAGGGACCTCATCAAGGATATAAACTAGTATGTGAAAATGATAATCATAATAGAATAATAATTTCCATTAGAATATTTTTTGATAATGCTAAAAAAATTCAATTTAATTAACCAAGAGGAAGATTTATCCCATGATTTTTTACCCAAATTTTAAGAAATGTATGGTGATCAGATCATCCAACTGAAGAAAAATAGGATGCCAAAAGGATTGATCAAGTTGGAAATTTAATTCACACTCGATGATCAATACAAAGGGAATTAAAAAATATGAAGACTAAGGATGAAGAATATTATGAAGTGGTAATCTCTCTTAGAAATAAAATTAATATGGGAAAGGTATGCACTTTATGATGGGTAAGGCCTCTGTCCATGAGGTTTCAAATTTTAAGGTGGTTCTTAATGATTATGAAAAAGTTTCTGGACATATGGTTAACTTCCATAAAAGTGCTATTTTTTCATTAATGTGGAGAATCAGGTTCAAGCCGGATTAGAGTGCATCTTGGGTTGTAGAATTAAACATTTTCCAGATTCTTATCTAGGTATGCCCCTGATCCATAAGAAGCCTGACCTCATAGTTTGGAATGCTCTGCTAGAAAGAGTTAATAGTAAACTCTCATCTTGGAAGGGTCTATTTCTCTCTCAAGCTGGTAAGATTTAATTGCTCCAAATCTCACTTCAAGTCATTCCCATTTATATGATGTCTCTTTTCATTCTCCCTACTAAAATTAAGGAAGCCTTAGAGAAAATCAAGAAGAGGTTCCTTTGGATGGGAGCTAGTGAGAAGTTCAAATTCCCTCTTATGGCCTAGGATAAATTTACTGAACCTAAGCTATGTGGAGGATTGGGGCTAAAAAATATTTCTCTTATGAATGAGGCCTTAATTGCCAAGGCTGGCTAGAGAATTGCTAGAGAGGAAGGTCTTTGGGTGCAAATTATAAAGATGAAATAATTGTGGAATATAGAAAGAATGGAATCCTTTTTAAATCAAAATAACCTCCCTAGAGGGTCACCTTTCTAGAATTTCTTTGTGGCCTCTAAAGAAATCTTAACAAAAGGTACTATATGGGAAATTGACAAGGGCTCTAGAATCGGTTTTTGGTACGATAATTGATTGAGGATTCCCCCTTAGCTAACTTAGATATTTGGAAATAAGTTGCTCAGTACTACAAGGAATATGAAAATTTTTGGATTTGGGACTTTTGCATCCACGAAGATTCTTTCAGATGGGAAACCATTGAGCCTCCTTCGGATTTTGATGGCAACATCCAACCATTCCGGGTTCTTAATAATAGACTAAGGGATTTCCACATCCCCACGTTCCAAAATAAGGAGGAATCCATCAAATTGAAAGAATAAGAATCTGGAAATTGCTCATTTAAATCAGCCTACATGTCAAATTTCAAGACTAATTTGCACAAGGACTATTGGGGTAAACTTTGGGTGAAGGATCTCACCCCAAAGATTAATATTTTTTTCTGGTTGGCTACCCAGAATATAATCCTGACTGTGGATAATCTCAGGAAAAGGGGAATGAAGATTCCCAATAGATGTTCTCTTTGTAAGAAAGAGGAGGAAAATGTCAACCATCTCCTCCTTAATTGCACCTTCTCCCATGATGTCTTTGCTTCCATTCCAGATCTTTTTAATATGTAATGGATCATGCCCTTGTCGATTGAATACTATTTCTTTCAATGGGAGAGTCCTTTCCATTTTCCCATCTTGATCTGGGCCTGGAATATTTCCCTCCCTCATTTTTTTGGGGATTTATGGAAGGCCAAGAATGATGGTATCTTCTGAGATTTGAAATCTCTTCTCTTGAAAGCTAGAAGAAAAACTTTGAATGCCATAAAGGAAAACATTAAAATCTTAAAAGGAAAATTCAAGATACCCTATCCGAAAAGTGAGTAGATAGTTCTTGACGAGTTCACCCTTGGAACGGTGGAACTACACATACCTAAAAAGAATTCTAGTTGGATTAGGCCTAGGGAAATGTTGTTAAGTAAAATTTTGATGGAGCTTCAAAAGGGAATCCGGGTCCTACTGGGGGAGGGGGAATTCTAAGAAATGGTGAAGGAGAATGGTTGTTTTCCTATGTGGGTACGTTAGGCCGATAAACCAACAACATGGCAGAAATTAGATCTCTTCTTTGGGGAGTTTGCTGGCTAAAGAAAAAGGCTTCAAGGAAATCCAATCGAAGGTGACTCTCTCCTCTTAATTAATGCCCTCAATAATCAAGGTTCCATTAATTGGGCCATAAGAAATGTCCTCAATGATGTGGAGGAAAATTCAATTTTTTTTTATAGTGTTTCTTATAATCATACCTTACGTCAAGGGAACAAATGTGAGGATAAGATGGCCAATTATGGAATCACTTGTAATGATTATAATATTGGTGTAAATTTGATAAATTACCCATGTACATTAATGAGACCATTAGTAGAGATAGAGGGCACTAAGTTTCATAATGTTGACATGAGTGAACCCTGTGGTGGTGACAACTTACTTAATATCTTGTTCTCCACGATTTCTATTAGTGCGAAAGAGGGTATTTTTTTGAAAAGTAGTAGCAAATAGAAGAAGTTCATTCTTATGAAAATGGGGGGTGATAGGATTAGAGTTGAACCTGCTAGCCAAAGAATTGAAGATTTTTAATCAAGCCTCTGTGGAACAAGCTTAGGATTGGGGGTTTTCAGTAATTACATTAGCCAAACTACATGGTCACGACCCCTCCCTGTCTAAGGATTTTGGAAAATCTTGGAAGGAGGATAAGTTTGAAGTCAGAGGGATGGAAGTTATGGTTTATGAGTCCACCATCGCCATGGCGATGGACATGAAAATGGACGAGTTTAAATTTTTTCAGGATAGAAACCCGCAAGAATAAGAAATTGAGTTGTTCTTCGTTGGCAAGGAAATATGCTCTTTATTTACAGATGGTATTACTAGGTCATGTATTCTAGGGATTTAGAGAGATGTGTGCCTTCAAATCATGAAGTACATCACTCTAGATGGCAAATACCGAAAAATCTATACTCACCATATGACCCTTCTGAATATGTTCCACCACAAGGTCATGGTGAGCATCCCTTTCTTTCTATTTATGTCTTTGACTAACTCTTTGATTGATTTCCAGTAGGAGAAAGTGGAGATGCCTCTGCATGAAGGGCTCATACTTCTACTATTTGAAAATGGGAAACCTGCTCTGTCCTCTTCTGTGAAAGAGAAGGTGGATGAGGATGACCTCACTCTCACTGAATGCCTTACTAAGATGAAGGCCGGGAAATGTAAATGTGTGGGGAAGGATTCTAGTAAAGAAATGGGTGAGGATGGTCATGGGGAAGTGAGCACCTCGAGAAAAAGAAATTGGAATGGTAATTTAAAGGGTTTCAAGGATTTTAGCATAAAGGTCCAGTACTTCGAAGGGGTGCTTCAAACGATGGAACAAACCAATGTTTGTTAAAGGGAAACAATGATGGATGTCATTAACACTTCTAAGAAAATTGTCTTTGCTTAAGTGAAGTCCAAGCAAAAGTTTCTGGAGCTGGAAGACTAGGTCAAAAAGCTAAGTGATAGGCTGGAAGGGATGAAGGAGGGCATTAAAAGAAGCAACGTTAACTTGCGCATCAGTAGCTTCGAGGATGAGATGGAGGAAGATATTAATGATAAAGGTGCTTGAGGGTGACGAGATCAAAGATATTCACGATGGTAGCAGTGGGGGATCTACAAAAATTAACTAGTGGTTCTAGACTATTGGTAGAATTTTGACGAACTTCTATTGTTTTGTAGTTTTGGAGACTGTTTCTCCTTATCTCTAGTTTTCCCACTTTGGTACAAAGTCTGGTTCTTAATTGTAAGAGTTAAACATGTTTAACTCCATTCTTGGACTTTTTCGTTTCCTTCTTGCTCGTTGTTTTCTATTCCTCATCTTGTAATGGCCCTTGGGAGCCCCCTATTTTTACCTAATCTAATAAAAAAACTATTCCATAAAATGAGATTTATAATGGTTGAGTCCTTACATTCACAAATATAAATATGTCCCTTTAACATAGCATCCTATTATATAAGGAGGATTTAAATATATGTAGCATATATATTTATTATGTTAAAAAATACTATTAGGTTATGTTAGGAGTAAAACTTAGCTTAATTTATCATTAGTTGATATTTGAATAAATGTAATAAGTTAAGTATTTAATTTAGATACTTTAAACTTATGTCAATAGGTATTAGTTATCCTTATTTGTTAGTTAAATAAGTGATAGTTTTTTCATCCCAATGTTTGTGGAATCATGTTCTATCTTGCATATTTTGTTCTCGGATGATTTCCATGAGGGGAAATAGGGGCAGTTAGAGGCAATATGCTATTTCTGCATATTTACTCAGATTAGGTGATTTGCTTCCATATATTGTGGATGAGATAGAAGTTTTCCAATATCTATAAATATTGCAGCTCTCTCATTTGTTTGTAATGCTTGATTTTCATATTAATAAAATACACAAGCACCGTCTTGTTTTTGTGTAAAGCTTATGTGTCAAATATTGATTTTCAAGTATTCATTGTCAAGAGGTTGTTATAAAGATTCAATCTTTCACACAATTTTAATTTAAGTGTATGCGATACAAATAGTTGTAGAAATATAGAAATAGTTATAGTTTTATAATTCTAACCCATAATTGTAGAATTATTGTTGTACATGTCCTAATTTAAAATTGTGGGCTCATTACATAATTTTTATTATGAAATTGTTTTACAAGTTTTTTTAAATTACAGGTATGTAACAAAATTTTCCACATTTATTAAATTTTGGTTGTCTCATAATATTTTTTATTTTCGATTTTGTCACAATTTTTTCACATTTAATATTTCCATTAAAACAATGTGGGTGGAGACCACAAAATTGCATTCACAATTTTAAAGGAAACATCCGCAACAAAATTGTAAAAACTATGTGGATAAAAGACCCATTATCTTGTAGTGAGAGGATGAGGACCATGAGGAATAGTATGAGGCTTAATAGTACCCTGAATAAATGGGACACATTAGTGTAGGAGAGATAGGGAAGATTGGGGGGATATAACTAAGGAGAACTTGAAGGCATATTATCTAAGCTAAGAGTGGGTGGTAATGAAAATAAGATGGGGGTAGGAATGATTGAGTCAACCAATGCCTCTGATGGGTGATCCAAAGAAGGAAAGGGTGATACAACATAACGAGAATGGTGCATTTTTTGAAATAAATGTATCAATGTCAGGATGAGGGAATGGATTATTTAATATTTTTAGCTTGGTATGAGTAGTAGTAGAGGAATAAGTTGATGTTCCTAAAAATGTGGAGTGGGAGGTGTATCCATAGAATTAGTACATTCATTATTGAGGTACATGAGGGGAAACTAGTATGAGCTATTGGATAATATGCACCCAATCAGGATTAGATAACATGATCAAGTGAAGTATCTAGGCAATTATATGTATTAATATTTTAATTATCATTAAAGATGTATCAACATTTATTCCAAGTAATAGATTTAAAATCCATGGTCATTATAATTCTTTTAAGGTGAATATGGGATTCCTAGAGACTCATAGGTATGGTAGAAGTAATGATTATAGGCATATTGTGAGAGGAAATAGTATTAAGAAAACTTGAGGAGGGGGCTTAATGATTTGGTGGTAGTGGTGCATGATAATTATGAGGCACTGATAAAGCTAGACTGGATCATAGGATGTTTTCAAATAGTTATTATGATTAGTGGGCTTAGAGGATTTAGTGGGCTCATTCCATTCACTTGAATTTTCATCAATAAGATCTTGTATAACATATTTAAGCATGATACATTTATTAGTGAGGTATCTAATGCATCTATGATAGTCACAATAAGCATTAAGATCAAAACTTACTACTATGAGGCTTTCTTGCATCAACCTCAAGTAGGTGGAGGGAGAGACACAAGATTTCACTCAAGTAATTTCTTTAGCAAAATGTAGGGAGCACAAGGTAAGTTTGTACATTACCATTTTCAAGGTGGGAATAAAATCAAAGGGGGTTGGAATCCCCTATGTGAACTTAATTAGAAGCCTTAATGAGAAAATTGTAAACTAGGAGGTACAAGGGTGATATTCATAGCATGTGACCAAGGTTTCCCTATGAGAATATTGTAATGAAGTTTATCATGAACAACACAACATGAAGTGTCAAGGTTACTAGGACAAATAACAATGGGTGAGGTGACTTGATTGAGTATTTAAAGAGGTTATTTGTAGATTCACAACTATTTAAAGTATGAGGAGATATATTTGCAATATAGAAATACCTAAATAATGAAGAAAATAAATGTTGTAAACATTAATACTTGTTGTATTATCAATAATAACATGTTTAACCAATGAGTGTGTATCATGACTTGCAAAATAGGTGAAATTTTCTATCAGTAACCTCTAGAGGAGGAGTGATGCTGAGGACCAACTAGCTTAATCAAAGAGAAATCTATCTAGAGAATAGATTTTACATGATGACTGGGTATGTGAGGGTGAAATGTGAGCATTTTTAAAGGCCCTCATAAATGGTATCCTTACATGCATGGTGATTTTTAATGAACACAAGGAAGGATATCGGGGGAACTACTAGAAGAATTCATTAATATGCCATAAATTAAGAGAAGAGTACCTAAAGTAGCATATAGTGATATAATAGAAGAAACCCCTATGTAACTAGGGTTGGAACAAAAAATATTTAATTAAGTTGTTCACCAAATTTTTACAACACTTTTAAAGATCTTATTAATCTTGTAAATAATGTTATGGAGTGCACAACACTAAAAAGGAATGTCAAGTTTAAAGTGAGGATTTATTTTGATCAATTAACTTTCAACATTAACTATACAATATCATAATAACCTATTGGTACTTGCAATCAATGATTACAATATGCTACAAGTTCGAAAATATAAGAAGGAAGATCTAAGTACGACAATTGAGAAATCAAGGAGTGCAGAGGCTAGTCAACCATCATTCTTGAGACTCTAACTAGAAATTTAGCTGGTCTAGGACTTATTGTATGGCCTTGGACCTATTGGATGTAGAGTCTTGTAACTTTATGATTCCTTCGATGGTCTGGAAATGTATTTTTTTTTTCGAACCCTAAGTGTCAAACAATCTTGAAACCATTTGTAACTAGCTAAATCATGCTCAAACTTTAATTGTGGGTGGAAAACCCTAGGAAGAACGTTAGTTTTTGGGTTGAAGTTCAATCCATGCACTACCTATGTAATCACTACTCCGAAGAGGCCTCAAAACACACATGGTTATCCACCTAGCATATAACATCTATATGAATGTAACTACTTGGCATCTTGAACCACCTTGAACATGCTTGAGAGGATTTTTCTCCTACTTAGACTTTGAAGTAGGGATCTTGGTATGCTTGGAAATGAGGGAATCTATACTCCTTGACCTAGTTGGCTGCTTCAAAACTATAATAGTGACTACCTTAATGGATGTGCATCAATTTTAGAAAAAATTATGGATCTTTGAGTGTCTTTTGTATGTGTTGTAATGAGTGTGCCAAGTGATTTTCTATATGCTTGTTAGGTGAGTAAATGTTGTGATCTTAACTTTCTTATATATGTCTCTAAAGGTAAATGTTGATGGCGAATCACAGCACCCCCAAATGTCTACAACTCGATGGGTTGAGACTCTCAATGCGATCTCATAACATGGAGATTTTCCCAAGTGTGGGACCTTGCGAAATTAGAAAAGCTCTCTGGATGAAGGCCGGTTCCTATTCCTCTATTTAGATGCACATGAAAAAATGCAGAGGGTTTACTTAAAAACCTAAACTAACTTGCCAAGGAGACAGGGTAAGAAGATGCATAAAAATAAACCTAAACTAACAAAGGTGATGCACCAAGGAATGAAGAACACCTGTCTTGCCAATAAACACAAACCATTAAAATGCAATGCAAGATCATGCACAGATAACCAAATTTGCAGTGAAATATTAGGAGGATGTAAATGGACACAGAGAGGGTTGAGAATCATCCACAGACATGCATTACTTTCTCTAAAGATTGATACAATACACTACAAAATTCCAAGAGGCAAAGTTGCATTATAGTTTTAGATGGGAGGTTTGAACTCCACAAATTCACCTGCCAAAGAGAAGAAGGGAGGGGCAAAAAGAGAATGTCCAACCTTTAGAAAGAATCCCCTCCTTGCAATTTATAGGAAGAATGAGGAAGGGAAGAGAGAGGAATTCCAAATCTACCCCAACCACCTCTAGATTGTATTTAATTCATCTCATTATGGTGGTCAGTGAGAACCCTAGCAAACCCAAAAAATGGCGAACTATATTTTGCATTTTTGAAGAACTTGTTCTCATCCAATTAAAGATATCCAGTTGTATTTGGGTAGAGGACCCTGTAAGATTTCTGAAAATTCCAACCTTGCATGAATCCGAGCTCCCTGTGAAAAGTTATGGCCATTTGAATATCTAGGTTAGGGTTTGCTTTCTGTCAGGTTCGGGGTGTCAATGCTCAAAATGTTGCGCCTCCTGAAGGTGCGCCTTGGTGCATCTATCCTCATGTCAACATACTTTTAAGTGTGCCATAGGTGCTAAAAATGTGGTGTTGATGCCTTCTGATTTGCTCCCGGGCGCAACTTTTTCCATGTCGACACCTTCTTATCTGCGCCAAGGGTGTGACTTTTTCCATGTCAACACCTTCTGATCTGCACCAAGGGCGCAATTTTTTCCATGTCGACACCTTTCAACCTGTGGCCTCCAACCTATGCCTGGGCGCGAGTTTTTCCATGTCAACACCTTCTGATCTGTGCTAAGGGCATGACTTTTTCCATGTCAACACCTTCTAATCTATGCCATGGGCGCGAATTTTTCCATGTCGACACCTTTCAACCTATGCCCTCCAACCTACGCATTGGTGATACTTGTGGCACAAAATACATGTCAGGTTTTGAGTTTCTTTGATTTCCATATTCTTCTATTTGTCTATATTTACCCGGGGAGGGAGATATATACAACAGCAAATTATCATGATAAGGCGATATAGAAAGAATAAAAGACCCAAAAAATTTATTGCATCAAAAGAAGAGTAGGAGGATGTGTCGATTCAGCACCATATAGGTAGGCTAGGAATATATTTCACATCCTAACCTAACTATACATTTTCAAATAGAGATAAATTATGAATGAAATTTGAGTAATTTTAAGAACCTTTCACTTTTTCTAAAGGAAAAATATTGAAGTAATATTTAGAATAGTATCCAATCCATTTAGTAAACCAGAGTTAAAATAATTTAGATTCCAAAATTCCACTAAAGAAGTTAACATGAAGTCAGGAAAAATAAGAAAGCATATGGGTAAGTATTGAAGCTCGTCATCCTCAGTAGAAATTGTAACTTTCTAGTTATCATCCTCATTGTCATCCATAGCTACATCAGCCCTAATTAATCAATGCTACCAATAATTCAAGTAGATTGAACATTTTCTTGATAGTTAAAACACGGAGTTTGCAATGACACCCTACCCATTCTAATTAAAAATACATTTTATGTGAAATACTCAATGTGGACTATATCTCAAATATTTCAACCTTGATTATCCATCTTGATTGTCTACTGTACATCCATAAAAGATAATATTCCATAGAAATATCTGCAACTAATGGCCATTAAAATATTAGGACAAACTTTTGAATCCTCCTTTTTCAACCTAGTGCTTGAAAAAGGTTGTATTGTCCCCTAGAGCCTTTGAATGATTATTGTGGACATAAATTTAGCCATCAAAACATTTATAATTATTTTTGTAACTTTTCTTATTACATCCATGTCATTCTCTTCTTGCTAGATGAATATTCCAAGGATCTTTGTTACTCATGTCAATGCTTGTTGCACATTGTAATTCTTTTGATTGTTTTGGTTGTGATTCCAATGTAATGAATAATTTATACCTTACTAATTAACTGGTACAATGAACAAGCATTCACATATGGATGAAAAAATACTTATATTGAAATAGAGGCAACATATACATTTGCATAAATGTAACTGCTACCTAGTTAGTTTTATACATACCGCACAATGTTTACCTATGGATTTGATTTTCTAGGTTAGCTATGTGACATCACTTTCTTTCAGTTACTAATTATTTGGTTGAATTTAAATTTTAAAGTAATAATCATTTGATGGTACCATGTGTTAAACATCTAGCTAACTCAAGTAACCACATAATCTTGATAACTCACTCAAATGTAATGTCATCATTTTCCACATTCTGGCTATTCTGATCTTTGCTTTGTCTACCCTAAGCTACACAAATTCAAGATTAAATTCAAGAATGTATTTATAATTCCATTTTTTTATTAATATAAAATTATTTACTGAGTGCTTATAAATATTGGAGCAAAATAGGTGCATTTGTTGTAGTGAAAATTATTTCTGAGTATAATATCCTTAATTTCTACAATATTATTTCACAATTACATGTTTTCCTTTTGTTTGCATATCTATATGGGATATTAGATACCATTAAAAAAATATGTTCCATTAATGTTAAGTATATATGTGTGTGTATGTATATTTTTTCATGTATATATGTATATATTTAGTTTGTATGTCATTTTTTTACTTTCAATAATATCAAATCATTTACAACAATACAAAATGTTAAATATTTTTGTGTGTGTATATATTTATGTATGTGTGTCTGTTTGTTCTTGTATGTGTGTATATATTTTCTTTTTATATCATTTATTTTTACCTGCAACAATATCAAATCATCTACAACAATACAATAGCCACTAGGTGACTTTTGTTGAAGTATAAGAAATTATTTAAGTATAAAATTTCATAAGTCCATCACACATTTGAAATGGCCCTCCCCCATGTTTGAAATGAACCTCCCCCCATGTCATAAGAGAACTAAAATATGGTCTTAGTGGTTAAATTAAAGTTGGAAGTTTTATCTTAGCCGTTGGATGAAGGAGATATACACCCTTCATTTAGATAAAACCCTAAAATATTTATCACTATCTTATAAAATAAAATTAAATAGAATATGGTTCTAAAAGGTATTGGGAGTGGATTAAGTGAAGGAATGAAAAATAATTTAGGCTCTATAACTCTGCCACAAAATTGGAGTTAGCTCTTCTAGGGTTTCCCCTTTCTAACTGTCATATAACAGTCTTCTCGGGATCTATGGGAATTTATTGCTATAGTCTCTCCTAGGGTTTTTCACCCTCTGGACGTCCCCTATATAATGACCTCTTCATCTTCAAACCCAGTTTTTTCAACCACGGTAGGAGATAGTGGAGCAAGCAATGGTACCGTCGGCGAAGCGACCCAGGAAATTTTTCCTGAAGATTTTTCACGAGGTAATATCTCTCCTCTGGATGTAGTTCTTCCCATTCTTGAATTTAATGTTGTTTGTCAATGGTTAGAACAGTTTTTCCTCATTAGGTATTTTATGGTTCAAATCCCCTCTGAAAGCATGCTTAAATCCTGGGCTAACACAGTCTAAACCCCTTATGAGGTCCATCTGGATAGTGTTCAAAACATGACCAAGGGTTTCTTTCTTTTTCGTTTCTTTGACCTTGCTAACACGCCTAATATTTTGGCTAAGAAAGCCACTTTCGTTCATAACTAGCTACTTGTGTTAACACCCTAACACAAGGACTTTGTGGTATTTGACTATACAACCCTTAAAGTGCCTATTTGGATTGAATTTTCTCATCTTCCTTTGCCATGCATTCATTTTTTGCCACAAATTTCCACTTCGCTTGGGTAGGTAGTATACCTAGAAGTCGATAAGTTTTACCATGCTCATCCCCAGAAGCGAGTATGCGTTGAGATTGATCTCTTGCATGACCTTAAAGAATTTGTGTATATTCAAATGGGTGATGAAAGCTACTCCCAATGGGTCATGTATATCAATCTACCCAACACTTTATTTCGTTGTTAAGCATCTGATCACAAGATCATGGATTGTCCACTTTATGTCCCCTGTAACCGCCCTGTGGCAAAAATAGCTCTCGAGCCAGTCAAACCCCAATAAGAGGAATATTGGAAAGTTATCGGGGTTGGAGAAATAAGAACAAATCCTAGCAATCCAAATCCTCTGGCTCCCATGGCCATTAGGAACCAGTTGTTAAGGAACATTCTCACAATACTCCAGCTAAGGAGCCTACAGGTGCTGCTAAGGAGTTAACATGAGAGGTTCATTAGCTAGGCAATATCCTAACACGTGGGTTCATATTGAGATAATTAAAATTAATAAAATTAAATTCAATATACCAGTATGCATGAGGGGGTGAAAGGGTTTAATTTATTAATATTTTGAATCAGGTGTTGGGGGATGGTTAGAGAGGTGGGCCAAAGGAAAGGGAGGTTTAATTTTAATATAAAACTAAAACATTTGAACCCTAGTTTTTAAAAGTAAATACCTTAAAATTTCAAAAGGAGTGTGTTTATAAAGTTAAAATATAATCTCTTTTTGAATAAAGAAATATCAATTAAGATATTCTTAACCAAGAAATAATAAGATGATAGAAAACTAGGATTGAGTATGCTTTTCAACACAAGTGATATTATTTCATCATCTTAATTATTTGAAGAACTATTGATAAATGATTAAATCTTAACATTTATAAGGTGATTTGTAATAGGTCTTCAATGGCTTCAAACTATCTTTTGAGAGAAAATGCATATTAAAAAAAATTGAGTGAGAAATGTGATATATTTTTTGTTTAATATATTAGGGTAGAAATAAAAAGAGTAAATAAAATTGTAATTGAAAAATGGGTAAGTAAGGCACATGGAAAAAATAAGGGGTATTTTCATTCTACTAATATAATAGGAGGGGGTATTATCAATTGAATAATTATAGGTTAAAACTATAATTAAGGGTATTATTTAATACCCTTCGAACGTGTTGGCACTCAAATTAGTCTCGCCCCGTTTGTCATTGAAATCCCTCAGTTTGCGGCCTCTGTCATGTTTTTTATCTCCCTGTCTTGGTGCTTGAAGGCTCTATCCTCCATTCAATTGTCATGGTCAGTTCTTTCCTTGGCCGAGGATCACTTAAATGCCTAAAATTTGTTTTTGTTCCTCTGACCATATGAAAGAGTCTATTACTTGGTCGTAAAACTCAGGCTTTTCCTTTCCCTCCATTTTCCACAGTCACATTTTTTTGTCCCCTGTCTTTTGTGTCCCAAATACCTGAGGAAACATGAGTGGATGTAGCTTGGAGGATCATGTTTGAACCTTGTAACATTTCTAAATTCTCTTTCCTTAGAGAAAATTTCATCTTCGGGCTCAAACGGTGGTTTCCCTACATTTTTATGGTTTGACAGGTGTGTTTTTCCCAGTCAAATTTACATCTCTACATCAGTGGAAATGTGGCTCTTTTTGGTTCGATGTGGCTTGGCGGGGCACTCTAAAAACTCTATGGCTTGCTTCGACCCAAAACTTGTCCACGTGGAGGAACGACGCTCATTTGAAAATTCACCTTTTGGTTTGGCCTTGGAGTTGCATCAGGAGGACACGTGGAGGATTCCACTGCTTTTCCTAGACTTAGACAAAAAATTATGTAGCTGGTACAGTTTTGGCGGGCCATGGACACATGGTGAACCCATGCTCATTCAGGGTCTCTGCTCTTGGGGACTATCTTGAAGTTGCGCCATGAGGACACATGGAGGTTTTCACTGGGCCTTCCCTTACTTAGACTTTTTAAGAAAATTTCTAAAGGGCCTGGGACACGTGGAGGGACCGCACATGTTTGGGGACCGACCCCTGGATTTTATTTTGAAGAAGTTCCAAGAGGACACTTGGAGGCTTCCGCTCACTCTGCCATTTCCTTGAGATTTTTCAAATAGCCAAAGGAGACTGCCTCGGACCCTTAGACACATGGCGCCTTCCACTGAAATTTCAAATTTTTAAAGACTCTGCTAGACTGAGACACGTGTTGAGCTCAGCGCTTGTTTGGGGTCTCTACTTTTAGGGACCATCTCAAGATGGGCCATTGAGACATGTGGTAGTTTGAAAATTCAAAAGGCGAGGAGGTGAGTCTTCCGGGGGAAATTTGAAAAAAAAAAAAAATTTGTGAAGAAAGGGGTTAAAGTGTAAAAGGAAGCACGTTTCTGCTGGGACCCACATTGGGACACGTGTCAATCTCGTTTTTCAAGGCGGAGGGGTAAAGTAAAATGAGAAATTTTGCATTTTTTCCAAAACTTGTAAAAATTAAAAAAGGAACCCCCAGGCCCATTTTAACTCGGATCTCCCACGTGGACGGTCCAAATTCAAAAGGGAAATTGATGGAAACTGTGCATCTGTATCTGATTTTTCTGCCATTTTTCTCCAAAGCTCCTGGGGATGCAAATTTTTATGGTTTTTTATCATTTATTATGTCTCCTACATGCCAAATGAAGAGGAGAATTAATTTGATATCTTGATTTGGTAGGGAAGATCTGCAAAATGTCTTTTACCATTAAAATGTCTTCTGACTTTCGGGTTCGATCTGATTTTCTGATGTTTCCTTCCTTGGCACGCAAGAAACTAGATTTGACGGATTAGAGGAGGAAGTAGTTGGCGCATGAGATGAAGAGTGATTTACCAGATGAAAGAATTGAATGCTAGAAATATTTGAAGAGATTTTCCCTCTGAGCACCTGACAAATTTATTTTGCAGATCTGATTCTGGGAGTCACGATCAAAATCACAACAAGAAATGGTGCTTTGAATGTTTTTGTGTTTTGGGGGGAAAAACTTTGTTGTAGAAAAAATGTTATAAATTGCATGAACTTGTCATGCAAATGGTTGGAGTGTTAGAGGTCGGGAGTTATTTTCCTAAGAGAAAAGTTTGACAGAGCCTATCTTTCTGAGAAACCATCTGAGGAACCTGTTTATTTCTTTTGTGTTAAATTTGATCATGTCAAGGTGGTTGCAAGTGTACAGCCATTGACAAGCTCTGAGATTGTTCTAGAAACTTTCCCCTGCTGATGAAGTTTAATCTAATTTGAGTTAATTTGTGTTGATTTTGGGAAAAAATGTGTCTGCTTCATTTCTAAATGTCTGCAAATATTTTTTCTTGTTCCCATTGCAATCTTACATTGAAATCTTTGTGAATCACACAAGATCTTATCCTTGTGATAGTTTGGTGGCATTTGCAATTTCATTTATCAGAATATCTTTCATTTGATAGTGAAATAAACAAATTTAAAATCACTATACTCCTAGCATGATGATAAGATTGTTTGTTATCCTTTGAGGGTATCTTAGGCGTGATAAAATAGAGGTTGATAATGTTCAATTAAGTTTCTCAATTTGACCCTTCATTTTGGATTCTTAAAGTTTGTGTGAAAACGTGTTGATCTCGGCCTCCATTGAAGCACATCTTCTGGTTAAAGGAACATTTTAGATATTTTGAAGCATTTTGTTGATCAAGCCTTCCATTTTTGTAAAATCTCTCAAATATCTAGCGAATCAAGTTCATCCTGCCTCACCTCCCACCAAAAAATTCATTTTAAAACAACCAATCTTACCCATACTAACCATGTTTGTCCTATGTGTGTATAAATGCATAATTCCTATTACCAAAACATGTAAAATTAATCAGGTTTTCATTGTCTTTAGTGGCCTGAACCTTGCTTAGAAAATATCTCCATCATCTAGAGTGACAACTCGTGAGAGTTAGGTTTTATTGTATTGATCATATTTTCTTCAAGGTCTTCTTAATAACTTTACAAGGAAGGACATCTCCATCTCCCCCACAATCAGTAGGCTACAAAAGGGTCCTCTCGCCCTGGTTGAAAGGCACAACCATAAAGTAGTGAGGATAGATCAAATCCTCTTGAGGGTGTTATCCATTTCTCCACATCTGAGTGATAAAGAGTAAGCTACATTTCTTCCCTGGCTACAAAATGACACACAACATGATCTACTTGTCTCTAAGCTTCCTGTCAAATCTGTGATGTTGCTCAGTTTATGAGGGAGAATCAATTAGGGTAATAACAGAACACATGTGCTATACCATACTTTTACTAAGTGAACCCATCGTGGGAACTAACTGCTGCTGCTAAGGAACCAGCTGCTGCTACCATTTCGGCTATCTTGTTACCAAAGTATTCTAGCATGCCCCTTACGGCGTCAGTTCTCATGGACCAAACAAAAAAAATTTCTCATGTCCCCATCTCACATTCATTTCCTCTACTGTTGTCAAGAAAATCACAAGGGCCTTCCAAACGACCCTGAAGTCCACCTCACATCTCTTGGGACCATAGCCTAACACGCAGTGTGGATTCCACCGAAGCGGAATACAACATTGAGTACGTCGAACATAAACAATTTGATCTATACGATTTTTCCAGCATAACATTGCTCGATTCTTACACAATAAATATGATTCCCTTGAGGGCTTGGAGGATGGGGATATGGATCTTGACCAATGCTTCCAATGAATTGTTTATCTTGGAATGTTAGGGGTCTCACAGACTCCTGTCATAACTATGTGGTGTGTGAAACTCGACAATGATGTGCAAATCTAGATGTTTTTTTTGCAGGAAGTTTAAGTTACAGGTTTTCAGTTACAGATGGTATAAAAATCCATCTGGTTTGATAGCTTGGTTTTCAGTAGCAATCATGAAGCAAGGTGCAGGGGATTAATTTTTCTTTTTGTCCCTAAATGGAGGCCCTTACTAATTGACCGTGGAATTGACCCCACCAACCATGTCATTTGGGTCATCTTTAATATTGAGGTCCATCCTTTTGGGCTTATTAATATTTACACCTTAAATGATACGACCAAAAGGGTTGATCTATGGCGGTGGATATCCAACTCCATTCTCGATGCCTACTGGGTAATAAGTGGAGATTTTAATATGGTTGAGTCCCCAAATGATAAATGTGGCCACTTGCCTATGAGGTGGACACCTGGTGAAAGGGAAGTGTGGTACTTCATGTGAAAGAAATTTGGATTCTTTGATCCAAACACATCTCACTTTCCCACCTTTGCAGCTTGGTACATGTGGTCTAATATTCGTGGAGGGACAAATCACATCCTTAAACGGCTTGATAAGGCCATGCTATCAGCTCAAAAAAAATCTAGTTTGATAAAAATTATTCCATGTTAGTGGAGGTTATGCCCGACTTTGTCCTTTCGAACCACTGCCTTATACAATTTCATATCGGTTGGCATGATGCGCACCCATTTTGTCATAAAGGCCAATTCTTTCTTAATACAGCCTTGATGCAATATGGCCCCACTATCAATCATATCAAGAGGATTTAGAATTTAACTCCAAATCACTATCAAAAATTTCATCTACCTATGCAAACTAGCTGGTTATAATGGTGGGAAGATGTACTGACTCAGACTGCTAGATTTCTTAGAATCTATGGCTGCCAACTAGCAAAAATTTGGCATCACTCATACATTGTTAACACCTCGGCTCTCATCCAGGTGATGGTGGTGCTTCACGATCCCTTCTCTGATGCTCTGTAACTACAATTTGAAACACTCTGGCATCAAATCTAAATCACAGACAACTATAATGCCAAAGGTGCTCAAATCCAAGCTCGAATGCATTAGCTCAAGATCAGAGATCGGGTCTCGAAAGAATTATTTCTTTCTCTTCAAGCTAGAAATCCTTCTCAACAAATCCAAGCTATCATGGAAAATGGATCTTGAATTACTAACCCAATACTTATGTTGCAAGCCTTTGTGCGACATTACAATCTCATATTTCAAGCTCATTCGCCCTCCACATCTCTCTGAGCTGCTCTTGACCAATGTTTGGGGGTTATGTGATACAAGCTTTCAGAGATGTAAAAGGTGATCTACAAAATAATGCTCACCATTGAAGACCTCCATGAATCCACTATACAAATGGATAATGATAAAGTGTCGGGCTGCAATGGATTCTCTTGTGAATTTTATAAAACTCTCTGGGATTCTGTCAGGCAAGACCTTTTTCAGGTCTATCTTGAAGGGTTTCAAAACCACTCCCTAGGGTCATGTATTAACAAGGGGAACATTAAGTTTATCCCTAAGCAAGGATATCCTAAGAAAATCACTTGTTCGTAGTCGATTATGCTGCTGAATGTCTCCTACAAAATCATTTCCAAAGCATTAGCTCTGTGATTACGTAATCTTTTGTCTATTATTATTCAGCTAGAGCAAACAGGCTTCATACAGGGGCGCTTCATCCTAGATAACATCATCACGGTTTGGGAAGGCATGGAATGGGCTCACAAATCTCATTAGGCTGCCATTTTTATCAAGATTGACTTTGAGAAGGCTTATGATCAGATTGAATGGCCTTTCATCCTTTCCATGCTTTAGGCCCTTGGCTTTGGACCCATTTTTATTCAAACTATCAATATGCTCTTTCTAGACGCATCTGCTCAAATTTCCATCAATGGCCTTAGCTCGGAGCCCTTTAGTCTGTTTCGGTCTATCAGGTAAGGTTTTCATCTTGCCCCTAAACTTTATGTGTTGGCATCCAAAGGCTTTGGTTATCTCTTAGCCCATGCCAAAGCACAAGTTCTTGTGCATGGAATCTCACTACTTGATGAGCCCAATTCTCAACTCCTCAATGGGAATTTTATAGACGATTCCTTCCTTATGCTTATCGAGGATGAGAACAACATTTACAAAGCTATGTAATGCTTGGATAATTTTTGCCTAGCTTCTAGCTCATCCATTCAATGACAAAAAATGTTACAGGAAATCTTTCTTTCTTACGCTAGATTGGCTTGCCAAATTTGATTGGAAAATTCTGCATCATGGTGATATTTTCAAATTTCTAGCTCTTCCTTTCACTTTTTAAGCCTCCCCAGCATTATGTCATTCAATGGGTGGTGAAAAAATTGGAATACTTGCTTACTAGGCCATTATCTCTAGTTGGAAAATTCCAATTTTTCTCTAAAGTTATGGTTGCTACCCATGTCTACTACTCATCTTACTGTGTTCCTTCTAATGGCTCCATCCAAAAGCTGGAAAAACTGCTCAAATATTTCCTCTCGGCTAATGCTTTTTCTAGAAAAGGTTTTTGTCGAGTAGCTTGGGATATATGTTTTTTGCCTCACAACTCTGGAGGCCTTGGGCTTATTCACATTCAGCACCAAGGGAAAACTCTTTGTGCTAAGTGGATTATCATAAGCATCATTAGCCAAGAAGCTTGGAAATTTCTCATATGGCATGACATCAAGGAATGCTCTCCTTATGGCCTCCCTGCATGGAAAGGCTTAGGGTTTTTCAATTTTCTCATCACCCATGTGCCTATCAAAATTGTTGGCACTTTTGTGCTTAAAAGTATCTGGAAATCATGGGAATGTGTCAAACCCTAGATTTTATGGAAAGGGGATGGCTTTTGCAATGGGTTATCTCTTAACTAGCAATCCCTCTGTTGGTCACCGATTTTTCCAAGATCAATGTTTAACAAAGGCCTCAGGAATCTTCGTGCTCAAATTCTTCAAGCGTGGAAGTCACACCATTGAGGAATTCTTCTACAAGAACACACAATCTTGGTTATCTTGGCTAGATTTTAAAACTTTGTTTCAGATTTATAACCAAGATCAGGATACTTTCAATACTGTGATCAATTTGATTCCTGATCACATGCTACATAAGATTGTAGAGCACTATTCTCACCCTTGGTGGATAGACTGGAAGTGGTATGTTGATACTCCTTTTTGTAACTATAAAGCCAGAAAAGGCTATCGATGGCTCTCACCCCATTTTCCCATGGTGGACAAACTTAATACTAGTTAGGGAATTCATGCCACTCTTTCTACCTGGGTATACAATTTGAGACTATTTGGACTATATATGTGGAGCCCAAAATTTCTCACTTCCTTTGGTGTATTCTACACCAAGGCCTTCCTATCAGGGCCTGTCTTGTTCAAATTGGGATTCTAGCTCCCCAATGCCCCTTCTAGAAATGCTTTGGTATGTCTTCTAGTTCTGTCCCAAAGCTCAAATTTCCTAGAACTAGATCCATACCTTTTTTCTTTCCCTCATGGCCCCACTATTTCACTTGGCAGCATATCCTCTAAGGAGACAATCCCAAACTTCTTCCTATATTCACCCAGATTTGGCATATTTTCAAAGGGGAGTTTTCTTTTGGATATGGAAAGAAAGAAATGCTTTTTTCTTTGCTAATTCTACAGATAATCAATGTTTCTCAATTTATAATAAATCTATGGTGATCTCCAATGTGCTTCTATAGATTCTAGTCCAAGAAAACAATATGGCTCTAGAGATGGACCACCTCCATACTCTATTGCAACAATGGGGAAGCCCCATGCAATCTTTCCTGAGTGCCTCCACCTCCCACCAGGCAATCCTCACCTTCAACCCGTGGAGGCCGATGCATCAAATCTCAGTGTCGTGCCTTTAGTCACACCTACTTCTCTCCACGATCGATTCATCGGCATAGTCATTCGCCTATGCACCATCATGGTCAGGGTTCACCGCTGCACTCCTCAGCTTGCCAGCAGGGCTAGGGCTCGCCACCTCGGAAACATGGGTGGGGGTCTCCACCACATTCGTCAACTCACCAATAGGGTTGGGTTCTCCTCTTGTCATTACTTCATACCAGGCCACTTGGCAGCCGCCGCCACCTCTGCCATCCTCTAGAAAATTCCCACGTCTCAGCCTCACCATTCCTATGGATGAGGAAGCAAACCCTAAGGAAGAGCTTGATGCTAGCTAGGAGATTGTAGACACTGGAAAAGATCTGCATGGTTCGGGTGGTCAAATGATAAGGATCCACTCACCTCGGGCATGTTTACAACTAGTGCTTGAATTTGCCTTTATTTTTGTCAGGAATGATTTTTTTGTTTTACTTTCCCAGGTTCAACCTAGTTTGACTTTTTTTGTTCTAGGATCAGCTAGTTTGTTCATTGTTTTGGGGTGTGCTCTCATACTGCCCACTTTTTTGTTGAAATTTATCTTGTATCTTAATGCATTAATATAATATTATATCTTTTTCATAAAAAATAAATAAATAGAATCCTTGCCACTCACTTTTATGCATAAGGTTTCATTTTTTTTTAATTTGTTTCCATATGTATGAGTGCTTAAGTTGTTATCTTTGTTTCAAATTTGATGGAGTTATGTTTTTTTATAGCTTACACTTAATTAAAATTACATTTATACATGTAAGTTCATATCCGATAATGAGTTTATGATGTGCATGGTAATGTAGGAAGTTCAAGTGGGAATAGGGAGAGTTGAGGTATCAATCTTTATCTATAGGATAATGGTACATAGATATTCTTTAAAATTGGATCATTTCAGTGTTATGATGAAATATGTATATTAAAAAATTATAAAATATATTTTTATATTTGGAATCTCCCAAAATGTTTCCTTGCTTCTATTTAACCTACTATGACTATTAACTAGGATCTTTTTTATTTCATTTGAATATATTTTGGTGGGCCTTAAAGTCACAAATGAAGCCACTAGAAAAGAGAAATTTGGTTACGAAGGTCCACGTGATGTTGGTCACTACAATAATTGGCTAGAGGAATCACCTTTTTTCAAGTGTGAAGGTATTTAAAACTCTTCATATGGTGAGTTTTTTCTCAGTGATATTTTGGTTTCCTCCTTGGTTGTGAAGAAAATCCTAACATCATCTAAACATACTTTTTATGGTGTTAGCACTCAATTTTTTGGTAAATTGGCTAGTATTCATTTACATTATGGAACAAGATCACATGATGTGGAGCTTACTCCTAGATACTAAGTTCAAAATGGATATTTTCCTCTAACTAGAATGTTTGCAATGTATGAATTACTTTTCAATTTTTCTTGTACATTGAGATGAAACAATATGACCAACCAGGAAATGCTTAATGTTCACCAAAGAAGTTGATTAAACAAGTTGTTATTGTAATCCAAAAACATATGGTTAATCTTGTTGTGAGAATGTTCTTCCAAAATTATATGGACATGCACATACTCATAACAATATCAATCTTTAAATGGATGAGGATGGTGAAAATGATATGGTTAAATCCAGTGTTCCTTTACATATTTGAAGACGAGTCAATAGTCAGTCCAAAGTGATAAATGGAGGAGGTTTATTTCATTTGTGAAAGAAATGGGTCAAGGAAAATCTACCTCAATTTTATGGGAAAAGGAACACAAAGATACAAGGGATTTGGTACATTTTATTGTGTTCCTGGTCTAGGAGGTTTTTGCGTCAATGGATAATTAACTTCAAAATAATTAGACATAAACCTAAAAATGCTAGTGTGACTTGTATTGTTTTTATATTTTCATAGAGGTTGTGATATATAGATAAAATTGTGTCCATTGAGTTGTTGCTACCTCATCCTTCTATTTGTATGAAGGCAGTAACACTTCCATCTAGTTTACAATATTATTAGCTCTTTACTTATGTACGTCTGCACACGAGTCACGACTTCCCTTTGCATTCTTTCTTACATATTAATTTCCTTTTCTATTATAACGACATATGACATTGGTGATAGAAAATTTCTACTACAACACATACCCAAGATAAATTTGTAGATACAAATTGTATCATGTATTTAGGTTAGATGCAATTAGGCACATGAATTTTATAAACATTTTCTATACATTTATATGCCAAAATGTTCTCTACATATATCAACTACTAGTTCTAATTTCTCTTTAAATTTCATGAATATATATATATATATATATATATATATATATATATATATATATATATATATATATATATATATCATTCTTTTAATTAAAAATATTTATCATAAATATTTGTGCCAATTTCTCCTATGCGTACATGCAGTACTAGCTACAACATCCATTAACCTTTCACTCAAATACTCCCACGTCTCGACTTGCACTCTTAAGCTCTAACAAAAATAGTGTGTGTTGTTCACTTCTCTCTTAAAGATATTTTAAAATATACCTGTATATTTTATGATTTAACTCTTTAAACAATTTACTATTTCTTTGTATTGCTAGCCCAAGTCATATCTTCAAATGTATCCTCTCATAACTTTATGGCCTTTGTTATTTTATTTTTGTTAAATTTACAAGCAAATCAAGTAGTGCAAGGGATTAAATTTTTCATTTTTTAGATGTTTATCATGATCTTAATCATAACGAGACGACCGTTTAGATGATTTTTAGAATTTTAAACTTATGTACATTGAGTTAAAACATAATATGAAGTGGGTCATTAATCTCTTATAATTCTCAAATATTATAGTTAATCTTTATATTAATATAACTAAAAAATAATATATTATATTAAATATTACATATAGATGAAAATTTGGATCCTAATAGCAGTGATGGATGGACAGTCATAAATAGAAAAAAGAAAGAAATTTCTCTCTCTAAAATGAGATTATGATCCCATGGTCGAGATCCAATAGAGTAATCTATTTGTTGTTGTAGTTGAGAGTGCTTTAGCCCATCTCTTTCTCTCCCCTCTTTTGTTTTGCTCTTTGTGCCTTAGTGGTTATCTATCTTTTGTTGCTTACGGGCTTCTTTTCTATATTGCTTTAATGCATTATCCTACCTTAATGACCTTTTGTACAAGGATGTGGATCTTTTCAAAACCCGCACTTTTACCTTTTTCCAAAACAAAAAATAATAATAGATTATAATTAATAAATAAAATATAAGTTTTTTAAAATTAAATATAACCTCTCAATTTATATTAATGATTTAATTTATATTGAAATGTTAATAATATTTAATAGTTAAATTAATTTTCTATTATTTTTACCCTAATCCTCCTATCAAAGTATCATAACATGGTAAGTTTATCTAGTGGGACCCCATTTTTTATTTTTTACAAATATCTAGAAAATATATTTTCAAAAATTTCACTTGCTACCTTGGTTTAAAAGGGATAGATAATTTATTGGAGAATATCACTTATGTTCATTCTCTTCACAAAGTTTTATGATTATTATACTAGCAATCGTATGTGAAATGTACAATGGAAACACCGAAGGGGATCTTTTGAAGGAGTCAAATTCGAGAGAGAGAAATAGGATAGGAGAGGAAGAAGGGGTTAGAGGACAGAGAAGTGAGAGGGTGGAAAAAATGGAAGAAAAAGAAGTTGAGATTTTACTGTCTAAGAACAATAGGACAAATTTTTCAAAGCGCAACTGTTAGATTATTGCTTGTTTACTTCGAAATATGTGTAAAAATCTCATCTCGAAGTTAAGCTCATTTCAATGTATGTTTATAGAGTTTTGTAACAAGTCCTATTTGATCTGGGATGCTCAAAGGATTTTCCCTGTCAAATGCATCGACCCCTATGTACTTTAGAATGACCTGGAATAATTTTACCATACGACTTATAAGGTCACTATTGATTCTTAAAAGTGATATTGGAATTGGTTCCTGTCAGCAATGTCAAAAAAATTATTTAACAAAATGACCTTATACGATGTCGAATACTGGAGGCATATTCAATCTCTAAAATGCTAAAACAAGCAATAAACATCTCTGAAAAAACTTAAAAAGATGACAATGATGAATGAGGATTTTTAATCTACATAGGATCATTTTTCCATTTCAAAGACATCCTTGTGTGATTTCCAGTATAGCAAAAACACTCAACTAATTTTTTTTCAAAAATATGTGATTTAATAATCTGTTACAATAAATGAGAAAATTGAGGATTTATATTGTGAGCGTGTATACAACAGATTTTCGATTAAAATAAACATTTTCACCTACTGTAACATGTCTCCTGAACCATAAAATGTAGGCAAACTTACCCTTTGAAAGCAAAGCATGTCCTCCAAAGTGAATTTCTCATGACCTTGTAGGGCTACATACCTCTTTGAGGAAAACTCACATTTTCCACTGGACTGCATTTTCTTCTGCATGGATCTAATGAATCCTTCAACCTAATAGAAAGCAAAATGCATAAATTGTTGGTGCTACAACAACCTAAAAATGTTGCAGTTGAGTTGCATAGAATTTCAACAAGCATGAAATAATAAAAATATTGTGTGTTTGATGCCACTTATGAAACTGAGTGTGTTTTTAAAAAGAGTTGATATAATATATTTGATAGTCTAACTGAATTGGAAAATAAAAAACATATACACATTCTGCAACTAGTAGTATGCTTAGAAAATTTTAGGATAATCAAAATGGAAACCTTCTAAGGCACATCAGCATATATTGTTACCTAAAACCTTTCTAAAACAGGGATAACTCCAGCCAACTCCAGCAACAAAGACATTAACAGTGTCCTTGGTGTTCTATTCAAACATGAAAAACAGTTAGGGACCATGAAACAAATTTCTCTCCTTTAAATTTGCTGAATATACTGCTTCAACTTCCTTGTAATGAGCTAAAACAGAGAGTATTTTGTTTCTTCATTTTTTGTGGACGGGGATTGGCCAATTAAATGTTTCGCATAAGTAGATATTTCCCTTTCAATAAACATGTTTTTCAGTTTACAGTGATGGAGAGGATATTAAAGTTAATTAGTTGGCTCACGACTAGCCACTAGGTTTACGTACATCAAATTGTTCATCCTCATCAAGTCCAATGTCAATTGCATCTATGGCAGATCTGGCATCTATGTCACTACAATCCTTTGTTTGCTCTAAAAATGAAAATCCCTGATAGGTTTACTTGAATACTATGATCAATTTTAGTTTTCTCAAGTGAATTTCATTTGGCACAAGTCCTTAATTTATTTCTCTTTTCTCACCCAAGAGAAAAAAAATTCATTTAAATGCATTAAACATCAATATGCACAAATTATTGTTAAGATAAGTGTCACGTTGATTCTTTCTATGTGAGATCAAAATGTGAAAAGTAGAATAAGAATTCAGATTATAGATTTCACAGAAAACAACAACACCTTCGCAAATTTATTAATAATTTCAATACCCAATACTTGCAAAAAAAAACGACAAATTTGTCTCCTTATCGACAGTACCTAGCATGTGTAAATAACAAGTTGTTGTAGGTATGTTAGAACTGAGTTTTAAAATGCATGCATTTGACAATAGTAAATACAATGTTTGTGTGGAAATTTTGTGACTTGATTAGAATTAAATTAATGAACTACTTAATAGTTAATAGTGAAGAGTTGAAATACACTTGAAACCACAAGAAAAGCTAAGAGGCCGGCCTGTCTCCTCTAAACTATTTTTCCTACTAAAGATGGTTAACAGAAAAATCCTTAAGAACTCGGGAGCTTTTATAAGAATAACCAAAGTTGGCAACATATTTCCAAGACATAGAATATGAAAAAGCATAATATTTTAGGGTAATATCTAAAAAAAGGCGAACAAATTACTCGAATACTTGTAAATTTGGTTGATAAGAAATTAGAAACATGCTATATACGAAAGACTGGGTAATGTGTTTTGAGGAATTTTACAAATTTGAAAATGTTTTTTTGAACATACCCAAAAAATAGTCAAATTTCAAGGGAAGATACCATAAAGTTAGCCCTGACTCTCAATTGCGCAGCTAATCAAAAGACCCGCTAGATAAAATTTCTAATTTTTGACTTCCATGCTGGTGAGGCTTAGAGCTCAAATACTGCCTCATACTTATTATGTTGGCAATCTACTGCGCTAGGTAATCATCCTCCTCGCCATAGACTGCCGCCTCTTCCTCGCCATAGACTGTATCTAAACATGATTCGTGAGGGGTAGATAAAGTAAAACAAATTCATTTGATTTTGCTGGTTTGCGTTGAAGGCATTTAGGGTTTCTTTAAACAACCTTCACAGAGCCTCCAGAGAGCCTTCACAGTGGCGACAGCAAAAAAGGAACCTTTCTGTAACCTGCCTAGACTCCAAAACGAATTCGAAGACGAGCCTCGAATATGTAGAAATTTCCAGAATCGGTCGATGGTTGTATTATAGTGGTCAACAATTTATCTACATACCTCAGCCAAAATACAACAGCACATAACATATTACAAATTAGTGGAAATGGGTAAGAAGGAAGGATAGGCGAACCGATGAGCTTATCTTCATGACATTGAGAACTGGGATACACGCCGAACGGTACAAAAAGAGGCGGGGGATCACTACAATTTTTATGCTCAGGCAGTTCCAGTCATCACTTTGTCTGTCATGCACTGGCCAAACAGAACAGTGGCCAATCTGACAGGAATTAACTTGCCATACCACCAGTTACACGCACTGCAAGTTCTGAATCGGGTCATTGGAATGCAATTTGGGAAAAGAAACCCTGTTTTCACCGCTGTAAAATCCTGGAGAAGAAATAGCATGCATCCAGCCACCTATCTCCACCATGCAGCGAGAAAAATAGAAAATGTCCTAAACAATCTATAAACATGCCTGAAATATTGTTGTCCATTGGATTTCACTGCAACCGGGAGGAGGAATGTGAGTGGTTTGATCTCTGACTATAGTCAGAAGCAGCAGGTCCAAGCTCACTACAAGAACACCTTTGGTGTGATAATAATTTTTTTATATTTTTTTTTTTTTTAATTTTTGGGAAAAACATGCATATTGGTGGAAGTTGAGAAAGTGGCAAAGCCAAACCCGAACGAGGAGCATCATCCATCCTAAAATTAAGATTTTGATAGATATAAAGATAGTAAAAATTCTCAACAAGCACTTCAAGGTATGGTTATTTTCTGCTCAAAATTATTTTAACTTCAATGAGAATAATACAACCAATGTTGAATGTCTAATTTGGCACAATCAAAAGTTAAGATCAATGTTTGACCTTAATGTGAGAACTAAATTCAGTTTAAAAGCTCCCATTGTTTTGAATCATTAGAATCCACAAATGAAATTTAAGCCACCCACATGCATAACATAAAAGTTAGAATACAAAATAACATTTTAACCCTAAAATTTGTGTGGCTTTCAAAAGGTAAGTCTTTCCTTATTATTAAAAATTAATAATTAATAATTAGAAGTAATGGAAGAAGAGATTTACTTGTTTTTTATTATTATTATTTTATTAAAAAAAATTCTCACAAATAGTAATGAGATCTTTAATTAAGACATGGTTCCATGGTTTGGGGGCTCCATAAATATCTCAGCGGGTGGTGTTGAGAAAATTCAAGAATATTTTAACAAATTTAAGGTCCTATGTTTTTACCATTTTTGTCAATCATTTCTGCTAAAATATTCTAGGAACCCATTACAATTTTATGGTAACATAGACTTTCATCTGTATAGCCTTACACTACTAAAATTATACCATATTTAAAATATTTCCCATAAAGTTGTACACTGCAATTCAAACTAGATGTATTGAACACACCATGTGGATGAAAATTACAATGCATTTCCCTTCTTGTTTATTCCCTCTCACAGTTCAATATTGTTATGCTAGACTACAATATCTTGGCATATATTTTGAGCAGTTTATTGGCAAACATTAAATGCATACAAAAGGAGCATATATTACACAAAGATTGTCATCAGATGTGGGTATTTAAATACAAATGCATGAAGAGATAACTAAAAAAATGTTCAAACTAAAAAATTAGAAAAAACTGAAGAAAAAAAAATTGATGCATTCCAAGAAAATTCCAAATAGGCATAGTTAGAAATGCCACATTTTCTTGTCCCATGTAGGTAAAAAAGAAACGTTGTAGTTCCCCCCAACAAAATTATAGTATATAATCTCGTTCAAATAACATAAAAATAGCATTTGGGAATTGAAATGCAATATCATAAATGGAATTGAATTGAAATGCAATATCATCTATGGAATTGAATTGAAATGCAATATCATTTATTATGAATTTTTATATTGATTAACTTAAACAACATTTGGTGAGTAACAGTATGTCAATGTTTGGGAGACTCTTATCACATATGGAATTGAATTGAAATGTGAAATAATTAATATAAAAAAAATTATTAGATAAGCTAAAAAAGCATATTGTGAAGGGATCAAAAACCTTGTACAACCGAAAGATAAGCATCAAGGCAAAAAAGAGAGACATCAAGGTACAAGGCCAAAAAATAAACAAACAAACAAGCCAAAACCTAGAAGCAGGAAGCACCAAAAAGAGAAAAGGACCCTCAAAGCAAAAAAGTCAAAGCCACTTGACCACCCACTAGGAGCCAGCCAATCTACCATGGTCCTTCAACCTTTGATGTTGAAGGATCATCTTAAGAGGATAATTTCCAATTTTTCCTTTCTTTTTGTTGTTCACAACCATCCATCCATCACCCTTATTAGGATCCACATTCTCATCAAGGAGGACTACTGGTAGATGAATTTCAATAACCTCCTTATTTTTAAGACTCTGAATTTGCATGGTTCTTGGAGACTGAGGCATAGAGGCCCCACCCTTTTATGCAATATGCTTTGATTCATTAATTGGATTGGTGGAAGAAAGGGCTACCTCACCCTTCTTCTCTTCATGTTTATTATCATGACTAACTACTTCATTTTGAGCGTCACTATCCTCAAGGCATTTGACAAATAGATGATCAAGATTAAAATCCTTCCACCAAGAAACCCAACCCTTAATCTATTTTTTAACAATGTGACAATTAGAGGTCCTAGAGAAAAACAAGTTCTACATCTAAAAGGAAATCCTTCACAATCTAAATTTTGTAACTTCATGTCCTAATAACTTGTCCTTGTGTAATTCCATGTTTGACCATTTTCCCTGGCTAGGAAAAATGTTGGGATTCAAATCAATATCCTCATATCTTTATCTCTTCTACAACTTTCTTATCTTTACACTTTTCTCTATTGTCAATTCTGGGAATATTATTTAATAAAAGCAACATAAAACCTTTGATATTCATGACACAACTTTTAGTTTTTGTATTTCCCTCTTTGGTCCAAAATGTATGGAAGGGTCGGAATGTAGGATCTAGTCTTGGATGACATGTATGGTCCAGACCCTTTACAATCACCGACTCTAATTTCAATTTCAAATCATTCTTTGGGTTGTTTCATCTTCCTAGGGTTGGCCTTATTATAATATTTCACCTATGATAAGTTATATATAATAAATTTAATATCACTTTATAACTCATTTGTCTCTCTTACAAGATTTTATTACATATATCATTTCAAAAGAAATCAAGGGGTCTCCTAACTATCCTCCCAAATCAATGGCACATAAATCTATAGTGGTATTTACCTAATATAGTATCTAAATCACTCAACCATAGGTCAATTAGATTCCAGCTTCCTTCATTTCCAAGCATTCAAAGATCCATATAGCTATGTCTTAGAAAAATATAAAAGTCACTCTAAGAATTGTCAAAAAGGTTTGAAGGAACAAAATGGTGGGGTCACATACCTAAAACACATAACATCACACTACTGCCATGTTATGGGTACATTATGTACTACTACATAGTTAGCATCATTATTTTGGTGTCAATAGATATATGAGAGGCACTCCATAGGGTGTTGGCTTAGATATTCACCCACACTTACAAAAGCACATAATATAATTACACGAGTCTTTATCCCATAATGAGGGTATGTAGTATCCACACTTAGTATTGGTTCAGTAGACCTGGGGTTAATGAACAAGGGTATTCCATCCTCTCCACACACATATGATTTATGATTTTGATTTTTTAATGCTTTGATGAATAGTATTGCATGTTTTTTAATGTTTTCACTTTGTTACAAGTGATTATAAGGCATCCCAAGGTTGTGCAAGAAAGAATGACATATAAGGAATATCATTTATAGGTAATTAAAAAACACAAATTTTCAAATCTTAACTAATGAAGGGTCCAATATTGTACAACACCAAGTTAAGACAATGCAATTCTAGCACGGGTCATACAATAGTTGTATAATCATGCTTCTACATAGTTTATAGTTCCAAAACTCACAATGAGTATCTCAAGTCTCTAATATGTTTTTTCCACATTTATGCACATCTATATCTTTTCTTTTCTGGTATGTATAGCTTCATATTCTTCTCCTCTAGTGTATTTGATAGTTTCAAGTATTAATGTGTTATTTTAGTTATTAATGGTTAATTGCAAATTAATTAGATCAAAATAATCACTTGTTACAAAACCTTACATCATATTTATTTTTGTGCACTTATATTAACATAGATTGAAATTAAGGTGTAAACACTCCTATGTCGATATTACACACACCATAATATTATCTAAATAGCTCCATCTCATCAAATTTTACCCTCGTTGATAGTAATGGAAATTTATTTTATTTTATGGATGCAAAATTTAAATACTTATGGGTGTTACAGTCCCACAATATTTAATATTATATATAAATTGATGAAAGTGTGTTTGTAAGTTACATAGAATAATTTTGTGTTACTAGATGCACCACATCTAGTCATATTATTAGATACATAATAAATATTATATGTATTTCAGTTGTCTTGCATTTAACTAATGATAATGTGAATGGATGTGTATTCAAGGTTATACTCAACAAGAAATTTGTTATTTTGTTTCAGTACTGAAATTATTTTTTATGTTAGATGTGTGATCTTACATGGTAGTGTTTGTGGAAATGTTTTTATAATTTCATAACATAAAATTGTTATTGGAAAGGAGAAGAGTTGCCATAAATTAAAATATTTCAATTTTATGTTATACATTTTATTGTCTAGTCTATTTAATTGTAATATCTACTAGTAATCACATGTGATTGGTGTAATGGAGACACTGATAGGGAGGAGATAATGAAAAATATTGCATGATGAAGTGAGGTGATGAAGAAGGTGTTTACACCCTATGAAGGATGTTAACACAGCAATAATAATTATGTAAGGTATTACAATAGGTAGAATATTTTAATCAATTAACTTCCAACATTAACCATTCATAATTAGAATAATGGTTTCAAATGTGTAATTGATAAATGATAAATAAATGATAAAATACAAAAGAGGAGGAAGAAACTTAGTTGTATAGGTTATAATAGGGAGGACTTGGATGTTCAATATGGTGAAAAAGATAGACCAGAGACTAGAAATTCTTTGGTATAACTGCTTCTTAAACTAAAAACTAAATAGAAATATTATATAACGAGTTCATGGTACAAGCCTAAATTTTACAGTCATAAACTGGATATTTATGATCTTGGACCCTTTAATAGGATGGATTTGAAACTTCCTATGTCATTATCTTTTCTATAAATGGAATTTATTAAATGTCAGTCTTTCTCGTATAACTTCACGATGACATGTAATCTCTTGAAATAAAGTGGAAACCCTATAAACATGTAAAACCCTTTATCAACGAATTAACAAACTAGAAGAAGAAAACATACGTGTGGTGAGGATAGACTAATCTTGGCAATGAAAATATGTATGCACCCCATTTTTCATGGTGCTAGATTTAAAATACCCAGTGATGATAATGAGGATCTCTAAAAACATGATGAGGTGTTTTTGAAAATGTCAAAACCATTTCCCAATACTTGGGTGACCCTGTAGCATCCATTACCCCCCTTTCTATATCTTTTAGGTTATCATAGGGATTTGTTTTTTTTCTTCCTTCCTTTCCCCCTTTTATTAATCTAGGAAATAACCATCGTGATGGATATAAAACCACTACAGCAATTTTACCCCCAATCATGGAAGTTCCATAATTGTCTCCTGTAGGAACTGTCGGTTCCGTCGTGAGTTAAAATTAATATCACTTCCCATGCATGAATTTTTATCCTTCTTTTTACTTATGCACAAATTCTTCTTGTTTTTAACAACCAGTTCACTCCACATATCCTCTAGCACTTCAGTTTACTCCCTAAGTGATTGAATCCAAGCCTTGTATTATGTATTTATCTTGAGTTGAGATGGGAAAACACTTAGAGGTTTTCTATTATTAAATTTTGTATGCACTTTTTCTTCCCTCTATATTTTTGAATAATTTTCAAAGAGTATTGTTGTACTATTTTTCACCCAGAGAGATAGAAACCAAGTCCAAAAGGATATTTATTTCAATACAAATCACCCTGAGATCTTTTGTTTTCTTCTATAACTCCAAACAAGAATACAAGGACATACAGACCAACCTTCTTCCTCCTTGAACCAACCACAAATCTGTTTATTTTTTCCTCTTTTAAAAGTGCATCAAGCTTTCACCTTCTCTCCACTAAACAAACCATCACCACATTGGTCATCAAGAGCATCTATTGAAGTAGTACACTAAGGTTATAAGCACACAAAATTCAAATCAACTCCATTATGCTGGTATAAAGATGTTGGTATTGAATTATGTTTGTTAATTTAGTTAATTAGTTTAGATTTACATTATTTTCTTTAGTTTTTAATTAGAAAATCAAGAAAAGGATATAAAAAGTGTTAGTTTTCTTTATTTTATTGATTTCATGCTTTGTAGTCAAACCTCCATGATCTAGGATTCTCACATCTCTGGGATTAGACCCTAGATTTATAGTAGGATGATAGTTTTATTGCATTTAAAATCTACCATAGTTTAATTTCAGAGTTTGCACATTATGAAACACAAATTTCAAAAAAATATAGATATATTTTTTCTATGAATTTTTTCTAGGATATATATTTTTCAGATTATAAAATAAATAAAACATATCTTAGATTTTAGATCACAAATCCACACAACACTTATATTCTAAAATAGATGTTAGTTTGGAAAATTAGATACAATCAACAAATTAAAAGACCTAGATTTACAACAATAGTTGTTTAAGGATATTTATTCTTACCATCTCTTGTCATGTAGCATGTTCTAGCCTAGTAAAATACGTTTAGCTCACTATTGTATTTTTTTTTTAGTTCACACTTTCATTACATCTTATAAATCTAAATCAATACCAAAGACATTATAATTCACGTTCGCACAAACTAGAGTGGTAAAAGAGAATATTTGTTATTGAATTTCCATTACATGTAATACTAAATTTAGCATTTAAATATTTAGTTTCTAGTAATTTTTTAAATTCCTTTCATTAAATTTAAGTTTGTTAAAAAAAATCATAAAAGTAATCAAATGAAACAAGCATGACAATAGTTATAAAAATGAGTTAAACTTGCCCCAAAATAAGGCTTATAGACCCAAATAAGCTCAAAATATCTACGTACAAACTTGCAATAGCTGTATGACATAGGTATTCTAGTTTAGGAACAAGAAAATAATAAAATGAGAAAATGACACTTGTTGATCCACAAGATATCAAGTTATAGTTTTGATAAAACACCACAATTAGAATTCTCCATGGATCCATTCATAGCCCAAGGTCATTTTATAACAACCTTTATTACAATATTTTTTTTTGTTTTTCTCCCTGTCATAGCAAACACCATGCATCAATTGTTTCCTCTCAGCCATGGATAAATATGGAAAGTCATATATTCCTTGGAAGAGTTGGACACTTTCATCATGTTCCTACTCCACTCAAACACCAAAACATCCAAAATGACATCTTTTCTGAACTTAAGAAAAAGGCATTACATTCTTTTCCATCCCCTGTATAAATCATCCCATAATTAGTTGTTCTTGACATTGAATCCCCACAAGACAATAACCATATTTTTCACCTTATTATACACTTATTTTTTTTTATTAAGGGCAAATAGTTTTGAAGGGACTATACCCTGTATACAAAAGGGCTCAAAATCCAGATATTACAAGAAGCCTAGTTGTAGCCAAAAAAGGAACTACAAAATGGAGTCAATATAGGTATAAAATTGCAAACAAACAGTGATTAAGTTGGCAACAAAACAACATCAAGATAGCTTCGTAGTAGATTATTTCCTAACAGCCCTATCAATTCTTGATTTAACAATCTGAAAAGAGGTAAAGAGATCCACGGTAGTGACATGTGTAGGATCATTGACATCCAGCTGAGAAAGGACATGTCCCCTTTCAACATATGTGCCCCAAATAGCTTCAGAGATATGGCTGAGCATGCTACTACTTCTAACCTATTGTTCCAAGAATTCACAAATAGCTCTAAAAATTGAAATGTTATGATCATGTAAGTCCTAAGAATTCCCTAATCTATTATCAAGGGAATTCAACTTCTTGCAGATTTCATTGATGTGTTCTTCGCCAATTCCAGCATCATCATTCAATTTCCTTTTTAATTTTTGCTTAGTCAACTGATGCATGCCATTTTTAAGACTTTCCAGCTCTTTTTCCATTTTTTTCAAATCTCTTTAAAATATCCTCCTCCTCCTTAGTAGTATTGATGTGCCCTGTGGTGCTGATGGTGTACGATATTTTCCTATTGTTTCCATGTCCTTACTACTTTGAAGGATTATGCTGGAGGGAGAAGGGTGTGTTTTAGAAAAAGAGGGGTTTTTGGTTATGATTTTTTCTCTATCCAGGGATAGTGGTGGAGATGACTGTAGGACCAGGGTTGAGGGAGTCAAGAGTGGGCGGAATGATAGGAATAAACAGTTATGGTAGGGTGATGGACAAGGCAGTGCAGATGTGAAGGAGGAAGATTAAGCCCTAGTGGAGGGGAATGGCATGGGTATGGTTTTGGTACTCAAGGATGGAGAATTCCATGGAGTTTAGAATATAATGTGGGAAGAAAACAAGGAGGTTCCTATGAAAATGGTTTTAAAATATCAAATGCCTTATGAGAACCGTGATAAACCTACCTTCAAGGGGTAATGAAACAAACCATCATCCTGAAAATTTCATCAAATGACACAGGGATGGAACTTACCTTGATGCCCATTGTGACAAACTAAAGTTCCTCACAAGCTTCAATGAATTTTCTATCCTTCATGTTCTTATCTAGTCTCTTACTAAAGAATCGGATGCCTTCTAAACTAAGGCCTGTAACTTCAGCTATTAACTCCTCTATTATCTGAATGTATTGCCCATCATACTTCACCTTTATTTGTTTCCAATCTATGGAAAAATGTAAAGTAATGTTCTGATAGTATCCTTGAATCTTCTCAATGAAATTGGCAACCCCTCCTAGCTATAAAAAGTTCCAAAGATCAGAATTCTTCTTCCATGCAGGGTCACAGTGAGGTTTAATTTGTCAAGGATCTCCACTCATTCTTTCACCTCTGCATTAAAACTACTTGAAATAGGCAAAAAAAATGTGTCTTTCTTCCCCAATCCACTTTTTAATTGTCCTTGTACAAACCCAGCAGGCATGTGAAATTTTATGGGAATAAATTCTTGTACTCCTCCTACATGTGTGATCTTGCATTCCCAATAAATCAGAGGATATATCATAAAATATTTTGAGTAGGAAGTGATCTATCACATTTATCATTAACGTTAGAATTTTGTACTTTGGTGGGGATATTATCCTCATGATAACAAGTGGTAAAGTTTCTATTAATACCATAATTTTCCATTGTGTTTGCCACTTTATTACCCTCTCTATCGGTGTGGAAAAATTTTGAAGGTGTTAAAGGCACGACAAATACTTATAGACTCATGAATAAAATATTGTATTATCCAACTAGGGGGATGAATTTAATTCAGATGATTTATAAAATTCAATGAATCTCCTTTTATAATAATGTTCATAATATTGCATTCCTTAGCAATTCTTAAGCCCCATAGAGATGAAAGGGCTTCATCATAAAGGTTTGTTTGATGTCCCATTCTTCCTGCAAAAGGAGCAATTAAATATCCTTTGTGATCCCTAATGATTCCTCCTCCAGTAGTTGCACCTGGATTTCCCTTTGAAGCATCATCAAAGTTAAGCTTATACCAAGAATTAGGTGGAGGGATACAATGGATTAAAGACCTATAAATGGTTGAATTCCTTTGTCTCTGAAGGCTTCCAATATCAATTTTCCAATTTGAAAGAATAATCTCTTCATTGCTAGGATATTGTTTGTTATTGGGAGGTTTAAATCTCTCAATATTATCTTTTACAGCATTGACAGTGTTATTGAAGTTTTTTTTACAAATATGTTTGTTTTTCCTGAATATTATATCATTCATGGTTTTTTGAAGTCTTTAGATGGTATGAGGTAAGTTCATTTTCTAGATTCTTCAAACCATGTAGTGTTTATATGGGGGGTCCCATTGTTCCCAAGTATGTAAGAACTCATTTGGTAGGGTCCAACATATATTAAATCTTGAAAAAATGAAACTCCAAAGTTTCAAAGCATACTCACAGTGTAGCAAAAGGTGTTTAATAACCTCAGCCTAAGTTTTACACATGCAACAAATATTTGGCATAATAAATCCCCTTTTGATTAAATTATCATTCATGAGAATCTTCCTTTAAGAACAAACCAAAAAAAGACGTTGACTTTGGGAGTTATCTCAGGAAACCAAATTCTACTCCACTTGAAATCATACTGAGCATTTTCAAAAAAGGAGTTGTACCCAAATTTGACAGTATATTCACCATCAAAATAATTACTCCAAACAAGTTCATCTTTGACATTAGTCTGATTTAGGGGGATGATATCTAGCTGCTCTTAGAGAGAGGAGACCATAGGGTTTATATCAAGCACATCCCACACTTAGTTGTTTCCATCTTCTTCCATTTCCCTCTATATCAATGTAGTATTTGACTTTAGTACCATACTTATCAGCTAGGATATCTTTAATAGAAGCAAATATATCATTCAAAATGAAATTAGTCCAGCTATCCCTCCAAAATTATATATCACTGTCATTTCCCCACTTTTCATCTACATCCTTGCTTAATAAAATTCCTCATTTGAATCAAGTGGTTCCAAAAAATAGATCTATGAGGAAGTTGGTCATCATAGAGGAGTGAGTTCACATTCTGGAGCTAAGAATTTGGCTTTGATTAAATTAATCTAGGGTTGTTCCTCCTTTAACATTCTCCATCTCATTTTAGAAATTGAATCAATATTCATTTTTTTAATGTCCTTGATACCTAGCCCACCTATTCTTTTAGGTATACAAACTTGATCGCATGCCACCAAGTGATATCTGAATTTTTTCTTCAGTTCCCTGCCAAAGAAATTGTTTATGGATTATTTCAATTCTGTCAATAATTTTTGTAGGAATGTTGAATATAGACATAATATATATATAGGTAGGTTCTACAGTGTGCTTTTGATAAGAAGACACTTTCCAGAACTGGGAAATAACAACCCCTTTCCATCCAACCAATTTTTTTCTGAAACCTGTCAAGTATGAAGAGAAGATAGGATATATGATCCCCCTGTCTTATGCCCCTTATATTGGTAAATAAGCCCAACGATGTACCATTGATGACAACTAAAAATCTAGTAGTAGAGGTGCAATCCTAAATGATCTTCCTAAATTTATTTTGAAAACCAAATTTGGCAAGGACCTTATCAAGGAAATCCTAAAAAACTTTGTCAAATTTCTTATTCGTGTCAATTTTCATTACCATACCATCTTTTTTTGCTTTTTATCCATTAAATGAATAGTTTCATGTACCATAATCACCCCATCATGTATTATCCTCCTTTTGATAAAACCACTTTAGGTCAAATAGAATAGGATGGATTCTAGTAACAATAATCATAGTGAAGATTCTATAGATCACATTTACCAAACTAATAAGACGAAAGTCCTTAAAATATTTGGCATCCATATTTTTAGGGGTGAGAAAAATATGAGTATCATGTTCAACTCCTTAAGGGGGTCTCTTGTTCTATAGAATTCATTCACTTCCTTGAGAAGATCTTTTGAACATATTTCCCAAAAAAATTTGGAAGAAATTTGCAGAGAAACCATCCGGGCCTGGTGCCTTACCACCTTCAAGAGCAAACACATCTTTTTGGAGCTCCTCTATAGTGACTAATTGGTAAGATTCTTAAATCTCTCTTTAGCAATAATGTCTCCCGGAATGGCTTCTAACAAAAAAGAGGTTTCCTCTTCATTGTAAGTGTTGTTTTCCATTAGTAGATTTTCATAGAATATAAGAGCTTCAGCCTTGATGTCATTATGATCTTTGGTAACAATGCCATTTCCTCTTAAGACTTTCATGATCCTATAATAGACCCTATGTTTAAGAGTGGTCATATGGAAAAAAATTGTATTTATATCTCCCTCTTTCAACTAAATGGCCCTGGATTTGAGCCTCCAATAGGTTTCCTCCCTACTACATATCATATGCAACTTAGACAGGAGTTTCTTTTCTAAAAGTTGATCATCATATCTCATGCCTTTTGTGGAGATTTCAAGTTCAAGCTCCTGAATCTACTACTTTAGATCCTTTTTCTTTCCAAAAAATATTACCAAAGACCTCTTTATTCCAAGTTTTTTCCTATCTTTTTAACATTTTTAGTTTCTGAATTAACTTGTATTGAGCAGTTTCTTCTCCATCCCATTTCCACCACTCTTTAATCTGATCTTAAATGTCTTCATGATCTAGCCACATCTTTTCAAATTTGAATGAGTGTGAAGGCTTGGACCAGTTGAAGAGGTTTAGCACAATCGGATTATGATTGGAGCCAATTCTAGGTAAAGAAGATAGATGAAAATCCCAATTTAATATCCAGTTAGCAAACATAAGAGCTCTATCTAATCTAACCTGAATCATGTCATTTCTAACTCTTCTATTTGTCCAGGTGAACTGATTTCCATGAATTTCCACATCTATAAGATTTGAAGAAAAAACAAAGTCAGAAAAGTCATCCATGCCAGTAGAGAAATCAGGATTACCTCCTTGCTTTTCATCAGGGTTGAGTGGGGAGTTGAAATCTCCCATAACCAACCAATTATCATTCTTATATTTTTTTCTAAAAAAATAGATCTTCCCAAAGTCTCCTTCTTCCATCCACATAGTTGGGCACATAAATTTTTGAGAGGATCCACGTTAAATCATTATCAAAATAATGAAACTTAACAGCAATATGAGTATTAGAGGTAGAAATCAACATATTGGTAAGAAGGATCTTATCCCAAAAGATGGCCACTCCTCCTGACGTTCCATGAGAATCAAAAGCAAAAAATTCCAAGCTATCCCAAAAAAATCTTTTTGCAATCCTCCAGAATATATTTTTTCATTTTAGTTTCCTGAAGAATCAGAATACCAGATCTACTATATTTCCTTAATTAATTAAGAATTCTTTTCGTAGAGCTTCCATTCAGACCTCTAATATTCTAGGAGATTATATTCATTTAAAAGGATGGGGGAAGCATTTTCCAGATGGCTCAATCGACTTTGAGTCCCATTTGCAATATATTTTTTCAATTTATTTCTTTCTAAGTTCCTTTTAGAAGGTCTTCCCTTTTTGTTACTACCTCTAAAATCAACTAACCTCCTAGCAGATGATCTGGTTATTCTAGAAGTGGAAGCCTCCTAGTATCCTATTTTCTTCTTTTTATCATTGTAAATGGTAGTAGGGATCTCCTCAAATCCTTTCATTCTTATTTTATTTGATTTAACCTCAATAAAACCATTATTCAAATCATTATCACAGTCAAAAAGTACCTTTGGTGATAACGGGGTAAGTTCCCCATCCTCCTTTTCACTTTTTTTCTTGCTAATTGTGCAGCTTTGAAACTGATGTTTTGTTGTTGAAGAAAAGTTATTCATTTACATGAAAGGTAGGCTCCAATGGAGTGCTATTCCCCTTAGTGTAAATGTATATATCCTTATTCTCTTTCTCATCAAATAGTTCTTCCTCTATGGAATCTAGAGATTTATCCTGGGTATTATCCCTCGATGCTAACTCTTACATCTCATATTCAAATTTGTTTTCTAATGGCTATTCCACATACTTTGAGACCTCCTGTATAGAAAAACTAGTTTGGTATTCATTCAGTTTAGTCATTCACTCTGCATCCTTGGAGATAATATTGATGATCACTTTAGAACTTTTATCATCCACTTCCATAATTAATTTTACCGGTGTTTCCATTTCCTTATCTCCTTGATCTTTTAAAACCTCTCCTACTGGTTTTACAGCAGAAGTTTTGGGGTGCCAAAGTTTTCTACATCCTAGTGGTCACCTTATGGGGGTTCTGAATCCCTTTTTGATCTTCTTATATTTCAAATATGGCAGATTTGAAACATTTTTTTGTTCCTTTTTTATTTTTCTCCTTATCCAGATCAACATTACCCTCTATGGAATCCCTAGCCTCATTCTCTTTCCTTATTTCTAGTGGTTCTATGGATCCATCAGAGACATTGTTATTTTTTTGAAGCTTCATATCTCATCATCAGCTAATGTCCTTCTTGCTTATGCTTTGTCAAACCCTAGTAGGACAATTCCTGGTGAAATGTCCTAGTTTACGGCATTTTTCCTACTGCATCTCAAATGAAAATTTTCATATTCAATCTTTTCATTGCCATGTGCCAAATTTGGATTGTAGAATAACATGCTCTAGGAGTTCTTGTTCCATTTTTGATGAGATATAGAATCTAACAAAAGTAATCATGGATCTGTTTCTTGTAGGTCAATCTAGTCCAATCGGAAAACCAATAGATTTAGCTATATTCAGCAAGATCTCATCATCCAGTATTGAAGAGGGAGACCAAGAAGTCTACACCATATGGGAATGGTGTGTATATTTTTAGTATTTGGATCAAACCCTGGGTACCATCTCTTTAGGAAAATTCCCATTACCCATGCACTAGGGTCCACCCAAAAGAACTGATTCCAGATCTAGTTGTTGGTTAAACTTTGCAAGGAAGAACCCATGGGGCATGATTGTAATAACCAAATCACCCTTGGGTTGCCATCTTCTCAAGGCCCATTTCCTCATAACATCAATATTGGGTCTAGACCCCAGAAACATACCAAACAAGTGCAAGATTCATTTTTCCCATTTTCTGATACAAACACCCATCTAGCACATGGATGTGAGTCACCCCCTCTTTTCCTTAGCATTTTTAAATAAATAATGAGTCTTCACAGTCAAGGGTGATTGAGGACCCACATGCTTTTTAGATGGTACTTTGAAAATATCCACCTAAGCACCAGTTGCAGTATGGGTGACAGGGTTTTCATCAGCCAATTTTGGATCAAAAATTAGACATTTTGCAGCCAAAAACCTCTGAAACAACACTCACGAAACCATCCTACATTGTTAAGGAATGCCTCTAAGCTTAAATTGATGTTTTTTTTGTGTACATATCTTAGAAAACTTTTGGTGACTCATTTTTTCTAGTTTCATTCATTGCACATGGGTGCCTCATTCGGCCTAGTTGTCAGGAGCTGTTTTCATAAGATACTTAGCCTTATTATTGTGTGTAGTCTTCCATACATTACACTTCAGGAGGGGTGTTGGTGCATCATTATGTATGAACTAATATTAAGTTATATTAGGTCAACTTAATTGTATTTAGTGTTCCTTGTGCACATATGTAGGCTTAGTTAATATTATCTATGAGTTTACAAGCTTTAGTGGATATGCTAGATCTTGTGGGGCCAATAAGGAAAGGGGACTTTTTCTTGAACACAATTTATTTATACCCTCTTATCTCTTTATATGGTGTACGTTATGGCATGTTGTGATTTACATAACATTTTGATATCTATTATTCTTTCCTCATTTAAAAATCACCTCAACTTGGTATGTCCCTTAATTAGGAAATATATAATCATATGACCTTGACCATTCTTATAATTCCCTATTTCAATAGAATTTGTAAGTAAACTTATTTCCATTGCATGTGTATTGCCCCTCTAATTGTTAAAACTATCTTCTTTTCAACCCCTCGTGTTTTAGTTGGAAAATAATGTAGCTTAGGGTGTTCTAGTGGAAAATAGGTCCTATCCCTAGCCTATCTTGGCTAACCAAACAACTAGACCACATGTAATTTAATCATCTAGCTTGTGAACTTGTGAATAATGATTAGAATCCTAGACTATAGTAATTGTTCCTTTTATTTCTCACATGCATTTCACCGATTACAATTATAATTTTTGCATTTTAATGTTAATGTGTGCAAGTGAGTGAAATTATTAATTTTTCCTTTTTCTAAAATTATGAATTCAACTTTATTGTTATAGACCAACTATCTCAAAATATATTTTACAAGAAACCATATTTTTTTGAGTCTTTTAAGGCTTAAGACCATTATACTTGTCATAGGTTATTTTTTCCCACCATTTATAGGCCTTTTAGAAGTGTAAGGATCCTCATACAAGGGCCTTCATAATAGAAATACTAGTAATTACACATGAGTTGTAAACTACACTGAAAGGGGTGTCTATATATATTCTTGTATGTGTAACTCAATCTCATACAACAATCAAGATTTCTTATATTTGTTGGGTTCCTTTTAATCCAATTACATAGAGGTATCATTTTAATTCCTCTATCCATGATCAATCTCCTTAACATTCCTCACCCGTCAGCACACTTCTAATCATGGATCTATATTCTTATGTGCTCTACAAGAACCAAGAAAAACACATTCACATTACCACCATAGGTTTGATTTGCATGTTGATGATAAATTTTAGAGTTTCCTCAATTAGCCAACATGGTCAAGAATGTTAATCATGCAGGAAAAATGTTATAAGAGGCACGCATGCTATTAAATTATTTATAGCCCTTATCTACCAAACTTGCATAGATGCATGCTAATAAAATAAAAATGAATCTTACATAGTTAAGGTATGTTCTTGATAACTTCATTACTTCAGAGTGTTTTATAACATCCTTGCAAATAAAATTTTTGCATATTCTGCCAGTATGGCATTCCATGATACCATATCTTTATGAGGCATTTTATCAAACAGTTCACATGCCTTGTGCATGCTTTCCACATTTTGTAGACATGTCTACCATATATTTTACAACTAAAACATCTTCCCAAATTCAGCTATCCATAATTCTTCAAGGGATAGACACCTATTGGTTGTGTTTCATGAAAATAGTATCAATGCTACATGAGGATGCCCATGTATTCTCTTACCTACATTTACAATATTCCATGAAAAGAGGTTGTAGATTAAAAAGGAAAATAAATTAGACATTAACAACTATTATTTATAGGCATGTTTTCAAATAGTTCACATCCCTTTTGTATGTTGCCACATTTTGCATACATTTATACAAGGTCACTTGCATCCACATAGCTCCATTATCAAGGCTAGGACATCTACATCACACTTCATAGGGGGGGGATTCTATTTTATTCCATGCACACATTCTATTAAATTTTTCTACACATAGTTATTGCTCGCTACTTCACAAAGTGCAACTGGCGCAAGAGCAACCTAGGGCATGTTCACACACACTTGCACATAGAACTACATCAGGTTTGAGATGTACTGCAACACTCAGTAGTAATTCCACCATTATGGCCACTAAAGATAGTCTAAACCCCTTCATTTGCATTATTCTTTTTTAAGGGTTTGATGTTTGTTTTGGGGTCTTGCAATTCTTTTATTCAGCTTGGATTATTGGCAACATTCGGCGCAAGACAATGAAGTGGATGTGACACACACCGAGGGTTTCGGAACACCTTCCAAACACTATAAAAAACTAGTTTCATAGCCTTCACACAAACTAGGGCACCCAAATTGCATATCAGTCCTCTTCCAGGCACCCCAGTCTAGAGAAATAGTCCAAATCCACTTTTTTCGGTACTTTTGCATAGTTGTTCCTCCTCATAATTTTTCTAGTTACCTCTGCAAAACTCTTCGAAAACCACCTATTATCATCTGAGTTCTTTCCTCACTCTCTTTAGCACCTCAAAGTTATCATTTCCTTTTTCATAGTTGTTTAGCTTGCTTACACACTTCTTTACTGCATTTATTTATTTTACTTATAGTTTTTCATAGCTTAGATTAAAATTATCTATATACTACCTATTTAGTCCATTTTTAGTTAATCATTTTGGTGAACCAGACCTTCAAATCCACCTTTGTTCTAGGTATTTTCTATTTTTTCTATCACGGCTTCCAATGTCTGTTAAGTCTCTTTTCTTCAATTGATTCAAATACACCCATCTTGTAAAGACACTCTTCAAAAAACCCCTAGAGACTATGTGCTTGCCTATCAACATATTTCCTACCCAAGTCAATACTATTATTGGCCAGATCTTTCTGAGGACTCTCATGATTCCAATTCCAATCAATCTATTTTTAAATCCATTCAAGCTCTTCATTATTTATTTTAAGATAAATTTGTAGCCATGGAATTAGCCATTACATCCCTTAGATCTGAAATTCAACATCTTAAGGATGCTTCTCAATCGCATGTTTTTGATCCTTCTACATCTTATATGTAATCTATGTCCACTTCATGTCATCTAGTTAAACCTCAAGACATGTCATTTCCTAAGCCTCTTATGTTTGAGCACAATACTATGCCACGTGACATTCTTATTTAGATCCTTAGTCATTAGTTGATCACGTTACCACCTACTCATTGTTATACTCTTTATTGGTTTACAAAATATCAAGGTTGTATATATTGCAGCTATCATATAATCAATGGACATAATGACAATGACAATTATGCTATACAACGTAAGATCAAACATCTTGAGTGTCATGTTTTTATCTCCTTTAAGGCACGCCCATCTACAACTGCTAAACCATGTTATGTGGCTACTAATGAGTCTCCCTCTAATCTTTCTACGAAATTTCTAGATGCCTCTCTTATTCATTACCTTCTTGGTGTTGAAAATCACTCACATGTGCATAATGTTTCTTCTCCTAGTCAGAAAAATATTATAGTCCCATCCCATGATTCTCCTATTGCTGATGTTGCTTCTTCTCCACTTACTAAGCATCACACCACCATTTCTTCTACACCTTCTTCAGACGGAAAAAGCACCACCTAAGCAATCACCTATGGAATCACCAAGTCAACAAAGTCAACCACATCTCGAAATTGGTTCACAAACCCCTCCTACTAAGTCATCTACTGCATTACCAAGTCAACCTAAGCAGTCTTCTTTAAAAGTCAATGCAACTTGGCCTCCCCTCAAATCTCATCTCCAACCAATCAATTTTTTCTAGCATTCAATCCTTCTCCTAGTGTTTATGATATATATTCACTTTCATCCAAACCATGTAAGATTCCTCCATTATCTCCTACCGTTAACCTTGTAATGCCAACACTTGTTATTGACTCTACATTATATTGATGACTGGAACCCAGATACAGCTCGTTATGGTGATGAACCATCAGATGATCACATTCTTCTATCACTTCGGGGTCCAATCACTTTTGTTAAAGCAATTACTCCTTACATCAATCCACTTAGTGTCTTTTGATTAGATTTTTATCGCATACATACTTGGGGGGCATAGTATCTCACACATTCCACCCCCTTTTATCACATTAGTATCATCGTCATATCCCTCATTCTTGCATTATCATTCTTACATAATACTACACCACACTTTTCACATTCACGCATAGCATCATCACATCTTCCATAGTTATACATATGTCTTAGTGACGTCATTACCCAATGACGCACTCTATTGCTTCGGTTCACACTTGATTGTTGAGGGATTACGACTACATTGAACCCCACACACTACACTTCAGGTATTACATACCACATCTAGTCGCACATCACACATCATATGCTATATACCATACATTCTTTGTGTTTGTCTACAACATTGTGCCATTTCCACCTTTATACATCATATATTATACTAGCCCTCACCTTACACATATTTCCTTACATCATACATTGCACGTTTATATATCATACATTTTCTACATAATGTACTAGTCTTCATCACATACGAGTCTAGCATCATTTCATCCTACATAATACATACTTAGTCTACCTACACATGTTACATCGTGCACTATACATTATATTTTTATACATTCTAGTCATCTTGTATTTGAATTTTACACATAGCATATTTACACATGCTACTCATCACATGGTCGTCTTTCATCATTACATATACTATGTTGTCTTCTATGCACTACACTCACCACACTATGATGCACTCTAGTTCATCGGTCCATACTCAACTGTCAATGGTTTACCAATCAAATGGGCCTTACACTCATCGTGCAAGTGAAAATCCTAGGCTATTGACATAAGCTTTAGGCTAAATTGTCACCTATTTTATCATTTTGTAGTGGTATACACCATTAGATTACATCACCACTCCCTCCTTTCATCTTGTAGTGATATATACTTAGGGCTACATCATCCCTCATCCATTCATTTTGTAGTGATATACACTTAGGGCTACATCATCACTCATACATTCATCTTATAGTGATATGCGCTTAGGATAATCATTGCTTAACATCCATCTAGTTGTGATATACACTTCGGTTGTAGGGTTCACACACACATCATTTCTAGGTCACATATCACCACTACACCTACACATTCATCATAACATGTTAGACACAACATCCTACTCGACCATTTCCCGATGACGCACTCTCATTTAGGGTTCATTATTGACTATTGAGGGGGAAAAAATTAACCTCAATGTATAGACTTACATTCACTTGGGGGGCACGTGGCTCCTATCATTCCATCTTGCATTTCATTACATCCATCCACAACATTTTGCATTGTTTTGGGGGCATTTACTCTTGTTTACTTGTGTTTTACATGATCACTTTACTACACATGTTAGATTGATTTCTTATATGCCTTTATCTATATCATCCACACATGCTCATTCACGTATTTTTCTAGTTGTGATCATAGATAAATATCTTTCAAACATGTAGCATGGATGCTCACCTTCTACCCTTCCTACACTGGTTGTTGGGGACATCCACATTCATCTCTCACAAGTGCTATTGTTTCAGTTTGTAATTAGCACTCTACATTGCTTGGTTATTCATGAATTAACATATTAGTTATTTCTCTAACATGTTAATGGGTGTTCCATGTAAAGCACTTGTTTTGCAAGATTACATGTTTCCATGACTACTATTTTTTTCTTGTCTATTTTTTCTATCATTGTTTGCTTCTTGTATGCGGGCCTTGCCCTATGTTTGGTGTGCACACTTGTTTTTTTTGCTATCATGATGGCCTTGCATGTCTTATGACATCATGAGTGATGTCCCATGTTTGAGACCCACTTTGTGTTGGCTTACTTGTCTTCTTGCATGTTTACACTAATGTGTTTGGTAGCTTTTACATTTTCTGTGTACTTTACACTTGTTTTCTACAAGCATGTTTTTGTGTACTAACAGTTGTCTTTGGCTATCCATCCTTGTTTGTGTGCACCTTGGTTTCTACCAAGCTCATTTCCCTTCCCCCCTACCGAGCAGAGTTACAAATTTCATGTGGTTTCTCCTCCTTTGAGGTTGCATTCTCCTATCCTCAACATCGCATACGCTACCAAAGAGTGGGGGCATCGTTTGGGTTTTGTATACATACTAACACAAAGATTCTACACCAGTTCAGTTCAGCTATACACAGCGAGTGTGTTCAAACCAATATCCAAACCCTATACATAGTGGCTTTTACTGGACATGGTGTCATTAGGATTATGGAAACTAGTTAGAGGCTTGGAGGTTACGGTGGGTGTACCTCTCTACACTACTTCATCCAGTGGTGTAGGATCACCCAAAAAACTAAGACAGTGTAGAGATATCTCCACACACATTCAAGGAAACAGTTAGAGCTTGGAGGACACATAACATTTCCTCCCTACACTTCTTCAGCCAGGGTGAAGTGAGATCACCTAAAAAATCACAATACAGGATATCCTTCTTCACTCTCTTTCTCGACATGGATCAGGTGCACATGTTCCATTTACATTTGTGTATTTTACATATACATGTGTCTTTTACATTGCATTTTTACACATACATACATACATATTTGACTAATTTATCATTTTCTCCTTATAGGTCTAGTTGTATGAGAAACATGCAGTCAAATTGGGGGAAACAACAACAACAGTGTGATGCCAGCTAAAACAACCCACTTGAGACCCAAGAATAACCTAGGATTAGTTAGGAAAAAAAATATGGAATAATTTTTTTTGTTTAAAAGAGTCTACAACCAGGTTAACAGACAACCATTGTCACTAACAAGTTCCAGATCAATTCTAATCCACTAGAATATTCTTTTCTTTAATTAACAATTATTAGAGGTCACAAGGTCCCAAAATTTTAGGGTTAGAAAGTTCAATTAGGGTTAGAGGGTAATTCCTTACCATACCCACTCTCTAACAGGATTTAAAGATTTAACTTGATTTTTATCAAATTTAACACATTCAAAAAATTCCTAAATCATCTCTAATGGATAGGAAATTTCCTCACCTTTCCAATGATATAAAGAAGTCCTCCTAACTCCTCATATTTCTCAAGTTATGGGCCGGCAGGCCTTGGGGTGAAAATTTTCCACAAAAGCGGGCTTGCGGGCCCAAGGGAGAAATATTTTCCCCAAGGGCGGGTCAGTGGGCCACGGGGAGGAAAATTTCCCTATGGGAGGGTTTGCGGGTCGTGGGGAGAAAAATTTCCCAAGGGGCGGAAAGCCACCTTTGCACCCGCGCTCTCGCAAGTCCGCAAGGGACACGTGGCGTTTCTTAAGCCAATGTGGGGCAAGCAAGGTGGCAGGGAGAAAATTTGTTTAATGCCCCGATGGGCAAAAGGGTAACATTCACCCGCACCTCCACCATCACCACGCAATGCCAAGTAGTAGCTCCTAATTGGCTACGGTCGGTGGGGCGATGAGGAAAATTTTGAAAATTTTCTCAAAATTTTCCAAAACAAAAAAAGGCAAAAGGGGACCTGCTCCTCGATTGTTGCCTAATGATGCCACGTGGTGGCTCCTGATTGGCTATGAGGTGGTGGGGTGGTGGGGAAAATTTTGAAAATTTTCCCAAAAATTTCTAGAAGCACTAAGTGAAAAAGGGATCCTCCCCTCCTCTGACACCTTGTGGTGCCACGTGGCAGCCTCTTATTGGTTACATCACTGGTGGAGCAGTGGGGAAAATTTAGAAAAATTTCTCAAAAATTTTCTGAAGTTCTAACGGAAAAATTTGGGCCCACTAAGGAAATTTTTCCCCAATTTTTTTTTTGATGCCAAGTGAAAAGAAACTTCAGAAGACCATAACTTTTTATAGAGAGCTTGGTTTTGGGAAAACGAGGACTTTCTGGAAATCTCTCATTGTCCTCTTTACTCAAGAGTCATTAATTTTTTATTTTGATAAGGTTTAAGGGGCCAATTTCAAGAAAACAATCTGCATACTTTTACAGTGCAAACTGGTAAATTTTAACTTGTGAGATTTGTTCATTTTGATCTTCTTCCTTTCTCAACATATCAAATAGACATGGAGAATTGTTCTTAGGTGGATTTAGGATCAATTTGTTGAGGTAGATCTATTTAATTGAGTTCCACTTTGAAATTTTACAATTTTTATAGCAAAACAACTGTGAAAGCTTTGAACTCAGTTTTTCCAAGTTTTGAAAGCATTTTTTTTAAGTGTTTTTGTCTAATTGAAATCATTTATATCCTAGGCATGTTAAATTTTAATGTTTCATTATTATTTATTTATTGCAGGTTCGGATCTAGTTCATTCATGTGATAAAAGTTACAGAGTTTAACGTGAAGCAAAAATGGAAAAAAAAAAATTTAGCTCTATGGTTCTCATTTTACTTGCCTTGCAATTAAATTTATTTCATGCTAGTTTCAAAAAGGTTTCATTCCTTAAATTAAATGATAAAGACAAGAATGTAACTTTTATTCTTTTGAAAATCATATATTATATACAGGGTGGAATAATATATTTTCTCCTCACGTGTTTTACTTTTCCACTTTCCAAACAGGGATTTCATAGTGCATGTTAAACACAAATTTCCAATAGAAATAATATCATATGAACAAGGAAAACACTTCCATTAATTCAACTGAAACTCTTACAACTTCCTTTACATTTTATTTCAAAATATAACATAGAAAACACGTATCATTCTTTCACATTCTTTCCAACAACATAATACAGAGTATAGCTCTTTTACATTTCAAATTTTAACTTTCATTGTCAATACAAAGTATCTTTCCATTACAATGAATATATATATCATCCACTTGAAAGTGGGAAAGGGCTACAATAAGATTTCATTTCACAAGGGACTATCAAACTGTCTTTTTCTCGGCTCCAGAACAGCAACATGCATATTTCTCATTCTTCCAAATTGTGATCACAACAAGAGTAGAGGAAAGGAAACACTCTCCACCCAACCAAGACATCCAATGAAGAGGAGAATTCATCCTTATTCATTGGCCCCCGAGCCCCAACTATAATTTAATAAAAGATGTGATCCGACTCATGACAACAACAGGCTTCCACAAATACACAAGCAACACTTTCACAATAAAAACTTTGTCTGGGATTTTTTTTTTGAATCTCTGCGACAAATGTACTCTCATTTGTAGAAAAACAGATGAAGAAGTGAGCTCGAAAACTCGTGTGGTGCGCCAAAGATGTGCCTGAGGGCATTTAATCTCGTGTGTGTCATCTGGATCAACACAACTCTTCTCTTTCTATATGTCGAACAAGACTCAGTCCATTATGTCCTCGAATTGCAAGTTTTGGAGACTGGCGAAGAGTAGATGCTGATGCTCTTGTGGGCTTGACTTCGGCTCTCTCAAATGTGGTATGTCTCTATGGTTGCTTGCAATGTTGCTAACATCTCTGGGCATGACTTGTATGCTCTCAAATTGTTGCATGGGATCATAGGCTGGTTGTTCGCGTCCATCTTTAATAGCAAATTTGATGAATGAATGAAGGGGTTTAATCTCATTTTGTTCCAATTTGATTCAAACAAATTCCACATGTCTCTTGATCTTTTGTACGATGTGCTTGCTAATGTATCGCTTTGTCTGTGAACAACAGTTGAGAATATGTTGGGGGAAGGATTCTACCAATGCATTCCTGGGCTTTCGATGGTCGATACCACTCATGCCAAACTCCACACAGTGCTGATAAGTGGTCAGTGGTCATTGCCACATGCTCTCTTCTCCCTCTTTGGTGACTGTTTCTTCTTTTTGAATTCTTGAACTGCGGGCTTGTACCACGGGTATCCTCCTCTAAGTACACTCACACGCCTGACTATTTACTCTTCTGGTCACTATTGTTTCCTCACACGCCGAGAAATGGTCATTGATGGGATAACTCGCAGGCAAACTTGGATCAGTTTAATGATCGATGCCACATTGCCAGACATGAAATACAACAACAGAATTCTCCATGTTGTCGCTGCGCACAGGTATGGTCTTCTCATTAATTTGCTTTGATTTAGATTTTTTTTTTTTGTTTGAAGCGGTTGTATTTCATAACTGTCTTCTTCAACACAGTTATCCCCTCTCTCTTTGAAGATAACTATGGAGATGAATGAAAATCCAAATTTCATTCACCCTTCCATCGTACTCAAATGGGGAATTGTACTGCACTATGCTTTATAGGGAAAGTGAGGGTTCCCATGGCGAGCCACTCAGATTCTCCTGCAACTTGGACGCCTCCTCTCCAAAGTTGTAATCACTCACAAATCCTCCAAACCTTCGCACTGCCGCGTATTGAACATCCCACCTCTTCTACTCTAGCACCAGGCTTTCCTCTGCTTTGGGAGGGGCTTTCTTAAATTTGTCAGGCATGTAGAAACTAACGGAAAAGGAAGACTCGTAGAAGGGCCCGGTTGACAGATGTCAGTCAACATAGGAGGTGTCATCGGCACCTTGGCATGCTCCTCGTTCTTCCCTTGAATGTAATCAAACAGCCTGTGTGCACAGCGACAACATGGAGAATTTTGTTTTCCATGAACAAACAAAGCATATTGAGGTTGAATGTCACTACATTCATGAACAGGTCTTGAACCACCAAATTCAGCTCCAGTACTACCCTACGAATTTTCAGGTTGACAGATGTCAGTCAACACAGGAGGTGTCATCGGCACCTTGGCATACTCCTTGTTCTTCCCTTGAATGTAATCGAACAGCCTGAGAAAGCCAGTTCTTGGACATCCAGAGGGTGTGGTTGTAGCAACGAATCTCGTACCCCTCTCCTTGCTTGATAATGTTGTATGCAGGGCATTCAATGGATTTACAGGAAGGGGCCTGGGACGAGCTCCATGTGACCGTCACACGTGCAGGGAGAGCAGCAACACCAGATCTAAAACATATCTTCACGCAGAGAAAAGGAAAGGCTGTCTACACTCTTACACCAAACAAAATTTATCCTCCATGCTACTTTGGTGTGCTACTCCCACTTCCACGCTCTGATACCAATGTTAGCACAAGAGCAATGTAAAATAATGTATGAATGATATATTGAATGTACAAGGGGTGAATAAATACATAGTGAATGCGGTTAGGAGGTGTAACCGCCAGTATCCAAACTAACCAATAAACAATGTATTAAATATGCCAACAATATCATCCACTTTAAAGTGGGAAAGGGCTACAATAAGATTTCATTTCACAAGGGACTGTCAAACTATCTTTTTCTCAGCTTCAGAACAGCAACATGCATATTTCTCATTCTTCCAAATTGTGATCACAACAAGAGTAGAGGAAAGGCAACACTCTCCACCCAACCAAGACATCCAATGAAGAGGAGAATTCATCCTTATTCATTGGCCCCCGAGCCCCAACTATAATGTAATAAAAGATGTGATCCAACTCATGACAACAACAGGCTTCCACAAACACACAAGCAACACTTTCACAATAAAAACATAGTCTAGAATAGAATGTAGTTTACAACTACATTAAAGCATGACAAACAATACTAAGGTTTCCTTAAGCAAGCCAAACTAGCAAGAAACTATGGGGGATGCTTCTAATGCCTCCCAAAAAGGGAAATGGGTATCACCACCTGAATTAAAAACCACCAAAATATAGTATATCAAAGCCCTGACATTTCTTATGCCTCCCCAAACTACCCCTTATTCCTCACATTTCCTTATGCCTCCCCAACCTCTTATGACACCCCATAACGAGTAAAGAAAGGCAAGATATTTCTTTGTAATGTGGAACCCAAATCCCAACTCCCTCCACCCTTATACCTCCCTAAAACACACTTGTGCCTACCATAAAATAAACCCCATAGTCTTCTCCTACACCATTCCTAGGCCATCTACCCAACACCCCACAAACATGCCAAAACATTCATATATTAACATATACATTCATAAAGGAGGAGCATTTCAAGAGCCAATCTCCTACCTCTCCATGATGGATTTGTTCCAAGTTCCAAAACAACAAGCTTTATCCCAATGCAAGCAGTCCAAATCAGCCAAGCACAAGCATGCAACAATCTTCCAAAAACTTCTTCAAAGAAAGAGCTCCAAAGCATCAAAAGAATTCACCCTAGAATGAAGTCTCCACCTACATGTTTTTTGTGGTAACGAAAATTGTAGAAAAAAAATGTTGAAATTTCCACAATATAACATTGATGAAAGTTGTGGAATTGTAAATTGTGGATTTTTTACAAAGATGTAATATATAGAAAAACTACATTTTTGTGAAAATTGTGGAATATTAACAAAATAAAAATTGTAGGAATGTTACAAATATGAAGAACTGTGGACAATGTACAATTTTAAAAATGGAGATTATCTATAAATTTAGTAAATTGTGGACTATCCATGGTATAATGAATTGTGGAAAAACTACATTATTATATCAAAATGTGGATTAGCAACAATTCCAATGCCACAATTTTAATTTTTGAAATACCATATAACCACAAAAATATTGTTGAAAAATTGTGGCAAAAGGCCTACTTTGTTGTAGTGCTTGTCCCATAAGCCCTCCAAGGATAATTTCAAATTTCTGAAAAGGTGGAGTGTTTCACACTCAAAAGTTAACTTACACATCTCTTACAACACTTTAAATCAAGGCCAACAACTCTATTAATTACTTTTTTATGACCTCTTTTATTTAATTATTAATATTAACAACATGTTTACCCACAATATTAATACAACATTTAATAAATAAAGAAAAGGGGCAAATGCATCACAAAATAAACACATGCAACATTTAAACAAAAGGGTCAAATAAATAAAAACACATAACCCCTTGGTCACATTTAAAGGTGATCCCCCCATGGGAATCCCTAACACACAAAAACATGCACAAAAAAATACTAATTGCCATGGTGACCTTGTTGAATTCATGTAGAACTCCAATGTGGTTGGTCTCCAATCCCCCGATGTTTGTTGTGATATTTTTAACCTACAAAACACAAATACCTCCTTCGGTCTCGTGGCCATATCAGAACATCTAAAATAATATAATTAAAATCTCCAAAATCATCTAGATATAAGGATCACAACAACATCCAAGTAACCAACAAGATCATTTGTAATTTTACTCAACCACTATATCATCATCAAATGATTTCCATTTCTAGGTCTACTCACAATATCTAAATATCACATGTCCGAATAACATCCATAGTATAACCATGTCAAATAGTATATCAACATCAATATCCAAAGTGCCTCTAATAATCATCATGCATCATAACTAAATCAAGTCAACAATAATCCATGCTCTAACATCTAACATCATACTATAATAAGATTTCATAATCAAGTCCATAATATAACCAGCAATATCATGATTAGTGTCAAAAAAGGTGTCAAAGGGAAGTGGGCACTACAGACAGCGTCAACAACAACACTTCACCACAGCACACACACTTTACTAACCATGCAGGTACATTACACACTACAGTAGCCACACACACGTTTCACCCTAGGTTCACTCTCATCACTTTTTCTTTGCACATTTTTCATCTTTTTGTCATTCCACGCTTTTTCTAGTCCTTCAAAATGTTTCTACTACACTCTTCATGGACATCACGTACACATCTCTATCTACTTTATGTTACCAAGCTTTCAGCTCACCAACATAAATTGGGGGCAAAATGTAGTCACAAAATCATGCACTTTAGAAATTTATTTATCACAGGTGCATACTACTATTTAGAAGGTTCTTGAGTGAAGAAATTACTAATTAACCCCCATCTTTTGGCCATCTTGTTTTATTTTATTTCATAATTATCATCCATCTTCAGCCACATGTCCAGTCTGTTTCAAACATTTCCCGTCATTTTAGCCTCAACTAAAGTGTTCAAGCCAGTACTGGGGTGCCTGTGGGTGCCTTGGTCCCACCAGGGGTATGCCAGTCCTTTTTGCACTTTCCCACCACTTTTTGGGCTCTTTCTAGCCATTTGGAATCTTTATTTTTCTTGTAATCAGCCCTTTCAGGGTTAATTACGAAATTAGATCAAGAGAACCCTATAAATATAAAGTTATGAGACCATAATGAAGGACTTAGCATCACTTACTAATGTCACTCCATCTAGAGTTGCATCCATCTATTGCATTGGATATCGCTTGCATCCACATAGCTCCATCATCAAGGCTAGGACATCTATATCACACTTCATAGGGGGGATTCTATTTTATTCCATGCACAAATTCTATTACATTTTTCTACACGTAGTTATTACTCACTACTTCACAAAGTGTGACTAGCACAAGATCAACCTAGGGCATGTTCACACACACTTACACATAGAACTACATCAAGTCTGAGATGTAGTGTAGTGCTCAGTTAGTAAGTCTACCATTGTGGCCACTGAGGACAATCTGACCCCTTCATATGCATTTTTTTAGGGTTTGATGTTTATTTTGGAGTCTTGCAAGTCTTTTATTCAACTTTGAGTATTGGCGACATTCGGCGGAAGACAACAAAGTGCATGCGATACATAGTGAGGGTTTCAGACCACCTTCTGACTCTATAAAAACTAGTTTTAGAGCTTTCGCACACACCAGGGTACCCAGATTGCATACTAGAGTGCCCATAGGCGCCCCAGTCCAAAGAAATAGTCCAGATCCACTATTTTTGAGACTTTTGCACAGTCGTTCATGTTCTTGATTTTTCCAACTTTACCTCTGCAACACTCTCTGACAGCCACATGTTATCAGTTGAGTTCTTTCCTCACTCTTTTTAGCACATCAGGGTTAGCATTTCCTTTTGCATAGTTGTTTAGCTTGCTTGCACACTTCTTTACTACATTTATTTACTTTACTTACAGTTGTTCATAGCTTAGATTAACTATCTAAATACTACTTATTTAGTCCATTTTAGTTAATCAGAAGCTCTTATTTTGCCATGAGATGCGAGTATGTTGTCTAAAGTGAGCTAATTGGGTTGAATAACTATTTGTTGCATTTGTTGAAATCTCGGTAGCTCTTGAACAGGGGTAAAATTTGACTGTCATTTAGACGTTTTTCATGTTTTACAAATAAAATACTTACAAATATTTGAAATAATTATTTCACACGACGTACATATTTAAAATATAACTATCATTTTTTATATAATTTTTTACATAATATTTATTGATATACTTAAATATATAAAATAGTTAAATAAATGTAAAATAATAATGTATAAATAATATTATTCTACATTTTTGAAGGAGAATATTGAATAATTACCATCACCTAAAAATTAAATTTGATAAAGATAGGTAGTTAAAACCATTTATTTGCTGATTAATAAAAAAAACTTATAAACACATAAATACGTGTAAATGACCACCCTAAACAAATTTCATTCACCTTCATACACCTTAATCTCAACTCTACCTAGAACACTTCATCAACACATAGATATTATAAATATCTATTATTAATAGCTATGAAATTATTAATTATTTATGGTTAAAAACACGTAAATATCGTAAACCCTAATCCACACTCCACCTCAAAACAACTCCACACGTATCTAGCTCGAAAACAAAGCAAAATTCCCAAAGAAAACAACCTTTGCCAAACAACGGTCAAATAAAAAATCACTCTAGCATTTTGTCAATTTATGAAAGGCCCGCAGTCTTTACGAGAAAGAAAACCGTAGGAAACACCCTTAAACTGCGATTACCCCCTGATTTGAATACCAGGGATAATGTCTTTCAAACATGGTAAATGTTCATCATTTTGCATGATTACACCTGACAAATTTCTGGACTTTTCTCATAATCCATTCGATGATGAGCTGGAATCGTCAAACGCAGCCATGGACACCTGAAGAGCTCTTAGATCGTAAGCCCTAATCGACAAGTTCGATGGGAAATGGCGCACAATTATTGTGATAGAAAAATGGTGCTCGAAGAATTAGGGCACCGTATGCCAGAATTTGCATTTATTTGGATCTGTCAAAACCCACTCCCTTAAAAATTCTCATTCAATCCTCGGAGGGTATGTCGGAGCCAAAAATTAGATGCTGAGAAACTACCATTCCAATGCTCTCTCTGTCATCAAAAAGTCTTTGCGCCGAAGAAAACAAAAATAAAAATTTGACTTCTAGGGTAAAACCTGGCCAATTGTCCGCGCGCCCTTTCTGAGCAGAAATGATCATCAGTTTGAATATCGGAATCAGAATCAGGAGAAAACCAATGTGAATCCTAATATATTTAAGGTTGATCAACACAATCCAGAAACGTTAACTTCCTCCTCAGACACTGTTGGCGTAAAGCGAAATAAAGAATCGACTGATATAAAAATGAAGCTCGATGAGAGCTTGACAAAAGAGAATGGGATAATTATTTCTACAAAATGGGTGGAGCAAGTTGAACTGGATCTATTAGGTGATGAAGATGAATTTAAAAATCCGTTAGAATTAACAATCTCTCCCACGAGGAGTCTTCTGAAAAAAGGACTGCCATTGTCCCAAAAAAAAAATTTTAAAAAGGGAAGTTTAGAATTGAGAATCTTAACGCCCAAGTTGTAAAAGGAATCCAAAAGTGATAGATAATTTAATTGAGGTAGGCCCATATACTATAAGTTGTCTTGTTTTGGTGTGGACTTACATTTACAAGTTAATTGACCTGAGATTATTCAGTCCTAAATATTAGGGGGTGGAAGTCCTCTCTTCCGCTCAATAAAGGTGATTTCCTCCAATGTTGTGAGCTTCAATGTTCTTAAAAAGTGACATATGGTCCTTGTCAAATCATAACACAAGAAGTTGACATTTTCATTATTCAGAAAATAATGATAACTAGTAAACAAGAAATGTGTCTACTAATTAAAAGTTGGACAAGATGAAAGGGGTTTCCATTGGGATTGATCTATATCCTAGATCAGGTCAAATTTTATATTCTAAACTATAACATGCATTGGAATATATTTATGATTTTTTTTTTTTATGGTAAATGTGTATGGGCCAAATAATATCATTGTTTCAAAAGAACCAAACCTTGGAGTTTAAACTTGTAGGACCATTATAAGATTGTTCTAAGAGGGTATTTCAACACTCTTTTATCCTCTTGGGATAAGTGGAAGGATGTAAGATTCACCAATGAGTCTCACTCATATTTTAAAGAGTTTGTGAAAATTAATATACTAAATGATATTTAACAAAATGATGGTGGGTTCACTTGGATTAATAAAACACTAGGTTTCAATAACATTGTTAACAGATTGGATTATTCTTTTTATTAATATTGAATGGAAAGTTGCAGCATGGATTATTAAGTGTAAGGGCCTTGTTATCACTGGCTCAAATCATTAAGAAATATTTGTAACCTATTAAGTGTCCATTTAAGTTTTCAATAATGTGGCTTAGGGATCCTAATTAGATCTTTAATGACATAGATGGCTAGTGTAATTCCCTTAATATTTGGAGCTCAAAAATGTTTATCCTAGTTTTAAAACCATTACATGTGAAACTTTTCCTTGAGGAGAAGAATAAAACACAGTTCAAAAATGTATTTACTAAAAAAAGATAATATTCTAAATGGAGGTTGAAATGAAGATTATAAATGACTAATATTTGTAAAAGGTAATGGATTGAACCACATATTTGAAATAAAAAAAATTAACATTAGATTTAGAAGAACTTATCTCGAGAGAAATAAAATGTATTAGAAATAGTATTAAAGAGATGGTTGGCTCAAAGAGAGAATTAACAAAAACCCCTGCTTCTTTTACAACTTGATCTAGTCTTGTATAAATTCAAACAAGATAAGTTTGATTAATTATGTAGTTGGGAGAATCATTGCCACTCAATCTAAGATTTTTGATGAAGTAATATATTTATTTGAAAACCTTTTGGAAATTTTAAGGAGGCCTCCAACCATATTTCACATTACTCACTCTTTTTATAAGAAGTTAGAAGATCTCTTTTTATGATGCCTTGAGATAAGACTCTAGGTCCATATGGATTTCTAATAACGTTTTCCTATTAAAATGGCACGTTGTTTGCAAGGATGTATTCAATGCAGTAGAACAATTTGGAAAGTCTAGAAGGGTAGTACAAGACTTTAATTACACATTCATTTCCCTCATTCAAAAAAGTGATCAACTGTATTTTGGATATTTTTCCCAATTTATCATTATAAGTTCGTATATACAATAATTTCAAAGCTTATTGCCTTCTAGCTCAAAGTTATGTTCTAAAACCTAATTTCATAGGAATAAGGATGGTTTATGCCTGATAGGATGATCTCTAATGGAATCATTATACCACACATGAAATCATTCCTCTTTGAGTATCAACCATCAACAATGAATCCTAATAAAAGTAGATATAAGCAAGGTGCACAATGAGTTAATTAGAATTTCCCTTTGTCTCTTTTGAAGAAATTTTGATTCTCCCATAAATGGTGTTAATGGGTCTTTAGTTGCATCTTGAGTCCAAAAAAATTAGTTTTATTCAATAGAAGCCCATATTGTTTCTTTGACTGCACTTATGAACTAAAGCAAGGAGATTTACTCTCCCTTTACCTTTTCAATATGTTACCAGAAGCTTTGAGTCACTTTATTTCTCATTTATGTGTAACTCAAGAAATTAAAGGTATCTAAATTGTAAATCATATGGAGTATTTATCCCACTAGTAGTTTATAGATGATATAATTTTATTTTTAATTTCTTACAAATGGGAGGATGGAGCTTTCAAATAGATATTGGAATATTATGCTCTAACTTTTGGTCAAGTAATTAAAGATGAGAAATACGACTTCTTCTTCTTCAACACTCTTGTTTATGTACAAAGCCAATTTTCAAATATTATGTCATTTTCAATCAGATATTTTCCTTATGAGAATCATGGAATTCATTTTTTATAGGTATTGGAAAACATCCCACTTATAGTCGTTGATTTAGACATTAACTAATTCCTTCATTAGCACTTGGAAGAGAAGTTGGCTTACTTAGCTGGATGTGTCATTCTCATAAAATATTTCCTAAGTGCAACACAATTCCACATGATGTCCATGTTGAGTATTTTAATTACAATTCAAAATAAGTTGACCAAAATCATGTGTGACTTACTTTGGTGATGGAGAAACCAAGTATACCATTGTAGGTTGTACAAAAATGAGCTAAGTCAAATAAACTCAAAGAAATGCAAAGTAAGAAGATGCAAAAACAACAAAAGTTAGTTATTTATAAAAATGCTTATGTCCCTCATACAGGAAAAATCAAATAAATAGGCATACATTACATTATCCTCACCTAAAAAATAAATAGGATATCCTGAACATGGAGAGGATGTATCTCCATATATCATGGAGACAAGAAATATTCTCAACAAGTTCCTAAACATGTACGTGAGTTTCAACCACTCACATAATCATAGTTTATTCAAATAAAAATAAACTAAGATCCTTAAATGAAGCTTACTAGTGTGAACACTATAAGGAATTAATAATGGAAATGAATTAAATTACTAGTACCTAATGTGAACACATCACTCTAAGACCCTCCCTTAAGTGAAGGCTAAGGAGTCAAAAATAGAAAGAAATGGGTCCCAACTAATATACATGATAAGGTACCCAATATAAACATGAAAAGGAAGGAGGGAATTCATATAAAATCCACCCAAGTACAACTTATTTTACCCCAATAAATTATCACAAATGAAGGTAATGAGGAGAATTCAAGGGCTTGGTAAAACTCTTACCAACCTACTCAACTATAGGAATGAACTCCAAACAGACAACTCCATCCTAGATCAACTTCTAAATGAAGTAAATGTGAATTTCAATATGTTTATTCATTGATATCATTTAGGGTCGTGTGTAATTTCAATAACATTGTGTTTATCACACCAAATCAAAGTAGGATCCCTATGTGGTAATCCAAACTCGTCAATTAAATGGTGAAGCCAAACTTCCTCTTATGTAGCCTTTAACATACCTCTTTACATCTAATTTTTGCATGCCCATGAAACTGGGCTTGAGCTAAGGTGAAATAAAAAACCAGAATTAGATCAATGTGTATCACGACATCCACCCCGATATGAATATGTGAGTCCCTCAATATAAGAATATCTTTTTGGTGTGTAATGAATTCCAAAATTTAAATTCCCCTAAAAATTATAATGCAAGTTATTATAAAGGATCATGTATTGAGGCTGAATTGGGGATGTGAACCATGGTAGAGGATGTAATAGTTGGGTATGCTATAGGTATGGGCATGGTTATTGGAGGGAGTGATGGAAGAGGAGTGATAAGAGGGGATCTTGTCACAAGTTAGGAAGGTGCAACATATTATTTTGGGGAAGGATGAGGAGTAGATATAATTGTTGAACTTAGAGGAGAAGATGCAGGAGTAGGAATTTGAGGTAGAGGAGGAGGAGAAATAATATGCTTGAGAGAAGATGGGGGAGGTTGAGGTTGAGTTGCCAAGGAAGGTTGTGATATGTTTGTAATGAGTGATGGAAAATGTGGATCTAAGATTACGGTCTTTTTCAAACCTTTTGAGGATTCAAAAGTACTTTTTCCCCACCATTTTCTCTTTTATGCACAAACATTATTTTTAGTGTGGTGGTGGGTCCCTCAGTGGCCTTCCCCTTTTCTTCTCTTGATTCCTCTCTAGTTACTTTATAAGCTTCAATCACTAACCCACTTGGGGCCACTAGCTTTAATTGTTGCACATTGACTCCGTGGAAACATAACCATTTGAGAATTCTTGAAATCACCCCTATGGTTCTTTCCTCTTGAGAAATAGACCTAGGCTTTGATTAGTCAACATTTGGCTGGAAATTTATTAGTTACTACTCATATGTTGGGTCCATGAAATTCCCATCATCAGTTAAACCTATTGGGATGTTATCCTTGTTGAAATCCTTGATTTGGTCAAGGGACATATAAGACCAATCCCTTTTTCATACTTCGTGTTCATTGTCATAATTAACACATTATTCCTCATAGTATATATTATTAGTAAGGGTTGATCATAGGACATGATTCGTTATACCATAGATGTAACACGATGGTCACACTTAAAAATAATTCATGTTGAATCTAGTAATCTAACCATCCATGTTTTTTCCCTGACAAAAGAAGGACATGAATCCCTTCTTACAGTGATTGGAAAATGAGGCTTTTCCCTTTGTTTACTAGAAATATTTTTGTACACCTCAACTAGTTTTTGAACAAGCTCTAATAATGCCATATTTTCACTCAAAAACATGGGCAACATATAAGGAACACATGTGAAGCCATATACCTTTATATATGAAAAGGTATAGAATTGGAAGAACAAGCCTCCCCACCTCACTATGTTAGTAGATGATTCAATTGAAAAATGGGAGGACTATAACATTATATCCAACATACCAACATTGTGGTAGAAGAATGTTTCATTAACCCATCAAAAATGTCATGTGTTGGCCTCTACAGTCAGCTATGGCTAAAAGTCATATACCTTTATGAAGCTCAACTTGCCCACTCTAGTCAAACCAAAAAATGTTTTGTATTTTTCTGTAACATATAAGAGGTAAAAATTCATTTAGAACACGTTCATGTTTTGTACCTCGATGAGTTGTTTATAATCAAGTCATTAATTAATTCAACCCAGTTGATTTTTTGTTTGTTCCTCATAATAGTGTGAATGTATTGAAACATCCATTCTTAGAAGTCCTTGTTGTTGTATTACCTACTACCATGTTGAGTAATGCGATGAAAATATTGATTTTTTTCTTAGAATAGGACCTATGTAGTGTTTTTGGTATCCTTGAGGTAGAGCCTTTAGCCTTCTCCACCCAATGTTTGTTCATTGTCTTCGTACATGAAACATTATTTTCATTTTAGAAGTGCTGGGCAAAGTCAGTAATGATGTCAATGTATGCTTCAAAATCTAGGATCTTCAGCATGTCTTAAATGTAGTATGCATATACCCTTAAGAGATACTCACCATTTATGTTATTCACTAAACTCGTGTTCCTAGCATAATGCTTATATATTTAAAATACAAACTTTGGAAATCGAGACAATACAACAAATGAAGCTTTCAATATAATGTCACTGTAATATATCCATTGCACCCAATTTGACTTGTAATTAGCTTTAATCCAAGCCTAGAAATCTTGTATTCAATATGTTTGAGGTCAGTGTTTGCGATCTTGTCTACATTGGAATAAAAATTGGATGGGAGAGTGACCCCCTAAAATTGGTACTTATGCCTTTTTTACCTCTTGATCCCTCATAAATATAAAAAATAAGATAAAAACAACTAAAAATGACCCTAAGAAGGAATAGGGATTTTCACTGTGAAAAACAAGCCTGAAACCCCACTTTACCTATTTAAGACTTTTAGAATGAAAATGCAATGTAAAACTCCAACCATCCTTAGGTTAGAATTTTGGAGATGTCAGATAAGATAAAAAAACTTGATCATCCTCAATCAGAATTTTTGAAGTGTTAAACACATTCAATAGTTTAATTGATTTTTATTAAATTTTTGGAAATGTTTGACAGGTGAAAACCCCCAATTTTATTTGATCAAACTTCTTAGGGTGTGGAACACGAGTGGTATCCCAATTGATCTTTGTCAAGATTTTGAGGATGTGGAATAAGTTGAAAACCCCACCTTGTCTTGATTGAGATTTTAGGGATCCAGATAACAAGAAAAACTATGATTTTCCTTTGTAATTGACCTAAGTTTTTAAACTTCTTTGTCTATGTGAAATCTTGTATGTTTGAGATTTAAACACATTGATATATTAAAATAATGCAACATATTCATAACATGAAACTATGGCAATGAAGAATAAGGAAGGCATCAAAAAGATTATCGAGTATTTCACAACATTTTATGTGAAATGGTTTATTATGTATGTATACCCAAGAAGGGATATTGTTGAAAGCATCATGAGAAAGTCATTAATAAAGTTTTGCATATGGTGATTATGTATCTTTTAGTACCCAATACTTATGAATTGAACATTGCGAGATTCAAAGATGGACTAAGGATGACCTAATAAATCCATTGTTATCTATTAATAAGATATTTTTGATTCAACTATTTAGGAGGATATTTTAATCCTGATTGAAATTCAAGATTGGATTGGAAATATAATATTTTAATATATTTTTAGGAGTATATAATAAGGAAAATTTCAAGCTACCCGTGAAAAAAAACTTATAAAAATGATGGTGAATATTGCTAAAGTGGGATTTGATGGGATGTCGAATCATATCAATACGACGATAACTACATTGGTAAAAATTGTTGTGGATAAAAAGGTGAATCTAGCATAATTTCTCTAATTTTAAAAAATATCTTAGCGAATGGTAATTTCCAATTAAGCTCTCTATATCAATCTTCGTATTTCACTTTTAAGACTTGAGTTGTCTATTCTATTTTTATCAATGGTACATTGGTGTGAAGTACAATTTAGACATATCAAATTAGGAAATTTAAAATCACCTTCATACAAGCATTAATATTATTAGATCATCTTATTTCTTTTGTAACTTTGTTAACTCAAGATGGGAACCACACATACAATACCTATAAGGATCGGATAAGGAATAAGACAAGTTATAACCTTAGGCTCAAATAATCAAATTTTTATCTATAGCCATTATTTTTAGGTTATGAAGCCACAACAAAGTCTAAAAGCTTCAAAATGTAAAGTAAATCTCATGAAAATAAGAGAATATGCTTCCATATTATTATGTGACCTAGGATAATTCACACTCTTCATTCCTATCTTAATACAATAGGAGGAACATGGAATAATGCCATCTCTTTTAGTGTCATGAAGAAGGGTTTATTTTATACGTAGAGAACCCTAGGTTGTTTGGCTCCACCCACATTTCTTGGAAAGTGTGGTGTGAGTCAAGATGTAGAGCGGTTCATTTTTTCTTTCACTCCCACATTTGTTCTTGCAACCCACTCAACATCAATAGATGGTGATGCTACCATTTCTACCTATGCACAATTAATAAGATTTTCAGGTTAGTCATGGGGGGCACTGTAAAATGGAAAAGATAATTTATACAACACCAACATGCTTTGTTTTCTTGGGAGAGTGTTAGTGTCAAGGAAAAAGAAAAAAGAAAAAATAACTCTTTTTAGCACATTAATTAGTAAAAATTTTGCACATAGTAATTTGTAATCCCTTTGAAGATTTATAACATTTTTAAAGCACTTTGAGGCTTGAATATTACTAAATTATATTGTTTTGTGTTGATACTTTCTCTCTACATACATACTTATCTTCCACTCTACATACACGCTACTCCACAAATAAACTCTATTTCTCTACATTCATATATTGTATTATTCCACATATACACTACATCACACATGCACACGCACACAAATAAACCTTTGTTCTCGAATATCTTTGTATTTGTAGATTTATGATTTCACATATGTTACAAAAAATCACAACCTGAGATCTATAACAATAAGTACACATATATTATATAGATAGAGTTTTCATTTTGACTCATGAAGCTTCAAGACAAGTTTCATCAGTGTGTGAATTTCTCTAACATGTGGTTTACTATGTTAAAAGGTACATCTATTGTCCATATCCTTGATTCTCCATTTTTTGGCATTGTCCATGTCATAAAGTAATTTTGATGTTATAGATAACTACAAAGTGACAAGAGCCGATGGGGTGGGAGTGGTGTGGTCAAGTCACATGGTTGTGTGCTTGCCCACCCGGTTTCAAATCCCCCCGAGGCACGATCCTCCTCGGAGGTGGTTTCTCCGCTAGAGGTGGCATCTCTTCTCGTGCTGACACTGGTGATTACTCCTCACTGCTGACACTGGTGGCTGCTCCTCTCGTTGTCGATGTTGGTGGCTCCTACTCCTCTCGCTGCTGACGCTGGTGGCTGCTCCGCTCACTTTTGCTGCTCCTCTCGCTGCGGTCGTGGCTGCTCCTCTCGCTGCTGACACTTGTGGTTACTCTGCTTGCTGGTGATCCTGGTGGTTGCTCCTCTCGCTGCCGATGCTGGTGGCTATTCTAAGTTTTCCCACTCGCTGCGGTCGTTGTCGATGGTCGTTGCATCTTCACTTCGGTTTCATGGTTGCTTCAATTGGGTTCCTAATAAGTGGTCCCCTTCATTGTAACCAGGTTGTGGATCCTCTCAAAAATCCTCAAGTGTACAAGGATGTGGGTCCTTTCAAACACCCTCAATTTACCCTCAATCCAAAAAAAACTACAAAGTGACAAGTAGTCTGCATACTTCCAAGATGTTGTGACATGTTCCATAGCTTCCAATGTGGTTATATCTTGTTATCCTCTATATGTAAGTCTTTATATTTCACTTTTAAAAATTCAAATTCAAGTTTTCTATTCCATTTCTATCGATGGTACATTTGTATGAAGTCCATTAAACAGATATTTAATTTAGGGTTAACTCAAGATAATATATTTTATCATTATGCAACATTGTAATATTGTAAAAAAATTGCCTTTTTTAGTCAAAAAATCACCTTTTTTAGTCAAAAAATCATGCACTTACTATTACATTAATACCGTTAGGTATGTTATTTTATATATGGATATTGCATAGTAAAAGTATTCACTAGTGACCCATCCTTTAGTCTTGTCATCAGTGAGTCAGGCGTCATTTTTGTTTGTCTAGTTCAGTCATCATTTGTCTATGCAGTTTTGGGCATCTTTTAGGGTGTCTCAGGGGTCGTAATTAGCTCAATTATTGCCTTTAGGTCTATGTTGGGGCACCTAGGGTTGCACTAGGGAGCCCTAGTCTGTGATTTTAGGTGTTCGTGTCATTTTAATTTATGGTCTTAATTTATTTGTTTGAGGTCGGTCCTAACGGTTACCCTGTGTATTCCCCTAGGTCATAGTCAGCAGTTTTGGGTCACTAGTGTCGAAATTTGAGCAAGAGATCCCTATATAAACATAGCATACTTACTACATTATGGGAACGACATCTCATTATCAAGGGCAGTTATCTACTAAGGCAAGGGACTGCATTTGGGCATCTTCTACATTTACATCACACACAAGCATAGGAGGGAAGGGTTGTATTCTTTCCATTCCATCCACCGTTTGCATTTTACATCTAGTTATTTCCCCTTATTACCGTGTCATTGGTTCTAGGGAACCCTAGGCACAAAATCTCACACACACGCACATAGAACTACATTGGGTCTGAAATGTAGTATAGCGCTTAGTCGTAAGGCCACTAGTTTTACAACTGAGGTCAGTCTGACATATTCATATGCATTCTTTATTGTTTAGGAATTGATGCGTTGGATAGGGTTTTATAGGTAACATTCACAGTGACATAGGTGACATTACTGAGATAGGAGTGAAGGTATTTTAGAGATATTACAACACTACTTAATTCAAGTTCTAAGCTTTTCTATAGTCAACAACATCCATTTATTAGACCAAGGCGCCCTAGGGCACCCCAGTATCCTCCCATGCACCTCATTATAGACAAACAGTCAACGTCTACCCTTTCTGAGGTTATTCAGTCACAGCTTTCCTAGTATGTGTACCAGTCTGCTATAGTCTAGCACACAGTGAGGTAAGTTAATTCAAGGTTATACCATATCCCTCTTATTTCCATTATTTCAATCCATTTAGATATTGAATAAAAATGTTTAGATCTAGCACTTAGTTTCTATTTAGATTAACTTATAAAATAGCCATCAAATTCTATTTTTAGTTAATCATTTTGGTGATACATACGTTTCGAAAAAATTTCTTTTGGATCCTCTTTTATACATTAGTAGTTAGCATAGTTTTTATTTTCCTGCATCAAATCTCATTTTAGTGTCAATCCTATTTATGATAAGGCTGTCATAGCTGAACTTAGGGCTTTATATAGTGCTCCTATGGTCTTACCTAATGATATTCAACAAGCTCTCCTAGAAGGCCAACAACATGTGCCAACCAATCCTGTTGATTCTCCTATAGCTATATGCCTTTTTGATGACCATGTTGCTTTCACTCATTGCATGTCATGCTATCTAATTACGTATGATCCTTCTTATCCTTCTTCTGATATGTCACCCAATGTTTTAGATCCTTCTATCGTTGATTATTTATTAGGAATTGATTCACAATCTGGTGTACCTCTTACCTCTCCTCTCACCACCCCTGTCATTACTCCTATGCCTTTTACCACTTCTGATAGCCCTCTTCACACATCTATTTTGATCTTTCATTCTCCTTCTTATTACATGGATGATCCTATTGATTCTAGTGATGACCATACCATTCTTTCAGAGACCCCATCTTCTATAGATCAACCTCATAGGTCTCCTTCTTTCCATATCGTTGCATGTGACTCTCCCACTCCTAAAGTTATACCTATTATTTCACATGAGTCACCCCCCACTATTGCTTCTTCTCCTTTTATTCCCATAGCCCCTATTATATCTTCACCTATTGAGGTTTCTTCCTTGCTCACTACACCTACTAGAGTTTGTGTTAATCTTGATCATACTACCACTCCTACATCCATATCTACCACCACACCTTTAGAATATGGTTCCACTCTATCACCTCTTGACATTACCATGATCACTCATAATGGAAAACTTCAACCACTTAATACACTTTTTTCATCTCCTACCATCCCCTTACATGATCTTCTATCTCTCATGCATGTCATATGATAGCTTCAATCACAAGTCCATACTCTTACTTTAGAAAGTAGAGCCTATTATTCCTCCATTGAAAACAACTCTTTACATGGCAACCCCATCTCTAAGAAGATTCATAATTCTATCTTCCCCAAAGACTTTTTCATGCCTACTTTCACATGCTTCGACGGTACCGGTGATCCTCATGCCCATGCTATACATGACCGCACACTTATGGACGACTACTCTAATGATCGCTTGTTGTTTAAGGCCTTCTATTATATTCTAACTGATGACACACTACAATGGTATACCCATCTCCATTTTGGTTCTATTAGCACTTTCTATGACATGGAGGATGCATTCCTTCATCGGTTTATTATCAATAATGGTCCTAGGGTCACATATGATCACATTCCTACGTTGCATCAGGGATCTTTCAAACCTATTTAGGATTACATCTTACGCTTTCATGCATGTATACATCAACTTATCTTTCACCCTAGTGACTTGAAAAATTGTAGTTCATCTTCTTTTGTGGTATTATTCCTCCTCTAAAGAAATGCTTATAGTATGATACTTGTGAGTCCTTTATACTTTTGTGTTACAAGGTTATCAATCTAGAACAGGACCTTCTTTCTTCTCCTCTAGCCATGCCTCCTCATGTTTCTTAGATTACTATGTCATTTGTTGTTCCACCTACACCGCTAGTTGTACATCCTAAGAAACCTCCACTCTTGGCTAAAATTAAAACAAAGTGTGCTCACTCCTACTCCACAGCCTAGCATCAATCGAAAGCAACCTATATCTCATCCCAAAGTGCACAAGAAATAACCTCATTCCCCATCTCCACCTCTTGTACATGTTTTTCCATCTCCACCACCAATTTCTACTACCACTCTTTCACCACCAAGCATCAGGAGCATAATATCATCTAGCTAAGCACATATGGTACTCCATATCTACTACTGCAGTAACTCGTACTCGCGCTTCAACCACTGGAAATTACAGTATGTAATATACATCCTCGAGTGTCACCTTTATCTCCCTTGTGGGAAACCAAAATTTGCACGTATCGGCACACCACCTATCACATAATGCAGTCAACATGGGCATATCATGGGGCACATCCCCCATCCGTTTTATATACCACATGTCGACACGGTCCATCACATCACAATCATCATCTGATAAACCCAATATCAGTAATGTACTCAAGTGTCAACCGCCACAGAATTCCCTCGAGTGAATATCCCTCTGCACAACACCAAAAATAACAACAAAAGCAACATTAGCACACCTCCCATAGTAAAATACCACTATTCAACATATTAGCAACATATCCCCTAGCATTATCCATCAAAACAAAAAAAACCCAGATGGACTAAGGCACCCCAGAGCAAGACACTAGCTCCCATATCTGGGCGCTCTAGTCCTAAGGGTCACTAGCGCCCTCACCACTCTTGTCCGAGTCCTAAACGCTGAGAAATTCAAAAACACTAGATTTTAAAATCTTCAACTAAAATGCCTAGTACACCCTACATTTTTACAAAAATAACACACTTACCAACTCCGCAGTAGTGCGTGATGTCACAACATTCGCCACTCTCTCAAATCGGCAAGAACGTAATGATCTCACTTAAGGCATCTCTACTCCATATACACTCTCGTACTCGCATAAAAGACAAATAAAATGATAAGTTACCTTTTCACTTCACTATTTATAATCACATTTCAAATGCCACCTTTATTGTGAGCTATATTTTGCACTTATCACCACAACTAATACACACTACACCATTTGACTCATATCTTGAGCATTTTTAATCAGATTTACACCATGTTTGTGGCATTATTTTTAGAATTCTTCCTACCACCATATTGCATCTGTTTCACATGCATTATATGCCTTCATCATTATTTCCTATCCACTACACGCACGTTTTAACCTCTTTTCATTACTTTCAGCTTAGAGATCATTTTTTTCATCACTCTCTCTTTCACCAAAAGGGGGGCATATTATTGGGGGTCCCCCTATAATCCCCCTTATGTCACCACACATTCCAATATCATGAATTAAACTCCTCACAATTTATACCATGACATTTCACCATCAATCCCCCCTAATGACCTAATATAGGGGCAATAATCGATTAACATTCCCCAAACATGATCACGTGCCATAATTTAATAATTTCCCCTTATGAACTAACTTAGGGGCAACAAACGTAACTAAAAATAATTTTTACGCGACATCTCATCAATTTTTAGCAACTTTCCCCTAATGACCTAACCTAGGGGCAATTAGCGAAAAACCTCTCAATGAGTAACCAATCAAATCAAATCAATAAACCAATCAAAATCAACAAGTGGTCTCCCAAATGACCTAACTTGGGAGTTACATTCACCACTTCTTTCCCAAATTACCTAACTTGGAATTTTATTCTATATTCCGTGTTCACTTTCAGACAACCCAACTTGGAATCCGTCTTTTTCATTTTGCATTTCCTTCCTAGTGACCTAACCTGGAAACTATCTATTTCTAACGTGTTTGCTTCCAAATGACCTAGCTTGGAATCCTTCTCATTCTCTATGTCGTTTGCTTCTAGATGACCTAACATGGAAGTCTTTACATTGCGGCGATACCCGCGAAGTGGGGGCAAGATTTTCTTTCCCCTTATCAATCTTATATGGGTCAATTGTTTAATCAAAATCATTTGGAACCAAAATCTCAACATTTTGATCTAAGTTCATCTGCAGTGGCTAGATCTTGAGGATGTAGTTAAATTTTAGAGAAGAACACACTTTTCTCCCTACACTCTTCCTCTGGCGGCAAGACGCCCAAATCCCCCCATTATTCCATTCATATACAAGTGTTTAGGTTGGGAAATGATCACTCCCTACCCACCTATTCATTATTAAACCATGTTTGAAATCCCCCAAAATCCTAATCATCATTTTCATTTCCACATTTCATCGGGACACTTACATTTTTACGTTGCATAGATCAACTCGTTGATCCATGGTTTGACACGCTTCTATAGCTCTATCGGCATGTTTCTACTACACATATGTGCATTATTCTACAGCTTGGCCTTCTCCAAATTTTTCTCAGGTACGCATCTCTATCTAATTTATATTACCGAGCTTTTCGCTCACCAACATAAAGTGGGGTTAAATTTAGTCACAAAATCACGCACTTAATATTATTTTAATACCACCCGGGTATGTTATTTTATATATGGATCTTGTGTAATAAAATTATTCACTAATGACCCATCATTTGGTCTTGTTGTCAGTGATTCAGATGTCATTCTTGTTTATCTAGTTCAATCGTTATTTGTCTCTATATTTTTGGGTATCTTTTAGGGTGTCTCAGGTGTCGTAATTTTCTCAATTTCCATCTTTAGGTCTGTGTTTAGGCTCTTAGGGATTCACTGGGGTGCCCCAGTCCATGATTTTAGGCACCCGTGTTGTCGTAATTTTTGGTCTTAATTTATTTGTTTGAGGTCGGTCCTAATGATTACCCCGTGTATTCCCTTAGGTCATATTCGGTAGTTTCGGGTCACTAATGTCGAAATTTGAGCAAGAGATCCCTATATAAACATAGCATACTCACTACATTATGGGCGGACATCTCACTATTAAGGGAAACTATCTACTAAGGCAAGGGACTGTATTTGGGTTTCTACATCACACACAATCTTAGGGGAAAAGGATTGTATTCTTTCTATTTCATTCACCATTTGCACTTTACATCTAGTTATTGCCCCTTATTATTGTGGCATTGGTGTTAGGGCACCCTAGCACTACAAGAGAATGGGTGCTTTATCCACAAATTTTTCACAATTTTATTGTGGATTACTTACTCAAAATTGTGAATCCAAATTTGTGGACTCCACCCACAATAAAATTGTGAAAACAAAAAATTGTTGAAATTTACACAATTTTAAACTTTGTAGAACTTGTCACAAATGTAAAATTGTGAAACTTTTCACAAATGTGAAATTGTAAAAGTAACCACAAATTTGAAATTGTAAAACTTTTCACAATATAAAATATGTGTAAATTTATACAATTGTAAATAATTTCATATTTTTTACTTATTATGAATTTGTTTACATTTTTTTTTTAATTGTGGAAAACATATTAAATTCCAAAGTTAAAGTAAATTATATACATATATTTTTTTAGATAATATCAATATTTAAAATTAATACGAATTTAAATTTATTAATTAGAAAATTAGATTTCTATTTTTTAAATGATTTTTTTATTTCTATAATTTATTCAAAAATATCACAGATTTTTTAAATAAAAAATGAATATAAAATAATAATAAATAAAACCAACCAATAAATAAACACAAAATAATATAAATTTCATTTATGTAAAAAAATATATAAAAATTATTGATGTTGAATATAATTGTAACTTTGAGCATAAATATATATGAAATCTTGAATCAGATTTTTTTAAATTATAAATGATATCAACATAGTGTATTCAATGGTTATTCAAAATGTTAAAGAATCATAAAATAATGTATTGCAAATTACTCGATCTTGATTTCCATAGTCATAGTCTAAATATATTACTTCCACCCTCAAATAAAAACCGTAACTGTTTCCATAATTAAGGTAACTTTCTTCACATGCAAGCCATTCATAAACATCAATGAACAAATTGCTATAAAATTTAAATATATGTAATTAACTTGTATAACAGAAAAACCATTCTTAAACATCAGTCAAAAAATTGGTATAAAATTTAAATAAATTAGATACCTTCATACATATGTTTTTTCTCTCATGAACTTTATTTTCCAATATATATATTTTGGAATATAAACGTTTCCTCTTTGAGAATAATTCATTTTGGGGCTATTTCAATACTCTTAAACATATTTCTTTTACCTATCTTACAATCCCTACTTCAATCAACTTATTTTCTCACTCATCTTACAGTTCCTTTTCTGGAGCATGAACTTTATTTTCCAAAAAACATTAAGTGAAACATATTAAAGATCATTGTATGAATTTATCAGGCCACGCATTCCTCCACATCTTTCTTCATGTTTCCCACGATTCAACTCTCTTTTAAAATCTGGTATTGTTTAAGTTATTTTGTCCGATGATTACAATGATACCTCAACTTTCTGCACAAAATACTGTAAGATATTTTTTAAAAATGCAAGCATGACATTATTTTAAATTAATATGAAATGTTAAAAAAAATTACAGCATGATGATGGTTCATAGTTTATAAGATCATATAGTAAAATTTCCAGAAATGATCAAAAACATTAAAGGAATACTGCCAATAAAAATAGAACTACAAAGAATCTAATCTGCTGCATATAATGCTTATAGAAAACTCAATAATTTGAGTCACCAGTGTTACCAGAAGTATTTTTGGATAAAAATAATATAAAATATATTTTTCCAAACACTTATTGTAAGAGAAAATTTAGACCGAATCATATGCATATCATCTAACCCATTGTAATAACATCTAAGTTCAAAGAATGTTACATTGGCCTGTGGTTCGAGCACTTCTACACTTTTTGCAGATGTTAAACCTCTGCTTTGTAGTATCCTGTCAAAACAAATCACAAAATCCAACATGAAATTCAAAAGGAAGATGTTCATCTAAGTATAGTTATTTGCAATGTGGATCCATATGTGGGATCAAATGTAGACAAGAATTGATAATTCGAAGAAATTTCTGGTGTAAATCAGCCAAATATTTAGTACTGGTACAAATTCACATCGACGTTGAAGAGCTCGTAGGAGATAATAAGTGAATCTCTACAATAAACGCATCTTCCACTCTGATAGAACTCGAACATGCATGATGCATCATTCCTTTAGCTTCCATTTATTCCATATTATAATCGAATTAGGATTTAACACAGACCATCTATGTTTTCTTTTTCTTGAATATAATTCTTAATTCGAACAAATCAATTGAATTAGATGCACACTCATTCAGTTATATGCATGCGTAAATGCAGCAAAAATCAAATGCATGAGTTAATTTACCAAAATGAATGGCATGAATGTAGACTAAATCTGTTACATGCATAAATGCAGTAAATATTAATTACACGTGTGACGAACAATCTTGCTTTAAATTTGTGAAAGGTATGGATTTATTATCATAAATAAATAATAAAATAATTATACTTCAATTTTAATGTACACAAGTTTTAAAATATTAACTATGTATTTTTATATTTAAAATTGTTTTATTGAAATTAAATATTGCGAGAGTATCCATATAATTCATTTTCAAAAATTTATTTTTTTCACTTTTTAAAATCTAAAATATGTTTTAAGTAATATTTATTATGTGGAGTATGGATTAGTAGTATTTATTATGGGGAGGATAAACGTTGCTTTATTAAATTTTGCATATTTTTGCGGTTATTAAAATATTTTAGAATTCACTATATTTAATAATAAAGAATATTATTGGAATAAATAAACTTGGCTCCAAAATCTATCACATGAAAAATATATTACTATTTATAATCAGATTTTTCTAAGAAAAATAATTTTTTAGTATGTTTAAATAGACATCAAAATTCAGATCATAATTAAAAGTTAAAGCATAACTATCCCGAGAATTGCTCAGGTTGGGGTAATTAGTTTATCTTAGATTGTATTTTATCTACATTATATTACAATACTATAGATTATCCACAATATTATTCACAAAAATGAACTTCCCACAACTAGAGTTTAGGTGTTATTACTAGTGTAAATTATTTAAAAATAGAGTTATGTGGTGTATTGAATATTCACAATACATAAATTTAATATTTTGTGGCTAACACACAATAAGAACTTAGTGATGTGAAACTAAACTATTGGGTATTTTATTACTATAAATTATCAACTAAAGTTATGTGGTGCATTGAGTTATTGCTAATTCATACATTTTACATTTTGTGAATAATACATAGTCGAAGTCTTAGGGATGTAGATGTTTCTCATTTTCTATTTGAATTGGAAACTCCAGTAAAAATGAAATCAAAATTCCAATATTTTAATTGTGTGAACCACTAGGAAATGATATTTGAAACATCATTTCCCTCCCCTCTTGGCGGAAACATTTTCAAATCAGCTAGAAAAACTTATTCAGATTTTTTGCTTTCCTAAGACAAAGTTCTAGAAGGGTGAGATGTGTATTTACAGTGGGAAACAAGCACAGTACTTGCCAAAAATGGTTTTTAAGATTCATAGGTTTGTCCGCTTCTTGTCAAAATAATGTCTTTGTTTTGCAATTATTTTAGCAACAACTGGAATTAGACATACCTATGTGGATTTGTTATTCCACACCTTGGGAGGATAAGTGGTGGTATTGGGACTCTACCATAGAGCTTTTGTTTTCATACTTGCGAAATGTAATTTACCAGTTTCATTGCCCTTATGATACATGACCAACAAATAATTGGGGATTCATAGAAGTGATTGTGGAATCTATCTATTATATTACTATGAAGGCAATTGATATATGGTCTTTCTTGATTAATCCTTATAGTGAAGTCTGGTATATGGCCTTCTCCAAGCCCATAGTGTCAATCCTCATTTGGTGTCAATGGACCCTTATCATCTAGCTCCCATTGACAGCTGGGTTCACTAATGTATTGTTCTAACATAGTTCGGCATATGGATCATCTCCAATGCATATTATGGGCACACTTCCAACATATTCCTTAATGAGAGTTTAATTAATCACATGCCTTATTGGAGAGGTCAAGTGAAAGATGACATTTGAGTTACTCAAGATCATGAGTACGAGTGTGTCACATATGTTTTCTTTAGTCCGAAACAAAAATGTGGATTCACTGACAGAATTTCTCCATCCTCTTAGGACCTTGCATGTAAATCTCATGTGTGCATGTTATATACATTCATGTGTACATGTTATAGCTTAGAAATTAACGAGATTCCGCAGATGCATGGCACCGAGGAAAGATAATAAATGAGACAGGTCACTATGATTATGAAGCAAATTGAGATTTAAGAGTATGCTAGAGATGAGGTTTTCTTTATGTGGCTTTATGGAGCGTTACAATAGCACCTTAAACAACTCTTCTAGATGAGGGGTAAGCCATGGTGCTAAAGCAAGCCAGGAAGTTTGTTATTAAGATCTTTGATGAAATATTGATCCCATTTTCATGTAACCTGTAATGTCCCTCTTTTTCGGATAGTTGTTGGTCAAAGACCTTTGGCCCATTTAGTCTACCCGACGGCCAAAGGAGGAGATTAAGGGTGACTTAAGTCATAAAATTATTATAACGTGCCAATTTAAAAATAATTAATATAAAGCACTTATAATAATATTATTATGACTTAATAAAGTGACTTTTAAGTGGCCAAAGTGATTTTATTTCACTCTAGGCAAAAAGTGCGACTTGACATGGTGGGCAAATTAGACATTAGGAAAATAATAAAAATATTATGTAATGTTTATTTGCCCAAGGGAGAAATGCGACTTCGTATGGGCATGATTTTAGGGCACTTTGGCACTCTCTTCTCATTGGATGATGGAAAGGTGATTTTATAATATTTTCCTATAAAAAGGAGAGGGGCGACTTGGGCATGTCATTCGATGATCATTACTATTCATGCTTTTGCATAATTGGAGCTGTCACAAGCTACAGGAATTCTTAGGGGACGAAGACCCTCTAGGAAACTCAAGGGAGGAACGAAAACTCTTCCTTTTTTTCATTCCCAAGTTGTATGAAGACTCGGGAATATTTCTAAGTATTTTGTTTGATCTATTTTGGCTGGAGCAACCTCTTCTGGTGTTTATTTGCAAGTTTTAGAGAGATGAAAGTGCTGTTTTGGAGCTGCTGTATGTGGGAACTATTTGGCATATTTTTCTACATAATTTCCAGCACTTTGTGGAGGGTTCAGACTGTTTTTTAGGTGCTGTAATAAACAGGTCAGATCTGAAATTTATTTTATAAAGATTCAGTATTTTGTTGCCTGAAAATTATCATTTTTGTTTGCTATAATTCCGTCAATTACAAAAGAGGAATCAGAAAGGGTTAAGGTGATTTGTGTGGTTGAAAATACAAATTTTCTATTCCTACCCTAGTCGCATTTTCTGGAATAAAATCCAGAGTTGCATTCAAATTCAGTTTTCAAGTGTTTTCTAGTTATATACATTGTAGGATATTTTATTGGGAAATATCAGGAAATTATCTCCCATTAAAGGAGATCTTTCATAACCTGATTATGTAACTCATTTGGAAGAAGAGAAAATGTCTCACGAGGCTTTGAATGTAGTGATTGGTTTAGGGAATCCCCTTAGAGGCTGCAGTCTACAGTTGGGTTAACGATGTCCGAGTAGTCCATGGTTGGAAAGTTTGATGTGTTAAGAAAATGTCTAGGGCTTCTTCTTAATTTGCTTTCAAAGTCATGTGTCATGATCCTTGGGTTCATCTGAACACTCTTGTAGTGTTCTTCCAATGAGATGAGAAATTCCTGGTTGCTGAAGGAGTAGAGATGCTATGCTCCATATGGGTTGAATTCTAGGTTTATTCTGTAATTACTTTTGTTTCTTAATGGAGAGACTTGCAACTCCCATTGGCAAGTTCATTATCCATGAGCCAACCTGTTTCTTTGTGGCAATGCCAAATAAGATAATTCGTTTTTGTCAATATTGACTAGGACCTGAAAAAATGTTTTGTTATTAAATGGGTGTTTACTCATTCACACAACTTGTGGTTTGCATTAATTTTCCCAACACATGCTTTAGATAAAAAATACAAACACGAGATTGGGGATTGTCTTACACGGTAAGTCGAAGATGTGGTAATTCCTGTTTGCTGTTTCTCATAGATGACAAATTCAAGTCAAAAAGGCTGGACGGTATTCTACCATAAGACTAATCAAATATCTTATTAGCGTCTTCCCAAGTCACTCTCTCAGCTGAAGGCTGCCTTCCAAGCAAAGAAGTCTTCTATATTGTCATAGACGTGTAAGAATCTTCAATATGGTCATAGAGCTGTAAAGATTTGTCAACTCTCAGTCATTCAAGTCCCAGCGAGCCCTCTCAGCAAATCGTCAATTAGTTTCTCCAAGGTGGTTTCTTGGTAAATCTAAGGCTTGACAAACCCCTGCAAAATTACATGGTTCGAAGTATTCAGCAATGCATCACATAAAAGCTTTTGCACATACAAAGTCAATTTTTTAGGGCTTAACTTATACTGTATGTTAAATTGTATATGTTTATGAGCTAAAAGTTTTGTTTCTTCTCATGGTGGAGATTGGAGTAGCATTGTAATACTTGTTTCTGTCTCCTTTTATAGTAGCATTACAAGTTACAGTTCAAGCACATGTTTGCTTACATTATTTTCAATCTTGAAGGCAAACAATTTGACTCGGTGAGCATATAGGCCTCTAATGAAGGCAAACAGGGTTTTCCATGGTGGCAAGGAAAGGGTATGATTAAAGATGAACGAGGGCACATTTGCTTTGGAATGTTTGAGGTCTCATTCAGTCTATGTTTTTGTGTGATGTCACTTTGTTGGATCCTTTGTCGATTTTGTTGTCCATTTGCTACAATATGCAGAAAGTGCATATTTGTCAGACTCTGTTTTCCCTTAACATCTTGTATCTGTAGAGGTCCAATTGCACAGGAAATATTTGTTGGATATGGAATCCCATCTCAAAGAGGAGAAGCGACTTTGATTGGATCCAAACCCCTCCAAAAGTAAATAAACTCCTTGATTGATCCACTGAATGGTTCTACCTGGAATTCTGGAGTTTGGAAATCTATTCAAACATTCTTTATGCCGTGTTATGTTATCTATAGAATTTCTTTCTCTAGTATGCATCTCATGTATTGGCAGAGGATACTGAGGGAAATAACACCTAAGTTGCATCATTAAACAGTGAGTACTTGAGGTATGGAAGAAAAAGAAGGCATGGTGATTTAGAGATTTTGGAGTAATTGTTTTGTGTTACTTGATTTTCATATTTGTGCTTCCAGATTGTTTTATGTGACTAGTATTCAGAATTCTGTGTATATAAATGATTGTTGTAGAGCATATATATCATTTTGTCTGAGCATGTAAAGAAAATCATTGAATATAACATCCGAGATTAAATGTGAGAGGTTATCAGTAGGCAGAGGAGAAGAAGGAAATTATATTTTCAGAATTTCATTTTGGTTTTTTCTTTTGAGGAAGATTTTGTGCTATCGTATGTCTGTACATGTCTATTTTACCTTGCATAGTTACCTTTATTCTGGGATCTTTTTGCAACTCATAAGACTGTTTTGGTGCAGATAACTCCTATCCTTGAAGGAAATTGTCGCATACAAGGACCTCTAGATGAGTCTGATTCTGAATTTGAAACAAATATGGTAAGTTATCATTGTGACGTGATTTGGTTTGTTTAGACTGATTAAGATTGTTTTGCAAATATTTACCCAGCATGGAAATTGTACATTCCCTCTTTTTCTGCAGGGGTGTGTATTTTTTTTGGGTTGTGGATTATCTGTTAAAAATACCTTTTTTTCATGTTAACTTGTGCTAAAGAGAAGACATCCTTTTACAAGATTCTTTCAGGTGGAAATTTGACTTTGATGTTAGTGCAAAGTTTGTTTGCCGGATTTGATCAACTGTCTCCTGCATGCATCAGATTAAATAAAATTTCTCTTGCTTGATAATTATTAGCCTATCAAACTCTGCATACTAATGGATCTATTTGTTTAGCACTTGAAAAAAAAGTCCTCTTATTTTTGGGAAAAAAATTAAAAATACACAGTTTCTTGAAGATACATATACAGAAGGCCAGGATTCGAAGTAAGCTAGTTGATCTAGTTTGTCGAGTCAATATCTGAGCAAAACATGCAACAATATTGCGAAAAATAGAGTATAGGCGGCCTTTCTCTCTATCCACCCTAGCCAGGTGATTCGCACTGCCTACCCCAGTCCTGGGGGCCTGCACCATACCTCCCACTCCTCCCCCTCCCCGTCCCCCTCCCCCTATATAGTTCCGCTCTTCTCCTAGTTTCTGGGTGCACCCACCTCCTACCTCTCCCCTATAGATCTATGGGGCCAGATGGCCTATATAGATAGGGGGCTTCTTTTACCCATCCAGTCTGGTGCTCGCCCTTTTACCCTTCTATCTTCCCCATCTGGCCTTTCTTGAGAGGCCCACCCTGATTGGGTGGGTGCTCCCCCGATGCAATCCAATATTGGAGGAGGGCGTCTAGAAGTAATAAGTTATGGTCCAAAATGATTAATTGGTAAAATTTCGAAATAATAACAAGGAATATCAAATGCTTTTAATCCCTTAATATAAGCAGAAAATTGACTGAATTACAATAGAAACCTCGAAGAACATTGTGTTCTTACGGTAGGGCATAAATACTAAAAATAGGAGATTCAACTTGACGAGTGGGACTTGGTCATCCTAGCTTGCCCTGAGGTCATAGGAGGGCTCGCTCTGTGGGTTAGAGTAAGTGAATTTTTGTTAATGCGCCCTACTCAGGGTCACTAGGCTTTTGGTTCCTCAGTTATTAAAAAAAAACTAAAATTAGGTGCTCCCTTAACTTTGCAGAATGTTCAATGCATATTGTACATCAACTAATTTAGGTACAATTTACAAGGAAATGATCTAATATCTTTGTTTGTAGTTGCCAAGATTCATGAGTCCAAACAAAATCAATGGTCAACAATGTAAACTATACTAGCAAATATAAGAACCATTTTCCTTTTTACAAGTCTTATACAGCATGTTCTTACATTCCTTCATAAATATTTCACATGGGTACTACCTTAATAGTCAGAAGGTTCTATTTACATTGTAAATTATTTGTATCAACTTTCGAGTACAATTTATAATTGGAATAATCTATGTTGGCAGTTGCCAAGGCTTATGAGTCCAAATAACATTTGATACTGAAAACTTAAGTAAAAATTATAAAACATCAATGCACTTTGTCTCTTTTACAAGCCCTTTATGGGTAGAGGCCTTGGTATAAGTGTTAGTGTCAGCCTGACACTATTCAGTTCAGTATTTGGATGTGAGCAGTTCCCTTGTCATCATTATGCCCTTCATCTAACCAATTTTGTGAATCCTCTCTAACAAGTCACTTTCCATTGCCCAATTAGGAGTGAGGTCAATTTTTCCAAGAAAATGGTCTCCATTTCAGGTGAAGATTTGATGACTGTCCATCATAGGTTTCGCACCACACTTCTGATACAAAGGATGAAAATGCATGTAAATGAATTTCCAAACAGAAAGTTAAAATGCGAGCAGTGCTTTTGAAGCTGCTTACCCAGCAGTGTTGTACTCAAAACCAAACAATCCTATGGCTCTATGATATACATCTAACTCAATATGTATTAGGCTTTGTGTTTTTGATGTAACATCATCTCTTCTCCACACAGGTAGAGATGCAATTGTAACAACCTCTCCTCCATAGTCAAATCCATCAAATTAAAACAATGCGGGATAGGTTATTGCCATGAATTAGGGGAATGACAGTGCAAATGAAATTGTGTACGTAACAATGTTGTACTTGGCTCCAAACAATCCTTTGCTTCTCTTAAATGTGTCTAATTCAACTTGTTTTAGACCTTGTGTTTTTGATCTATCGTCATTTTCTCCACACAGGTAAAGAATCCAATCCTAACCTCACTGCCATAATCAAATGCATTAAAGTTAATCAATGCAGGGTTGAGGAAGGCTCTTTCCAAATGAATGAGGTGAATGGCAAAAAGTCTAAAAGCACGCTTAATAATCCAAGTATCACCAATCATAACACCTTTGACCAAAAGGGGTTGAACAAAGCTTGATCATATTCTGTCATAACTTAATCCAAAATGCTTGTCTGCATACAATGCTATTGAACATGACAAATTGAATCTTCTTTCTGACATATCAAAGAATTATCATTTTTCATATTGATGGGTGAACAATGCTGGGCCGTTTGGGTTCAAATATTTGATTTATATCTTTAGACTGGTTTTATATGAAATTTGTGCAGGCATACAAGAAGTTTATTTAGGCACGAACAACATAAAGTTTCATAATAATTACCAATGATTTGTGCTTATGCCTTTTTTTATATGCAGGTATGCAACGCAGGGGAACAAAGTTTGGAAGTGAACCTACCCGAACATACGGAGTGCTCCATTTCAACAAATGCTGCCAAAAGATGCCGAAACAAAGAACAAGACGGAAAAATCGAAGTACATAACAGTGGTGATGCACTACTGAGTGAAAAGGAAGCAACTGGAAAAGAATCATTGAGTGAGCTTACTACAAGCAAATCAGCAACCAAAGACTTTGTGAAAAGAGAGGAAATGCCAGGCAGCAAGAAGACAAGGATGAGTAGTAATATACGGAGGACAAAGGGAAATAAATCAAGAAAAGCAGGTATAGCAAGCAGACTTTCAGATTATGGACAGAAAGGAGAAATACAGGCAATCAGTACGATTGAGCAAATTGAAAAATCCTTGGAGGCTCCAGATGCATTTCAATCAAATGACAAGGAGAAGATCCTTTCTCTTGGAAAGCAGTCAGAGGAAACTTGTGATAAATCAAGAAAGGCAGGTATAGTTAGCAGTCATTCAGATAATAAACAGAAAGCAGAAATACAGGCAACTGGTGTGATTGAGGAAAGTGAAAATACCTTGGAGACTCCAGATGCATCTCAATCAAATGAAGAGGAGAAGATCCTTTCTCTTGGAAAGCAGCCAGAGGAAACTTTTGATAAAGCAAGAAAGGAAGGTATAACTAGTAGTCATTCAGATTATGGACAGAATGCAGAAATAGAGGCAACCGGTATGATTGAGCAAAGTGAAAAGTCCTTGGAGACTCTAGGTGCTTCTCAATCATATGATGGGAATATCGTTCATCTTGGAAAGCAGTCAGAGGAAACTTGTAATAAATCAAGAAAGGTAGGGATAAGGAGGAGTCGTTCAGATTATGGACGGAAAGCAAAAACACTGGCAACCATTATGATTGAGCAAAGTGAAAAGTCCCTGGAAACTCCAGGTGTTTCTCAATCAACTGATGAGGTGAAGATCTTTTCTGTTGGAAAGCAGTTAGAGGAAACTTGTGATAAATCAACAAAGGCAGGTATCAGTAGCAGTCATTCAGATTATGGACAGAAAGCAGAAATACAGGCAACCAGTACGACTGAGCGAAGTGAAAAGTCCTTGGAGACTCCTTGTGCCTCTCAATTAAATGACATCGAAAAGATCCTTTCTCTTGGAAAGCAGTCAGGGGAGATTTACAATACATCAAGAAAGGCAAGTATAGCAAGCAATCATTTAGATTATGGACAGAAAGTAGAAATACAGGAAACCAGTTCGGTTGAGCAAAGTGAAAAGTCCTTGGAGATTCCAGGTGCCTCTCACTTGAAGGATGAGGAGAAGATCCTTTCTCATGGAAAGCAATCAGAGGAAAGTCGTGACAAGTGTTTTGACAAAGAGCCTACTGATGTTTTACAATCTAATGAAATGCCCGCTATTGAAGATATTGAGGTACATGAAGATGAAAGGTATATCAGGAAGCAAGAAGAGGATGACAAGGAGTTACCTCTAACAAAACCAAATGGTGCTAGTAATATTAACTCAAGAAACTCTGATAGTGTCGGGACAACATCAAGTAAAAATGACCTTGACAAATGTAACATGGCACCAATAATCATATTAGATGAAATAAATGAATCAAAAGACTCACCAGGGATGCAATTGACCATGCCATTTTGTTCTGATTCAGATATCCATGTGCCTGGAACTGAGAATAGTGCAGGAATGCCACAAATTCATGTTAATGGCGTTGTATGCAATAACAAACATCTACCAGAGGGACAAGTAATAAGTACTTTCTCAAGATTAGAAAATACAGATGAGCTCGCAGCTACACAGGCAGAATCACTTTTAACAGTGAATGTGCTTTTGAAGGGAACAAGTGAATCACCTGATATGATAAATGCTGAGACGACAAGCACTCTTGCATTACCAAGAACAATGAATTCTGAAAAAGCAATCTCTGTTTTGACTGAAAATTCTGTAGATGTAACTCAAAAATTTGAAATTGAGTGTAATGCTGGTGAATTTCTTCCACAAAACAATAACATTCAGATCCGAACGCCTGCAAGTAGTAATGTAGAAACTATAACTATATATGCAGATAATTCTTTCCCAGAACATAGTTTATCTGCAAATGCCATAGAACCTGTAAATTTATCTGTTGACTGTGGCCCTTTGGACCATTTTTCCTCCAGCTCCCCAGAAAAAAAGGAATCTTCAAACAGATTTATTTCTGATGGAAACATTTCACAAGAAGTAGTCAGTTCATTCCCTCTTTCAGTGACACCAGGAAATTCCTCAATAACATCTGCAAGTCAGTCTGTTACAATTGCAAAGGAGATTGAAGCACATTCTATCTGTCAGCAAGAGGAGGATGTTGCTTTTACATCAGTTTGTACCGAGTCCTCTACAACTAAAAACACCATCATTGTTGTGGAGGAAGCTAAAGATACATTGCCAGTAGCTGCTAGAAGTCCAGAGCATCGTCAGTCTATTACAACTATGGAGGAGATTGAAGCACATTCTATCTGTCAGCAAGAGGAGGATTTTTCTTTTACATCAGTTTGTGTGGAATCCTCTACAACTAAAAACACCATCGTTGTTGTGGAGGAAGCCAAAGATAAATTGCCAGTAGCTGCTAGAAGTCCAGAGCATCTTCAAAATGACTGTTTGAAAAGTAATTTTCTATTGGATTCATAGAATTGTTAAACATTTCAGTTTTTTAATTCATAATTTATAAATGATATTAACTAGGTTCTCATTGAGATTGTTCTTGGTGGGAACCTGGGGAACACATCAAAACGGTTACTAAGGAACACCCTTCTAATGCAGGAAACGAATTGAACCAGGATTTTAAATTTGGTGAAGCCAGCAAGAGGGTTGGTCTTTCTGAATTGTCTAGCTCTTCAGGAGTTTCAGTTCCGTGTGACGAAACTGTAAAATCTCCTGGACCTCTTTCTGGAGAGGATGATGTAAGTCTTGGAGATCTTCCTTTGTTTCTTTAAGCATATTGTTCAACAGAATAAAGTGCTGTAATGCAATTTGGTTGAGTTAAATTCTTTCCTTTACCATCAGGGCAAGGAGATTATTGGCTTGGCTGGCAGTGCATGTCGGTTGTTATGTAAGAAATAATAATCATTCTGTACATAAAGTAATAGAATACAGCATTCAGACCAATAGCCCCCAAGAATAAATGAGACGCAGTAGTGAAAATCTTCAAGAACCATAGGCCAGGCTAATATTTGGAGATAACCCAAAGCAATAGAATACATCATTCAGACCAATAGCCCCTAAGAATAAATGAGGCTCAGAAATAATGGAAATCTTCAAGAACCATAGGCCAGGCTAATATTTGGAGATAACCCTCTCAATCATCAACACAAATGTTCAAATAGACGTCGGGCTATGTTGCTAGGAAACGGAAATAGAAACGGATGCGAAACGCGGAAACGGCAATTTTCAAAAAACCTTGGATACGAAACATTACCGGAAACGTCCGTACAATATATTATTAAACACACACACATATATATATATATATATATATATATATATATATATATATATATATATATATACATACTCATTTTATAATTGTAGACCATAAGAGATAATTGATAAAGCACTCAATATTTTGTATTCATTGAAATTTGAACTTCTAAAGAGTCATCATTCAACATGGTTACAATTTCAATGATTCACATACACATGATAATAATCTAGATTCTAGAATATATCATCCAGATTTTCCTCATAATAATCTCCATGAACACCACTGGCAGCTCCAATCCCACTAGCTCCACTCTCCATTCCTTGCGCAAAAGATCCCAAATCTTCTTCATCAATACCAAGCAGTGAAAGTTGGCTAAGAGTAGCAGCAGAAGCATCGAAGTCGTTAAGTCACTACTCTCAGGATGTTAGTTTAATGAAAACTGAATTTAGCAAGAGAAAAATGAGAGTGTGATTTAGAATGGACCCAAGACGTCATTATATAGCTTTTAGGAAGTGTTTTTAGCAAGTTTAGATAGGTAGATTAGGTTTAGGTGCAATAAATGAAGGTATTTTTTATTTTTTTTAAGTTATGATGCTTAAAAAATTTAAAAACTGTTGGAAACATCTGAAGCATTTCCGGAAACATCACAAACGTTTCCGGAAACGTCTCAGACGTTTCCAAGGCGTTTCGTACCCGTTTCGCGTTTCCGAACAGTTTCCAGACAGAAACGTGGGCCCCTTAGGCGTTTCTTGGTAACAGAGACGTCGGGCCATGACTGGTGCATTAATTTTCAGAGAAACCAGTGAACAAGATCAATACAACTCAATAATTAAAATGGCCCCATGTACATTACTTATGGCTTAATTATTCCCATGTAATTGTAAATGTTTTACTATTCTCATAGGCATTCTACAATGGCAGTGGGGTGGAGTGTAATGTAGCAAGTAGTTCATTTTTTTATGTTCGACCTTAAAATTTGACATCCATTTGACCATATTTAGAAGTTTTTCCTTTTTGCTTGGAGAAGTTAATCAACAAATCATAATATCTTGGCCATATGGTGAGGTTTGGAGCCTGTTTTTTGTTTCTTGGGAAGATTTTTTCAAGTCTGACACAGTGGTGTAGCTAGATGGATGCCATTTGTCACCAGTCAGTGGGAGTTATTAATCAATGTGGTATGTGAAAAATCTAAGATAAGAACCTTGAGATTAGTATCTCCCAGTGTATTTCAGATAAATTTAAGATATCTGTACTAATTTATAATATTATATCATATATGTGAGTATATAACAGAGTGTTGTTTTATTTGCGTACATCCATTCCTACTCTGAGACTTATCGGTTTCCATTCTGACACTGCTCTAACATTAGTGTGAGGGTCACATGTGACCGCAGGCACAGAAGATGACAGAGTGTAGGTGTATGAGGTATAGATGAAGATGGCTACCCAAAAGACTCAAAATAAGCTCTCTGGAACCAAATTAAGCCAAAGCCATAGGAGTGTCAAGTGCTGCTGTTGAATTTATACCAAGTGTTATTTGCATTTGTTTTTGTCTCCCACAAGTTGTTTTACACTTATCAGATTTGTTTTGCTGCTTCAATTGTCTTACATAATTCAGACTTGATCGCATCTCTTTCCTTTTTTATGGATTCATATTTGGCTTGTGGATGATACCATACCTGAACCCGAGGCTTTGCAAAGTTTTGTTTCAATTCCATTCCTTCCAACTTCTATTCTGTAGAGAGGTTTTGGCTGCATGCTTTGTTGTCATTGTACCTATGCATAATTATAACTGAAGCATGCATTTCGAAAAGGAATGATTACATGAATCTCTAATGTACTCATTACCCTTAATTTGATTTTCAGTTCAATGATGGTTTGATAAGGGAAATACTGAACATCACTTCCAACCATTGTACCTACCATTTCCTTCTGTATATGTTCATTTTGGGTTGATATGAAGTCTGAATCAAGTAGTGGTCACTCATCACAGCTGTCAATATTGTGCTATAATAGTTGATTTCAAAAATTAAAAAAATTGGAAATTGAAAGGAGAAAATTATTAATGGGCCGTGGGGTCAACCAACAGGAGTAAATCAACAACAGGAGAACAATTGAAAAAGTATCCTATCCATGTTTCTCATTGTAATATTAAGCAGCTCCAGCTCAGGTTGTGTTGTCATTCAGTTTCCCTTGTCACTTATGTTAAGTCTGTATTGTGTTGTGGTACTTCATCACATCTGTCAATATTTTGCTATTATAGCCGGTCTCAAAAAGTAAAAAAATAGGAAAAAATTAAAAGGAGAGACATCATTGTTGGGCCGTGGAGCCAACAGCATGAGGGAAATCAACAATTGGAGAGCATTTGAAATAGTATCACTTGAATCTGGTGGATTGCAATCAATGACTTCATCCAACAAAGAGGGGAAGACTGGCAGATTACTCCATAGGGAGTGGAAGACATAGAGGTTGTTGAAGATGACAGAAAGTCTGCAAGAAAGTGTGCCCGAGGAGTCAGCCATGGTGATTGAGGAAATTGAAGGAGAGTAGTCCAAGACAGAAGTAACCCCTCTCTAAGATACAGGCAAGAGACGGACAAACATGTTAGAAGGAAAAGATGACTCAGGACTTAGTGCCAATTCGAAAGAGCAAACTTGCAAGAAATCTTTTCACAGAAGAGTTGTTCACTAAATGAGAATCTTCAGGCTCAAGGGAGCGTGAAATTATTTTTAAAATAAATTAGAATATGCTACCTAAGAAATAATGCATGTCAAAAGTTCTGGATCTCCAATGTTGTTTCAAAAACTTATATATTTATGTCATTGATGAATTTTGTCCTTTTGTTTTGATAAACATTTCATTGTTCAACACGATAAACATGAATGTAATTATTTTTTATTGGTTGCCATTTACTATTGCCTTGTTATAATTAACAGGTTAAAACATGCGATATTTGTGGGAACACAGGTTATGAGGGAATGCTTGCTGTATGCAGCTTGTGTAATGATGGCGCTGAACACACGTAAGTGTTCTAGTTCATTCATAGGAAAACTGTGATTATGATGTTTCTTGCAGGGAACTATGTTAACGATTGTCAAATAAGATTTGGATGAAGGGGCTAAATGTCTAATAGATTTTGATATACTTTGCATATCTTTTTGACAGCTACTGTATGGAAACTATGCTAGATGAGGTGCCATGCGGTGATTGGCTGTGTGAAGGTTGTAAGTTGAAGCAGAATGTTAATGTTAAAATGGTCGAGACACCTCCAAGCTTAACAATCATCTCTAAGCCTACATGCTTAAATACCAGGAAACAGAATTCCTATGGCACAGCACGGTCTAGGCTTTCTGCAAAATTGGATAAGAAGAAGTTGGTACCTGAAAGAAAGAGAGCTTTGAAAGGTATTCCTAGCTCTCTATTATCCACAAAAAGACAAGCTGATACTTTTGAAGTTGGACCTGCAACAAAAAAATTGTCTCTTGGAACTTCTACTTCAAACTTAGGTTCTTTAAGTTCAAATCCAAAGCCTACCTTTTCTAGGGAGAATTCATTCAAAGCACCAGATATAGGAAAAGTCAAGACATCTATTGCTGTATCTTCAACAGTAAACCTTCCAAACAGTAGTGTCAATGACAGTGGTAAATCTTCAACTGTATATGGGGTTTCATCACCAAGGCTGCCTGCAAATGTGCAAATGTCAAAGAACAGACTTTCCTCTGTCAGTGGGAGGATGAATGACTTTTCAATAGTCACAGGGACAAGCAAGGCAGGTAGGAATGCTCCTACTCATACTGTCAAGATGTCAATTGATCCCTCTCCACCTCTGAGATTAAACAGTTTTCACAAATTATCATCAGGCCCCAAGGTTGTAAAGGACTCTAATCATACGAGTTGGTTGGCCAAAGCAGACAGAGAAAATACCAGCAGCAGTCAGCAAGTTGGGGGAATTACCAAACCTTTAAAGTGCAACATGAACACAGATTCGTCAACCGTTTTAGAGTCAAGGACAGCTTCTGATGTTCATAATTTTGAGACAAAGGAGATAAGAACTGTCAAAGTAACAAAAGATGGACCAGGTTTTTTAAGAAAGAAAGTCATGTCAAAGTCTTCAAGTATAGGTACAGTTTCTAAACCTGCAGGAGCAGTGAATCTGGAAAAGCTTGCCATGGATGATAGACATGCCAAGCCAGTTACATTTCCGATGAAGGATTCACCTAAGTCTGGGCTAGTATCGTCTGAAGCTAAAAGGCCTGTTACTCCAACACAAGTAGCAGCAAATTCCAGTAAGGATCATAATTCTTTGACATTCGCAGGTACATATAGTAAACTTGATTGTGATGTTAAATTTAAGAATTCTATAATATATCTGTAACCTGTTCATTACTCATTTTGGTTCCTTGGGTTTGTTATTTTATTGGTTGTTTTTTTTCTGTTTGTGGTGGACATAGTTGAAGGACGGACACAATTAAAAACATCACCTAGTAATAAGCTTCAAGGAGTTGTTACAGCCAACAAATTGCTGCGTTCTGCCTCTATTGAAGCCTTTCATAAAGGTGCAGCTAAGCATCATTCAAAATTTGTACCTTGTGATCAATTTCTTGATTGCGATATTTATTTATGTCTTAAAGTGTCAAACATGTATTCATTGATGCGACATTGCCATTTTCTGATCAAATAAAACATTGGGTTTGTTTAAATTTTGATTAAAAAAATGATCTTGCAAAGTATGGCTTGTGATACAATAATTTTGCTAAGTTTTGTAGGATATCACTTCTTTAAGATGGCCATCACCTAATTATCTAACAGCAGCTGGAAGTACAAGATGCTATACATGTAAAGAACTAGGTCATTCTGCTCAGTTATGCACAATTCGTAGTTTTTCAGAAGCTGGAAGTAGTAGTCTCCGTGTTTCTAATCTCATTGCTTCTGCTGCAAGAAGCTTAAGAGATATGCCAGATACTGTCAGTGGTAAACTGAGCACTCTTGAGGAGACTGCACCTTTACATAGCTTTAAAAATCGTGGAAATGATCAAAATTCAGAACAAAGATTACAGCAGTCTAACTCTCAACAAGACCAAGCGCAGCAGCCAGGGAGTGGATCGCCCAGGCAGGTTTCTAGTAATAAGGAGGCTTCCTATGCCAATCAGAAGAGTAATTCTATCGAATCTTTCAAAGGAACAACAGATCCGAGTCAGGAGTTTGATATTAAAACTAGAGAGAGCTGTCAAGTTTCTACCTCCTGTAGGGACTTTGGTCGAACATCTGGGCTCCGGGAATCTTCTCTGATTAATCCTACTTGTACCAGTTCAAAGGCTGCAGGAGAGAAAATTTCACATACTGGCTTTTATGAAAAGAAGAAATCGGGAGTGGATGATACTGATAGTCAAAAAGATTCATGTCAAAAAGGATTATTAGATGACGAAGCTTCATTTCATCCTGGAGATAGTAGTCACATTACTACAGCTATCACCCATCTTACTGGCTTTCCAGCAGAGGACACGGTTGTAGCCATTAAAGGAAACTCTTCTTGTAGTGTTCCTGCTCCTCTAGATGGAACTGGCCCGCCAGGCACAGAGTTTAGAGTTGTTCCATGTCGAGGATTTTCTCCAGTAGAACCTACTAAAGCAACAAGCCTACCAGAACACAATTTCTTATGGCAGTATGATACCTTCTGTTATTTCTGAAGGTTTTTAGTAAAAGTTGTTTTGTACTTGTAATATTCCTCCATATAAAAATATGATTGAACTTCAGAAAATGTTTCTGTTTGGTCTCTTATTGTATGATTTGATTCTGCAGAGGTGGTTTTTATGTGCAAAGCAATAAAAACTGTACTCACTACTTTGAGGGAATACAAGCACATGCATCAACTTCTGCTGCGCTAAAAGTCCTTGATACTGCAAAGAAATTTTCTTCTAAACTTCGGTTAGATGAAGTTCCTCGCAACAGCTCCTGGCCGCTGCAGTTTCATCACTGTCACCCGAGTGATAAGAACATTGCACTCTACTTTTTTGCCAAAGATCATGAGAGGTACAGATACCAACACTTTTGTGATCACCATCTTGAAATATTCAAAAGGCCAGGTCTTTTCTCAAAGAAATTGACGATAATCTTTTTTCTTATTTAATTTCTATAATAAAGTTTGTTGTCTGTCATCTGAGGATGATATACATATTTGCATAATGTTTTCTAATTGGCTATAGGTAGAATTTAAGGTCCTATCTCTTTTGATTTTTGTAATAAAGTGTGTTCTCTGGTTGCTAAGGAGGGTAATATTCATTGGCATATTCTTTATTTTTTTGAGTTGACTGAAGCTAGGTGTTTGGAATCTTTCAGCTACGAAAGGCCTTACCGAAAGTTGCTGGACCATATGCTTAAAAATGACTTGGCTCTGAGAGGAAACTTCGATGGTGTGGAGCTTTTGGTTTTTCCCTCCAATCAGCTTGCTGAAAAATCTCAGCGTAAGTCATAAAATTCCGTTTGATATTTACTCTATGTCACTGAATTTTATGGGATATTTTAGACTATAATCTTGTCTTTCAAAAAAATCAAGACTTGTGACCATTCATAGTATAATAGTTAATCTTAGCATCTTGTCTACAGGTTGGAACAGACTTCTTTTTCTGTGGGGTGTTTTTAGGGAAAAGAAGTCATCTTGTGTTGAATCATCTACATGTACGAGTGAAAATATTCAGGGAGAATCAGCAAAAGGAGATACTTTAGGTTCAAGTAATTTGAATATAAACGATTCCACAGTTGTTAATCATTCTTCATCAGTACTTGGATTTTCTGCATTTGAGGAGATGGATACTGACGGAGATGGAGACAGAGAATCAAATCCATCAGAGGGTACCCTCAGACTTACTGGGGACCAAATATTACCATCTGTTTCGTCTCAGGGCGAGGGACAAAACGGAAATTACTCTGATCCTAATGTCCCAAATTCACTTCTTGTTGAAGATAAGAAAGTTTACAGATCTTTGAAGATTGACAAGAAAGCTGCTGAACACTCATCGGTCAAGAAGCATTCAGTGGGATCATCGTTTGAGTCTAATGAGCATCCATCTTCAAAAAGTCTACAATCTAACAGATTAAATTGCCCTGATCTGTCAGTTGGATTTGAGACTAGTACAACACACAAACTTTATAATGGAAGGGATGCTAACTTTTTTGAGGTACACTTTCTCCTAAACCTAACAGCACAGCAAAAAAGGAGACACAACTTGTAAAGAACGGTATAATAAATGTTGAACTATATCATTGAATAAACTTAATAAATATCACCTTGAATTATTATCTAATGAAAGCTCTTATTCTTTCTGACTGTACATGGATTTTACGAAGAAACAGTTGAAACTTGTAGAAATGTATCTTCTTACTCTACATGGGAACTTAGAATAAACAGTTGAAATATTTAGAAATGTTGTATCCAAAATTGAATTGATTGATAATAGTGGTTTGTTGAGGCAGGACATACAAAATTGCTTATGTTATTGACAGTAGTAGGCTAGTTTTGCATTATAATGCGCTTCTTTTTACATCAATACCTCAATGACTCTGGCGCTTGTATCTCCTGTTCAACATTCCTTTGTTCCATAGATTGTTTAGTAAAATGGGAAGTCTCCCAAAGATTAAAAAAGGACATATATGATATTTCCATAGTGAGATGGGAGGTTCCCTGAAGCTAGAAAAAAGGGCATGTTTTCATGGATGTATTTCATATGAACACAATATTCTGGAGGATATATAGTATATACATACACATTTCACATATTGTTATATCTTTTAGTTGACATCAAACTTAACAAATAACTTTTGAACAAATAAAGGAAAGTAGAGTTCCTTAAACTTCATTTCCCTCCATTAGTCAGTGTCTCTTGAACAAATAAAGAAAAAAGTCAGTTCTCTAAACTTCATTTCTCTCCAATGTCCAGTGTCTGTTGCTTTCTTTATCTCATGGCATATACAATGAACCTTAGTGGCTGCCCATAACATAGCATCAGCTTGGTGCCAAATGTCGCTGAGTAAAAAGCTTCCCATGCAACTCTTTCATGCCAGCCTCAACCATGCAGCATAATGTCGCTAAACAAAATCAAATTTTTATCCTCATGGCATCTGTTTAAATTTAAAAGCTAAACATGTATGAATGGGCCATGGTGAATCTTTTGGTTGGTTTTCACCACCTATTGTTTGCAAGCAGACAGAAATTGCAACGCGCAGTTTCACAGGCTTGTTTTACCTCTAGAAACAGATTCGTTTTATTGTAAAAAATTGCAACTCTTTCATGCCAGCCTCAACCATGCAGCATAATGTCGCTAAACAAAATCAAATTTTTATCCTCATGGCATCTGTTTAAATTTAAAAGCTAAAAATGTATGAATGGGCCATGGTGAATCTTTTGGTTGGTTTCACCACCTATTGTTTGCAAGCAGACAGAAATTGCAACGCTCAGTTTCACAGGCTTGTTTTACCTCTAGAAACAGATTCGTTTTATTGTAAAAAATATGGGTTTTTAGTTTTTACCTAATGAGTAACGAAAGTAGATTCTACTTGGTCTAAAATTTATAGGTCAAGGAAAGGAAAATGTATCATATTTCAAGTCCTCAATATTTATTTCATTGCCTGTGCAGTTGGTCTTTCTACTTGGACCTTTACAAAATGCGGAAGGTGTTACAACAGTTAACTCTTCCACCAATAGAATTTTTGAAAACAGAACTGGTGTAGGAGCATCCCATGCTAATAGGCAATCTCACATCAATAAAAAAGAAGCTGAAACCCTTAGAATAAATCCAACTGCCAATGGCATAAAATTCTGTGTGTAGAAATAAAATGTGACTCATAGTGGAGGTAGAGTTGGAAGTCAAGTTTTGGAATTGCGGCCAAGGCACAGAGCGCGTGAAAGTATCTTTGTGCCAAGGATAGGAGGAATGCAAGTGCAGCAATCAGGACACCTTGGAGAAGTTTGTGCAGGCAGCACACAAGAAGTTGGAGGGACTAACTAACCAAAGATGTAAGGCAGGAGCAGCATGCTTAGGTGAACAAATGAGGGCATTAATGTTTCACACATATCATCAGCAGGCGCAGAGGAAGCGAGGTCGTGTCAAGCTTTAAATCAGTGCTGAACTGACTGAGTGTAGAAATGTGCGAGGAAGTCTATTTGTACTAAGGATCGGAGGAACTCTCACGAAGGGGGATGCAAGGATCTGAGTTGCGCAGAAACCACAGGAAGGAATGCATATGCACAAAACTTTTGGAAATTAGGGTTTTTGACCTTCTGATCTCCAGGGATTGTGGAATTGACCCGAGAACCATGGAACTGACTGAAACCATAACCCTAGGAGATGAACACAAGAGATGTGTATCCTTGCAAATGGCTGTATGGATTAAAACTGTTGTGTAGCACTCTTTGAAGCCTATTTGAAGGAGTGCCGAGCAAGTTATTGGGCAGTCTGGAAAGATGGTGAGAAGACTTCGGAAGAAGCCGAAGAATCTCTGCCAAACTCAGGATTGGAGGCGGAAGTCTAGAGAGATTGTGGGAATTATCTTACAGATTAGAGGGGGAGAGAGTGAAGTCTGAGTGACTGCATTGCTGCAGGGAGACAAATGTCTGTTGCAGCTGAAGTAGATATGTAGCTTGTGGCTAATGAGGAGTGTGTATGGAACCCCTTGAATTGTTAACATAGAGTGGGTTTTGGGTTTTATCCTATGTTGCCAGGAAACGGGTACAAGTACGGGTCCGGAACGTGGAAACACCGATTTTCAAAAAATGTTAAGGAAACATCCGTGCAATATATTATTAAAAAATTAAAATTAATATTCATATATATATATATATATATATATATATATGCCATAGTACTCATTTTCAAAATTTTAGTCCATGTACCATAAGAGATAACTGATAAAGCACTCAAAATATTTTGTATTCATTGAAGTTCTAAAGATTCATCATTCAACATGGTTACAATTTCAATGTTTCATATATATATTAGTTGAATGATTCGCTGCTCCTTGATGTCTTTTTGCTCTTCACAATGCTAAATGTTAGTTTAATGAAAGCTGAATTTAGCAAGAGAAAAAAGAGAGTGAGATTTAGAAATGGACCAAAGATGTCATTATATAGCTTTTAGGAAGTGTCTTTGGGAAGTTTGGGTGGGTAGATTAGGTTTAGGAGCATTAAATGTTAAAAATTGGTTTGTTTTGTAATGTTGTTAACTTTTAAAACTGAAAAACGTTGCAGAAAACTGCCAGAAATGTTCTTGTATGTGCTATACCAACAATCTTTCAAGTCATGTCCTCTTTTGCAGATAGGACATTTCTTCCTTTGCTTGTCCCCTTGCTGATGCTGTTTTTGGGACTTTTGGGAAGATTGGCTTTTCCCTTCCCTTTCTGATGAGAAGATAGTGCCCGCTCTTCTTCATCTTTGTTGTAAAGTGTCTCTTCTTGCTGCAGCAAATTCATCAGCTACTCAAAACTGATGGTGTGATCTGACAAATTGATTTTCATCACAAAAATGCGGTAAGAGGGAGGAAGTGCTCTCAGAACAATGGGCATGAGAGGTGTATTAGTAACCTCCGCTCCCAGGGCTAGAAATGAAGCCTTCAATGCTATAACTCTCCGCAAGAAAGCCTCCACTTTCTTGTTCGGCTTGAATTTCAGTGTTTGTAATTGACACTACAAATTCAATATTGTGTTCTTGTTTTGGGACTCATACACTGTGTTCAACTTGTCCCACACTTCTTTGGTTGTTTTGGCATCTTGAATGTGGGGTTGCATGTAATCGGACACTACGAACAAGATTATTAATTTGGCCTTTTGATTGGCCCTATCAAATTGTCGCTGCTGGGTTGCATCATTTGCTAATCTGGGTACGAAACCATTTACAACCGGCCAAATTTCTTCAAACTCAAGTTGAGTTCGAATTTTGGTCTTCCATGCAGTGTAATTATAACCATAGAGCAACTACGAGTCAGGCAAAAAGAATTTTGGAGCATTGTTTGCCATAGTGGGTGGTTAAATTGTTCCCAACTAAATGGCACGTTAGCACAAAACAATTCAAAAAAACACTGAAAATTTGTAATTACAGTCGACTATGCGGAAAAATTGAATGACAGACAAAATTGTTTTGTTTTGTAAGGCCATAGTAGCCTCTAGACTTCAAAATGGCTCACAATGCAAAAATTGCAAAAAAACAGATGAAAATATTGAAAAATAGCCCTTTCAGGCACCCCCTCCTTTTACAAAAGTGGCCCAGAATCAATTTTTAGGGTTCATGGGATAAAAATTTTTATATCCAAAATAGTGTCTCTCACTAAATTTAGGGGGGGTTTGGTGGTGACTAACTCCGTTGGCAAAGCTGCTAAATCTTGGTGATTGTGTTAAAATTGCCTCCAAATTAAAAAATTAAAAAAAGATGTTGGGGGGGTCGACCTTTCGACCTACCCTCTCCCAATGCCTTATCACCCCTCGGCTAGCCAATAAGGCACTCCATGCACATGCAATATGAAATGAAGAAAACTGTATTTAAAGAATATTTAAGGCTTCTAACCTTTTAAAAGATGACGTTACTTGTTGATGGAGGTCCAAATGTCGCATGGAGAGAAGATAATGATTTAGGTATAGCCGATGAATAGGATTTGCGTCATATTCAACATTGTTTGCTATGTTTTTTATTGTTTTGGGTTTTCACTGCCTTATCTCTTCGCTTGTTTCCTTTGGATCACTTTCCACAACTTTACAAGGTTTGGTTTCTTATCTGCTGTTGTGTTTGCAGATCGTAGGGGCAGGGTCGACGCATGCACGGTGAGGTGCTCAGCCTCGACAATTGGAGGCGACAAGGTTGAGCTCAGCCCGGACTCGCAGATCTGTGTGAGCTCAAACGTGGTGTCGACGGGATTCAACTCGCCACTCAAACGCAATGTAGTGAAATATGGGCTTAGTTGTTGATTGGATGCTCGGGAGGAGTCAACTCAGCAGGTGGAGCAGTGACACAACTTATAACTTACTAAACAATGTTCATCATGTCCTGGTATGACCTGATATGGGTCTGGAATAGCTTGGTGGGGAGAGTTATGAGCTTGCCCAACTCAACTAAAACAACTCAATGCAACCCGCCTTGACAGCTTGGTGCCCAACTCGGTTTGGGATGATTTGGACTTCCAACTCAGTTTGAAGCACTTTGCAACTTGGTTTTGAGCTCGGTAGACAACTCGCCAATGCACAGGTTTCCAATTTTGGTAGTGTCTCCAAACAAATTACAAATAAAAATTTGCTCTAATTTAGAGGTAAAACCCCTACTTGGGGAAGAATGTATTTTTTTTTCTTTTGTCTAATTTCTGAACTAGATTTCTCCAGAATGCAAACAATTTGCTTGGTGTAGGAGGCACCAGTGCAAACAAAATTTGCTTTTCTTTCTTTTGGAAATTAATTTGGAGGTTGTGAGGATGCAGTGGTGGGATTGCAAATTTGTTATAGGCAACACAAGCTCTCTAAAAGGGCAGTAAAATTCTCCAAAACCTTTAAACTCATATGCAATCCTACTACAACACCTGCTCACTTGTACATGCTCTCCAAAACTCGGCTCTGCTACCAAATGCTGAGGAAACAAGGAGGTAACCTGTGTAGTTTTTATTAATCTGCAAAAAGGTAGATTACAAGAGCAATCAAGCTGCAGTGTATATATGTATTGTACAACTGAATGTAGACAAACAAGTTGTACAGGTACAAAAAATACATACGTGAATATGCGAAAGGACAAATATATGGTTTAAGCAATATAACTATGCATAACCATATAATAAATATATAAACAACTAATTACCCCATTAAAATACTAATTTACCTAAGGTAAAATAACTAAAAGGTAATAACACTTATAACAATGCATAATTACCTATATAAGAAGGTTTTACCTAAGATAGTAGACCGTCACAAACGGTTATTGATAATTTTTAAAACTTTCTCTATATTTTTAAGATTTATAATTTTATATGTTATTTTAATAGTCGTCCCCTAGCTCTCCTCTAGCCATCCCAGAAACCCTGTCCCCGCGTCCTGGAGTCTTAGGTAACTATGGAAAATAGTGAAGTGAGATAGAATGATTGTGAACATTAAGGGTAAGTTCTTATCTGGTGACTACCAGATGGATTCGTATAGAAGGTTGCAAAATTTGAGATAATGGAATTAACTATCTAGGAGTACACGAAAGAGGTTTACAAAATAACTATTTGATTTGGACATAGTGAGGTCGACCAAGAAAAGTTCACAAGGGTACTTGAATAGGTCGAAGTTTTGTATCGAAGAAGAGCTCGGCATGATGTGGATCCAAATGGTGGAGGAAGCCTATTAGTTAGCGTTTTGAGCTAAGGAGAAGTTATTGCTTAAAGAACAAAGTACCGTCGAGGAAGAGGCAAATTTGCATGCAGCAGAGGAAGAAGCAACATTGTTAGAGGCCGGTTGAACAAGGAGAGAATAGTGTTATGTACAATGACAAAAAAGTATAAGAATAAGAATTTATGCAAAGAGGAGGGTCTTACCCATCTAGAGAGCGTGGAAGATTTGGTAAAGGAAGAGGATTCCCTGCAACATGTTTCAAGTGCAAACAACCTAAACATTGGGCACATGAGTGTCCCCATATGCAAAATGAAGGAATAGGACAAAAACAAATACACATGGTGTATGGAGATGAGGAGTCTATAGGATTTGTGTAGCATTTGGAGGAATTGGAACATTATGAGGCATCAGAGGGTGTTGCTGAAATCTACAAAGGAAGACAAGGAACTAACACAAAAAAAGAATTTCTTTCGGATGATTTGCAAATTGGGAGTGGTGGCAACACAAGTAATTTGGTCTCTTGCAAGATAGTGGAAAAGTTGGGTTCAAGAAAAAATTGCCCTTATGAGTCCATACAAAGTATCGTGGCTAAAGAAGGGTCATCAACTCTTGGTAAGTGAACAAAGCCTTATGAAATTTCAAATAGGCACATATCAGGGTCAAGTGTAATGCAGTGTAATGTAGTATTATAGAAGGTTGTGCATGATGGGAGGAAAAATACTTATCACTTGGAGGATGAAAAGAAGTTCAACTATTCCCCTTTGAAGGACAAGGAAGAGGAAGTGCACAACGGTGTGTGCATGTGTATTGATGGTGACAAGAAAGAAATTCTTGTGAAATGTGGAAGAGGAGAAGGCATGTTATGTACAAATGCCTAAGTTTGCACAAGAAAGGAGTGCCAACGTAGAAAAGGAGCTTCCTTGTGAAGTGTGCGAGTCTTTGAGCAAGCTCGCAAAAATAGTTTTAGAGGATTTGTCGCATGGGTTGTTACCCACGAGGAGTATTTGTCATCAAATTGACTTGATACTTGGGTTGAGCTTGCCAAACAAGGCAACATACAGTGTAACACCTTAGAAGGAAAAGTGCAAAAATAAGTGCAAGAGTTGTTGGATGAGGGGCTGATCAGAGAAAACCCGAAGACTTTGTGCGGTACACACAATATTAGCACCAAGAAGGGAGGAGAATGATGCATGTGTATAGATTTTTGAGCCATTAATAAGATAATTATGAAGTGTAGGTTCCCATTGCCGAGGATGGACGACATGATGAATTGCTTGAGTGGATCGCAATACTTCATGGATGACAATACTTCATGAAGATAGACTCGAAGAGTGGATATCATCAAATTTGCAGAGGGGAAGGAGATGGATGGAAAAATTACATATAAAATAAAGGATTTTTTGAATGGTTGTTCATGCCATTCGGATTGACAAATGTACCGAGTATGTTCATGCGACTCTTGAACGAGGTATTGAAGTCATTCCTTGGAAAGTTTGTCATAGTGTATCTGGCATTCTAGTGTTCAAAAAGACGAAAGGAGAGCTTCTAGTGTATTTACGGAAGGTTTTACGACATTTGCAACAAGAGAGGTTTTGATGAATGTGAAGAAGTGCAACTTCGTGAAGGAGTTAATATATGGGTTTTGTGATATTTGGATGACATTCGAGTGTGTTCAGAAAGATGAAAGAAGAGAACCTAGTGTATTTGCGAAAGGTTTTATGACATTTGCAAGAGGAGAGGTTCTGATTAATGTGAAGAAGTGCAACTTCGTGAAGGAGTTAATATATTTGGGTTTTTGTGATATCCCAAGATGGATTTGGAGAAAGTGTGCACAATAGTTGAGTGACTGTCATCCAGAAATATGTCCAAGGCGTGAAGTTTTCATGGCTTGAAAAGCTTTTATAGAAAGTTTATTAGGAACCTGAGTGGAATCTACACATCTATTACACATGTGATGCGAGGGAATTGCAAGGATTTTGTTTGGACCAGGGAAGTGGAGCACAACTTTCAGGAGTTAAAGCACAAAGAGACAAAGCAACCAGTTTTGAGATTGTCAGATTTTGATAAAATATTTCAAGTAGATTGCGATGCGAGTGGTGCAGTATTAAGTCAAGAAAGGTAGGCTTGTAGCTTACTTCAGCGAGAAGTTGAATGGTAAAAAAGTAGTTATTCAGTTTATGACCATGAATTCTATGCCATTGTACAAGCGCCCAAGAAGTGGAAGCACTATTTGTTGCCAAAAGAATTTGTGTTGTATACTATCTTCATGCGTTGCAATTCATCAACAATAAAAGGAAGTTAAATTAGAGACACATGAAGTGGGTTGAATTTTTGCAAAGTTATTCGTTTGTGTTGAAGCACAAAAATGGAAAATCAAACAAGGTTGCAGATTCATTGAGTCAATGGATTCTCTTATTGAATGAGATGAGAGTTGAAGTCGATGGGTTTTGACTTCATAAAAGAGTTGTACATAAAAGATAAATATTTTAAGGATACTTGGAAGGCATGCCCATAACCAAAAAGTGTGGATATGACACCGTGATTAGAGTATTTTATGTAGGAAGGAATGTTGTTCAAGGGAACAAAATTGTGCATACCCAGGGGGGTCTATGTGCAAGAATCTGATAAGGGAGAAGCTCAACGGAGGCTTATCATGTCCCTTCTGATGTGATGGTGCCTGATGTAATTATTTATGGTGAATGATGGACACAAATGTGTGCAAGAGTGTAGGATTTATCAGTTGGCAAAGGGACAAGGTCAGAACGTAGGATTATATCAACCGCTTCCGATATTGGAAAAACTTTGGGATGAAATCAGCATGGATTTTGTGTTGGGGTTGCTGAGGATGTAGAAAGGGAATGACTCCATTTTTGTGGCAGTCAACAATTTTTCGAAGATGGCACACTTCATTGCGTGCAAGTAGATGAGTGATGTGACAAACATTGCCAATTTATTCTTTAGGGAGATTGTAAGATTGTATGGATTACCATGCAACTTTGTGTCAGATAGAGACAACAGATTAAAAATTTGTAGGGCAGGTTTGGCGAACATTGTAAAAGAAGTTGGAAACAAAAACTGGTTTCAGTTCAGTGTGCCATCCATAGACCGATGGGCAAATTGAGGTTGTGAATATAAATTTGGGCAACTTGTTAAGATGTTTGGCTCGTAATAAACCAAAATAGTGGGCATGATATTGGTGCAAACAAAACTTAGGTATAACAAATAGGTGAGCAGAAGCATTGGGAAAACATCTTTCCAAATTGTGTATGGAAGCAACCTAAGAGGAGTCATAGAGTTAAGGGAAATTAGAGGATTGGAAGAAAGGAGTGCAAAAGTGAAGGACCATGCAGAATTTATGAGCGAGGTACACTAAGAGGCGCGAAGGAAACTAGAGCAGAGTAGCTTGCAATGCAAAGAGCATGCAGATGTGAGGCAAAGAACTAAGGAATTGGAAGTTGGAGATTTGGTTTTGGCACATTTTGCACAAGGAGAGATTTCCATATAACAAGATAAAATGGAAGAAGATAGGACGATGCAAGGTGTTACACAAATTCTCAAAGAATGCATATGAGATTGCATTACTTGAAGGTATGGACATATCATCCATATTCAATGGAGCAGACTTATATGAATACCATCAAGGGTTAGATGATGTAGAGGAAGGAGAGTTAGGATCGCTAATACCTGAATGGAGAAAGCAAATGCCAAAGAAGGAGGAAGTACAGGAAAGAATATAAGGGAGTATTTAGTGAAGTGGAAGGATAACATGGAAGAGGATTCAACGTGGTTGGATCTTGTAGAGATTAGTCGTTATGGCCATACTCTCACAGATTTCAACATATGAGCAAGGTCTTACACATTTTCTTACATAAGGAGTCTAATGTAGGAGCATCCTAGGTGAATAGGCAATCTTGCATCAAGAAAAATGAGATAACCCTCCAAATATATCCAACTCCTGATGAGTGCAAAAGTCTGTGGACATAAATAGAATGTGGCTCATAGCGGAGGTATTGTTGGAAGCCAAGTTTTGGAATTTTGGCCAAGAGAGGGATTGCGCGAAACTATCTTTGCGCGAAGGATAGAAGGAAGACAAGCACAAATATTAGGATGCCTTGGAGAGGTTTGTGCATGCAACACACGAGAAGTGAGAGGACCTAAGGAACCAAAGATGGAAGATAGGAGCAACACTTAGGTAAACGAGTGAGGGTGAAAATGTCGTGTGCATATCATCAGCATGCATAGAAGAAGTGAGGTCGCATGAAGCTTTGAGTCAACAAAAAATTGATTGAGTGTAGAAATACAAAAGGATGTCTTTTTCTACTAGAGATTGGAGGAACTCTCATGGAGGGGCATGCAAGGATTTGAATTGCACTGAAACCATAGTTTGACCTTATGATCTCCAAGGATAACAGAATTGACCCAAGAACCTTGGAACCAATAGGAACTCCTTAACCCTAGGAGATGAAACACAAGAGACATGCGTCTATTTACAAATGGCTGCACAGATCAAAATCAACATGTAGCACTCTTTGAAGCTTATTTGAAGGAGTGTCAAGGAAGTTATTGGGCAGTTTGGATAGATGAAAAGAAGACTCTGGAAGAAGCCGAAGAAGCTTTGCCAAACTATAATGTCCCCTTTTTCAATTTAATGGACATTAATAATATTTCTAAGTTGGGCCTAGTCAATTCATTATCTAGGGGCAACTTATTAATATTATTATAAGAAAAAAATGTAGTTTTAAAATATTGGTAGGTAGAAGACCCGTTTTAGCCTATTTTCCATTGTATTCAGTCGGCTAAAGGGAGAATAAAGGAGGAATTAATAATCTAGTTTTAGTATTAACGTAATTTTTATTACTGGTACTTTAATTAATTATTAAAGGTTAGTGGAAACGTTAGTAATATTAAAATAGAAAATAAAGTTACTTTATTAATTCCACATGGAACACCCCACTTGAAAATAGAGACAGAAAAGTATAAGAGGAGGTGAAGAGGGGTTCATTTGGATCTTTTGGTTATTTTGATATCTCTTTTCTGGTTTGGGCTGATTGCTCTTCCATTTCTACATTGAAGGACAAAACCCCTCTGGTGTACTTGCATTAGAGGATGAAAATCCTCTCTTGCTAAGGTTGAAAAACGAAAACTCTTCATGCTGTGTGTGAAGATCCTCCATTTCAGGAGTTTCTATTGAGCTTTCAAGGAATATTTCAAATTTTCAGCAGTGATTGAAGACCCAATATTTTTAGATTTGAGGCATTCCAGCTAGGGTTTGAAGACTAGAGTGTTTGGGCAGGTTTCTACCTTCATTTTTCAGCCATATCTAGGGCTATGTACACCCGTGTGGGTGGACTTTGACACATTCTAGGGCACGGTTGGTCCGGATCTCATCATCATTTTCTTTATCATAATTTTAGAGGCCATATTCAGCTTTGTTTCAGTGGATTAAAGCTTGGGATCACTTCTTTCCAGCCACTTTTGTAATCTGTCCTTCTGCAGACATTCAATAAATTTCCAGCTCTGGTTTTGGGTTCCAAATAATCAGTATTTTGGTGTTCTTGCATTCCATTATTATTACAAATATTTTGGCATGAGAGTTGGGTCATTTAAGATCAGATTTAAGGGTTTTTTGGTCTCTATAGCAGTTTGCCATATCTAGAGTATTTCAAATCTGTATTTTGTGCATTGCTGTCCTAATATTTCTTCATCCAGATTGCTGTTATAAATCATAAATTACAGGTGTTCCCTTTTGGATTCTATTATATCCCATTGGGGACATTACACAAACTCAGAATTGGACGCGATAGAGAGTCTCAGAATATTCTGCTAGATTAGAGGAGAGAGAGTAAAGTCTGAGTGATTGCATTGTTGTAGGGAGAGGAGCTTGCTGTTGCAGCTCAACTAGATGCATAGCCTGTGGCTAATGCTAGTGTTTATGCAACCCATTGAAATCATTAAAATAGTGTGGGCTTTGGGTTTTATCTGTGTCTTGTGTGTGTGTTTGTATAGCTGCTGGGTTAGCGCTTTCTTAGCTGGAAACCCGATCCCTGTGACTATCAAAAACCCAAGTTTTGGTGCACTTAGCTCCTATTTTGCACTTCATATATTTATAAGAGATGCTTTGTACTACTGCATGTCTACAATTTCTCTTGCATCATGCGAATATTTGATCTGTCTAAGGTATGTTTAACAATGTTTGTCTTTATAATCTGAAATGTTAAAATGCATCTGCCCTTACAGGGAAATTATGTTTGGCATTGATAGTGTTTCGAAGAGATCAAACTATCAGCGGAGTCTCCAAATTAAAGTTTCTTTCTACATAGCCATTTCCTTGGTATTGTGCCCTTTTTAATCTTTAAGCCAGGCTCTGCAAATCGGTGGTGTATGTACCAGTTTTGACTATTTTCGTCTGCTGGAAATCTTGCTTCTTATTGTATGATTCAGATGAATAGGAATCAAGGATGTATCTCTAAACAGTACTTGAATAGGTTCTATGATTAGCATCAGATCATCTGAGTCAACTTATAAACTAAACACAGTAAAAGCTAGTGAGGTCTGTACTAGTAATAGTCATGGGTAGAAAATACACAATGGAATACAACAACAACAAAGAACTATTTCAATGGAACTCAATGTCCTGGAAGCTATGCATAGATTTGTATACAGATTATTTTGAGAGATGAAAGTATATATGGTCTCTAATGGATATTGGTTTAGCCTTGATAGGTTTTTCGTTGGGATTCGATTGTAAGTCGGGTTTCCAGTTTAAAGTTTTATTTGTACATTGTTAATTTTTGGTATTGGTTGCTAATCGGAATCCCAAGAGATATGTGGTGGACTACACTCTAAATTGATAGGATTTAGATGTGTTACATGTGGAAACAATTAAAAAAAAGAAATAAAAAAACATACATAGCATTCTTCCATATAGAATTGTAACAAAAAAATTTATAATCTGAATGTTCTGCACATGACATTCTCTAGACGCAGGCAAATGACTTTGTGTCTTCTCTATCTAACTCATTCTATGTATTTACATATGTATTTTGTGATACATAAGGCAAAAGAACCATTATAGAAGATGAACAAATATTTACAACATGTGACTCTTTGCATTCTGTTGGTTATGAATGATCTGCATCAATAAGTAAGTGTTATCCCAAATTCACACCCTGGCAAATTTGGTCAAGACAACCCCGCACATAGAGAAAATATGAAGGGAAAACATTTTGGACCTACGAGCTCACATTCCAGAAAGAGGCGAAGGAAAAAGTCAAAGTTTGGACCCGGGTCAAATCAAAGCGGGGAGTCGGAGACAAAAGGTGAAGCACATTCCCGAGCCAACAAAAGGGTGTCACGTGTCCAAGTGGAGCAGCGGAGCCGCGAGAGTTTTCTGGATTTTGTGATTCTCGCAGAAAGGGCAGAAGATAAGTTGCGGACCCACAAGCCCGATTTTTGCTCTAATTTGGCTGTCACGTGTCCCGTATCAAAAGGGAAGCCCAAACGAGTGCCAGGCTGCTGCGTGGCCCTAGTAGGTGAAAAATGAAGAAGAGTCTTCCAGGCCATTAACGCAAAATCCAATTTCTTCAACTACCAGATTTGATTCGATTCAATCTGCTGGGGAACCAGAAGCGACATATTGTGGGCGGATTTGCAGAAGGCATTGATATTCAGTGGTTAAGCTTTCAAGACAGGATTCAATGCGTATCTCATGGTGGTTGGAGCAAGATTCGACTTTTCCCTCTTCTCTCTATTTTCTTTCTATATATATTGTAACACTTCTTGATTGAGAAGGAGAGACATTTTGGGCATAGAGAAACTTTGTCAAATTTGTTTCTCGACTCCATTTTTGAGCAGCAAACCTTCTGCCACGCCTAGCAAATGTATTTGTGCCTTTATTCTAGAAATGTAATGGTCTGCGCACCTTCTAGAGCAATAAAAAACATGTTTTTGTGGTGTTCTTCAAGCCTTGGCATCGTTTTGTTGTTTCTCCATGCCTCTCCCTTTCAGTCTTGGTTTTCTGTGCATGTATTTCACATTTGCAGGTGTAGGATGTTGTTTTTCTTGGAGTTTAATAGATGATTTGCAGATCTGGGCCATGTCACTTCTGTCTGACCTCCCTCATCTCCATTTTTTCTGTTTCTTTCTCTGTCAACAGAATATCTCGCCCCCTTTTCTTGGTGCTATCACCTCATTAGTGTAGGATTTCCCTCTTTATGCACTCTCTCTCTCTCTCTCCTTGGTCCCTTGGAATTGTTAGATTAGGAGTAGATAGTCGCATTTCCTTCCTTAGAAGTAGTTTAGTGCTAGGATTAGGAAGAAGAAGCCGGCTTTCTCTGGAGGGCCGTCTCAAGTCCACTAGTCCCATAGCTTGAGAAATGGTCCCATGTTATGCAATCACACCAGATGAGTCTGCCTTAGAAAAGTAGATCCATAACTCATTTGGGGGTGCTGTGATTTCGCATTAACAATTTTGGCACGCCCGGTGGGACAGGTCTGAAGCACCTTACCACTTCACTTCATCAGGTTCGATGTGCTCTTAGTGAAGATTGCAGCCTTTTGGAGGCACTTTCAAGCACATCTGGGAACTCCATCTGGTGAAAAACCCATTCTTTGAGTTGCAGACCTTTTCCATCCATTTTCTTCTTCCATCTCTTCCATTTTCTCCCATTCCATGAGGTTGTGCAATCATGACTTCATTCCCACCATGGAATTCACATCTACAGCAACAACAATACAGTCCACCTCCAATGTATTTCCCAACTCATCCAGATCAGCATTATAATCAGATCCAGGACCATTATGCTTACCCATATGAACAATGCCAAAACGAGTTTGGCTATGGAGCTTATCAAGAGCAGGGGTACGCATATAATAACAACAGTCAAATGGAAGATGTTGATCTGTTGGAGAAGATAAAAAATGGAGGCAAACATGGTTCAATTAATGGCAATAGTTCAAACGAGGGCTTTCAGCATTGGTTGCAAAGCACCTTGTCCATGGGAAGGCCCTCTTCCAAGACACTACAGCCCTCAGGGGAAGCTGGACTTCATGATTGGAATGTTGCTCCAACTTGCACAATGGGCAAAAGAGATAGAGGCCTATAAACTTGGTGCCAGGCAAGCGTTGTCAATGGGTAAATCCTACACCATTATCTGGTAATTTTCTCTCTACTCCTCAAGCAGCACCATCTCAATTCGGGCTTCAATTTCCAAACTTCCCATTGAATGGTGCCCCAAGTGTGAAATCCATTTCTCCATCCCCTAGTCTTCCACCTCATCTCAATTCTTTTGTCCTTTTCCCTTCCAAACAGTCACCCCCTTCGAACAAACAAGAAGTTCCACCTCTCTCCCCACCACAAACAATTGCAAAGTTGGTTGAACCCCAACCTGCCACTCCTCTTGCTTTCCTAAGCCCATGTTGGGAAGAGACTCAAGAATCCAGTCAAGGAGAACAACAAGAAGAGGAGCCCAACATAAAAGAAATGACAGACAATCTGAAGAGTTGGGCTGCCAAATTTGGGTTTACAAAGGTCCCCTTGATGGTCAAGCCAATAGAGGAGGTCAAAGTTGAAGAACCAATGGTGGCTGATGCCGAGTTTGCAGCAGAAGAAGAGCAAAAACAAGAGGATGAACAATCAGTCCCAAGCCCCATTGAAGAGGAGCAGCTGGGAGAGATCAAATCAGTGTTGAGGCCACTCAATGAAGAAGGCATCATTGAAGATTTTTTGCTTTCATTTCAAGGGCTTGATTTGATTGATGAACCCATGATGGAGGAGGACCATATAGTTTCAGAGGCTCTAAGTGTGGAGCAGGCTACAGAAGAACCTTCATTTTTTCCTCCCACTTCATCCCCTTCAAGCTCTGATGTTGATGAAGAGTTTGATCTTTCAAACTGCATGTTTGAAAGTGAAGGAAACCATGGTGAGCAAGTTGCAGATTAAGAGGACACCATGAAGGAGGTAGAGCACTTGTAGCAGAACAAGGAGGCAGACTGTCTGTCAGACTTGAGAGATTGCTTTGATGAAGAGGAGCTCATGGAGATTACATCATCCGCTCCTTCATCCATCTTCCAAGCACATGAGCCTGTTGCCATGGAGGAGAACATTCATTTGCAATAGCTTGCACTTCATAGCAACCCTTTGTAACCAAGGTTGGAAGATCTTGATCTTCCATGTTCTTCAAAAGAGGAGGAAGAGAAAAGGCAGGAGGATGTCATCATCTCTCCCACACCATCCACTCAAGAAGGTCCACGAGAAGACTCCATAGTTGGAGTTAAATTTCAGAGCAAAGGGCACATTCAAAGGATCAGACCGTGCCCAATCAGGTACTTTGGCTTCATTGGAGCCAAAGGAAAAGCCACAACCAGTCATGCTTGCCTCTAAGCATGAGGATGATATGCAAAGTGCCAAGGATCAGCTGCCATACCTCTTCAATCCAAATGTAGAGCAACTAAAAGAGGTATTGGATTTGTCTCCAGCTGATACTTCGATGATTTGGGTGGAGGACCGGCTTATGGTCAATTTTTCACTCATCCAACCAGCCATGTTCAGTGCCAAATCAGTTGCATGGCTGCCATTTTTGAGGAAGGGAAGCTATTTCTCCTTGTCAGTTGCAGGCTTTGTTTGAGTTCCCTTTACTATTGGTTAGAGTAGTGTAGGTAGGCTTGTTTTCAGCAGAAGAAGTGCTTTTGCACACTCTGCATATCCCACTTGGGGTATGTATGATTTTTCAGTTTGTACATAGTTTTTGGTGCTGTTGTTTTGCTCTTGCACAGTGCATTGTAATGGTTTTTGGCGAAGATCAGCTCCAAGTTTCAGCAAGTTTCCAAGAGGCTCACAGGTCAGAGTTTCAGAGTTCAGATCAGAATCATTTTATCAGGCTTGACTCCATGCCCAATGGATGCTTGAAGGCCACTAGTCTCTTCATCTAGCAGGTAGATGTCCCCGTGAGTCGCCAAATTGTTATCCCAAATTCACACCCCAACAAATTTGGTCAAGACAACCCCGCACATAGAGAAAATATGAAGGGAAAACGTTTCGGACCTACGAGCTCGCATTCCAGAAAGAGGCGAAGGAAAAAGTCAAAGTTTGGACCCGAGTCAAAATCAAAGCGGGGAGTTGAAGACAAAAGGTGAAGCGCATTCCCAGGCCAACAAAAGGGTGCCATGTGTCCAAGCAAAGCAGCGGGGCCGCGGGAGTTTTTTGGATTTTGTGATTCTTGCGGAAAGGGCAAAAGATAAGTTGCGGACCCGCAAGCTCGATTTTTGCTCTAATCTGGCTGCCACGTGTCCCATATCAAAAGGGAAGCCCAAACAAGTGCCAGGCTGCTACGTGGCCCTGGTAGGTGAAAAATGAAGAAGAGTCTTCCAAGTCATTAACGTAGAATCCAATCTCTTCAATTCCCAGATTTGATTTGATTCAATCCACTAGGGAACTAGAAGCGACATATTGTGGGCGGATTTGCGGAAGGCATTAATATTCAGTGGTTGAGCTTTCAAGACAGGATTCAATGCGTATCTCATGGTGGTTGGAGCAGGATTCGACTTTTCCCTCGTCTCTCTCCTTTCTTTCTATATACTGTAACACTTTCTCCCATGCCTAGCAAATGTATTTGTGCCTTTATTCTAGAAATGTAATGGTTCGTGCACTTTCTAGAGCAATAAAAAACATGTTTTTGTGGTGTTCTTCGACCCTTCGCATCGTTTTGTTGTTTCTCCGTGCCTCTCCCTTTCAGTCTTGGTTTTCTGTGCATGTATTTCACATTTGCAGGTGCAAGATGTGTTTCACGGAGTTTAATAGATGATTTGCATATCTAGGCCGTGTAACTCCTGTCTGACCTCCCTCATCTCCATTTTTTCTATTTCTTTCTCCCTCAACAGAATATCTCGCTCCCTTTTCTTTGTGCTATCACCTCGGTAGTGTAGGATTTGTCTCTTTATGCACTCTCTCTCCCTGGTCCCTTGAATTTGTTAGATTCGAAGTAGATAGTCGCATTTCCTTCCTTAGAAGTAGTTTAGTGCTAGGATTAGGAAGAAGAAGCCGGCTTTCTCCGGAGGGCCATCTCAAATCCGCAAGTTCCACAACTTGAGAGATGGTCCCATATTATACAATCACACCAGATGAGTCTACCTTAGAAAAGCCGATCCATAACTCATTTGGGGGTGATGTGATTTCGCATTAACAGTAAGTCGATCCTAGCCCTCGAGTTATACAGGTTTTTCTGCCAGACAAGGCGGAGTACAAAGTTGAGTCCAAGGAGCATTGATCTAATGTGTATGAATGTAAATGTTGATGTGGTGATGGACACAAGACCATACAGGTCTCAACTAAGTAGGATATTAATTCTGGATTTGATATCGACCATAGGTTTGAGTCTGGCCTTGGCGCAGACTATAGAGTTAGAGATGTCTCGTGAATTGCTTCCTTTTTTAATTTTTTACATTTCCCCCCCTATACTAGCTTCGCAACATCTGCGGGATGGGTACAAGTTTTGAGTCTTGACATATTTGTTGTGCCGGAAAAAAATTCCAATTCATTGTATGATGGGGGAAGAAGGCAGTAGGAGATGCATCTCTAATCTGGTTCTTCAATGTATTCCTGTTATTATGCTGATGGGTGTTCTACAATGGCAACGGGGTGGAGTATAGTGTAGTGAGTTGTTCACTTTTGTGTTTAACCTTAAATTTGACGTATATTTGACCATCATTTAGAAGTTTTTTATGTTTTTGCTTGGATCTGGATAAGTAAATAAAAAAATTGTAATATCTTGGCCATACTGGTGGAGTGTTGGAGCCCATTTTTGTTTCCTGAAAATAAGTTTTTGAGCACAACACAGTGGTGTAGCTAGATGGATGCCATTTGTCACCAGTCAGTGGGAAATTCACAGAGAAGGTAGTGAAGTTATTAGTCCAATTTGGTATTGTGAACAATCAAAGATAAGAACCTTGAGATTGATATAACTCAGCATATTTAAAATATGCTATCTGTACTAGTTAGCTCAAGATTTTCAAGATGAATTTTAAAAACAAAACATAGCAAAAGCAATAGAAATTGGACTAGAAATAATCATGTAACAAAAAATACAAAATTACAAGATATAAGCTATGATGGAGCCTATCCTGATTGGGGTTTGAATGTTCTTCCCTCCCGCTTTGTTTGTATATTTAAACCATAATATGCATACTTGGCGAGTAAATTGCTGAGTTGGCGAGTACTTGCCAATTTTTTCCCTTGCCAAGTATTTGCCAGAACCTGCAGAGCCAAGTTTTTGATGAATACTCGTGAGTCTTTGGCAAATATTTGTGAGTTTTTGGTGAATATTCACGAGTTTTTGGTGAATATTTGCGAGATATGGCAAATACTCGTGAATTTTTGGAGAGGACTTTAAAATAAACTTTTTTGCATAAAATTATTATAATTTAAATTTTTTTTTGCTTATTTTTAAATTGCTAAGTATTGCCGAATATTTTTCTGAGTCTTGCCGAATTTTTGCTGAGTCAATTTTGTTTTGGGTCTGCTGAGTGTTTGCCGGAATGCGGAGTATGCGAACTATGATTTTAAGCCATATTCCCTATACCTTTGTTGGGATGGTAACATGCCTGTCAAATGCTCTGCATGAAAAACATACAGGTGCTGAAACATTTTGGTACTAGAAATATCACTCTAAATTGTACAAATCCCAGCTATACTCTTTTTCTTCTCTTTTATAAATATCATTTAATGCAATTCTTATATTATCAATCCCAGCTACTCTTTTTCTTCTCTTTAAAAATTTCCATCTAATGCAATCCTCATATTAAGTTGCTTCTGTGAAATCCTTCTCATAAAAATCTTCCTGTAGCTATGCCTTAGACCAGAATTCTCCTTTGCAAGTTTCCCAAGAGCAAGGCATATTTTGGCAGCACAATGCATAAACATCAAATTCATTCGAGTACCGTTTAGTCTTTCTCTATGTTGCCAGGAAACGCCCCCCCACCCCCCATATCCACCCTAAAATGTTTCCGGTACGGAAACGGGTAGGGAAACGTCCCAGAAATGCTGGGGACGTTTCCGGAAAGTTTTCCAGCATTTCCAGGAAGTTTCTGGCATTTCCGGGACGTTTTTTGTTTTATATATTATAAGAAAGAGTTTTATTCCAGTTTGCTGTTGTGTTACTACCACTTAATCTTTTTCAAATATAGCCTATATTTCTGCTCAGAGAATTTTCTCAAACCCAGGAATAAGTTACAGTGTGCTCAGCTTTAAAGTCGTTATAACATTAAAACTATACTAACAAGGAAGACACATTAAACAAGGCTAAAGATAGTTTGGGTCAGAAATAGTAATCCAAAGAAAGTAGGAAGAATCTAGCAGAAACCACGAAATGCCAGGCTAGAAAGCAGGTTTGGACTCAGTATATTACTGATCCTCAATCAAATGAATACAGTGAAGCAGGTTACAACAATAATTTTTGAAACATGGATGCATGACAGATGATTTTGAAGAAAATCTAGATGATATATTCTAGAATCTAGATTATAATAATGTATATATGAAACATTGAAATTGTATCCATGTTGAATGATGAATCTTTAGAACTTCAATGAATACAAAATATTTTGAGTGCTTTATCTCTTATGGTCCATGGACTAAAATTTTGAAAATGAGTACTATGCATGTATATAAATATATTGTACGGACGTTTCCATAACATTTTGTACCCGAGGTTCTTTTTGAAAATCGGCGTTTCCGTGTTTCGGACCCGTACCCGTACCTGTTTCCTGGCAACATAGGTCTTTCTATTGTGAACACCAATTTCTCTGATATTTGTTCTTTGCAGCTATTCTTGTATGGCAGAAGTGTACGGCTTTGGGCTCTTCATTTAGGGTTATTTCATCCATGTCATTAGGATTAGTTTCTCAGTGTCAATAAAAAAAACGCCAATAATGGCAATATTACAAAATTAATTCACTCCTTAAACTCGTTAAATCATCCAGCAAGTAGTTCCTTTGTTATTCAGTGCCAAATGTCACGCTATTGCGTGGTAACTGAATAGAAAAGTTATTTTTCATGCACACAGATAGAATATAGTGTCATTGATATTTGACTACATTAATTTGGTCAAACACTTTGTTCTGGGCAAATCTACGCCACATATTTATAGGGCTGCATTTGTGATGTTGCCCCCGCCCCGCGGCACCCTGCTCTCTTCCTCCCTATCTCTCTGTATATGCAGAACTGCATGAGTGAGCATTATGAATTAAAACTCTTGAAGAGTTCCTCTGATTGCCCAAGCAAATTTGTTTCGAATGCTGCATTGTGTAAGAAGTTGCACATTTTATTTTTTCTATTTAGATGTTGAACATGTTGATATCTCTTGCAACTATTTAAAGTTTTTGAGAAGCACCTTGACATCCAAGACTTATGTTGCAGGAAATGATCCCCCCAGAGGTTGGACTAGCTGCATCAGGAAAATGTGGAGAGATTTCAAGTTCACGTGATTTTTCTCAAACAGAGAGGACAAAATTAAATATTTTGAGACATTCACTGTCTGCTGCATCAGCCATTGGTTTGAGTTCTACAGAAAGGAAAGCTTACTCTTGTGATACATTCGGGAATGCTCATTTTCACTCTGACTCATCGTGTCAACAAGCAAACATTGATAAGGGGACAAAAAGGCTAAGGGACATTGAATGCGATAGACAGATGGAGAGAACAAAGGAAACGGAATCAGCAAAGTTGAGTTGCGGGGTTGGTGAAATGGATCAGGGATGGAGGGCATCGAAAAAATACAAAGAGGACTGGGTTGTTGCTAATGAAAGGGAGATTTCAATAAGTAGAGAGGAAGATTACAGTAACTATGAATCGAAGTATCAAAGGGATAGGATGCACCAAAGAAAACGTCCTTGTCCTTCACGATCTCATTCACCGCCTCAAATAGGAGTACAGTCACACACTTCAACAAAGCAAATCTACAACTATGATTTTGAATATTCCCGAACTCACTCCCCTGATTTGGATCATATCAAGAGATCACCAAGATGGCAAGTTCCTGAGATGATTTCTGATCATGCTGGGTCATATCATGAAAAGTCATCAAGTAATATTGCAGCAGATGGAAAAGAAGGCCGGAGAAAAGCGAACAAGAGTTATAGTGATGTGAAAGGCAGAGAAAATGGCAAGGAGCAAGTTACAATTGGCATGAGTATTTCAGAGAAAAAAATGTCATCCTTACCATCTTATCACATTGCTGATTTGAATCAGGCAGCTGATTCTGACTTTGCAGTTGAGTTCCCTGGAGCTTCTGTTCACCAACATGTTCAACCAGATTATTCAGAGAGCTATCTTCGCTTTCCTCAAGATTCGCAATTGACAGAGAGAGTGTTTTTCCCTTATTCTGATGATATGAACAGAAACGTCAGATTATCAAAATTGTCTGAGCAGTGGCCAATTGAACTCAGCTCTAAGCAGAACTCTTCTGAGTCCTCTTCAACTATTCGACTTATTTCTTCAACTGAAGAAAATCAGGAACAATTGGATTTGAATATACCCAATCTTGAGCTTGACTTAGGAGGAAGGAAAACTTCCTCTAATCCTATAAAGAGCAGCTCTCTAGAGGGAACTGAAAGAGGTTCATCTCTTGCACTCTCACTTGCTTATCCTTTGTCACAGAATGATCAAACTGCCAAGACTCAGAAAGAAGACTATAAGAAACCAGTGAACTGTAGTGTAAATACATCATTCTGTCTGTTTGGTCATCGCCTAAATGGTTGAGTAAAGATGACAGAGCCTTAAGATTTATTAGTATGCCTTAATGAATTGCGGTCATCACTTTTGAAGTTGTGAAATATTTGGATTGCGTGTGCAACCCATTTCTTGCTCAACAACTTGTTAATAAAACTGCTTGACCATCTTCTGGCGTCTGATCTCAGTTTTGGAATGAGAGGTACGCTGGAACTTTATTTGCAGAGTTCAGTTGAAGTCTACCTCTTCTTCCAGAATTTTTGTTTATGATCTAGTTGTCTTTTCACTACAAAAATGAACCAATGTATATGATTCTGTGTGTAAGTTAAAGAGGAAAGGAATCCGATCTTTATAATCCAGTCATATTTTGTTTTATTGCATTTTCCAGTAATTAATTCATCTGCCACTGTTAAAACTGCAAGTCTTTGTTGATATTCAAGTTTACTTTTTTTAGACACCTTTCTGGGGTACCCCTGGTAATAACCTGTCTTTATCTTGCGAGTTAGTCAAAATACTTCGATTTGTCTTGTTCATTGCAATAAAGTTCCAAGAGCATTAGTAATTTCCAGTGACGTATTTTGTAAGACAATTTCCTGATGAATTATTAATTTATACTTTCTGGAGACATGTTCATGATGATGGAATTCTTTAAAAATCTGTCGTGTCATTTATGAGTTTAAAGTATCAACACCCATAATGAACGGAATATGGTTCTGTCTTAAGCCAACTGTTTGTGTCTCCAAACAGAGTATATGGAGCAATTACAATTAACATGGGATTTTTTTCTTCTACCTATCTGTTTGTACATGTTTTCTAAGCGGGAACTGGCAATGTTTGAATAATTTCCAGGCTTGCATGTTACCTTTCTTTACGAAAAAACAAAAAACTCGGGTTTTCTACAAGATATGTTGCCCTTTTATTTAGTATTTGAATATTCTTTCCAAGTATAAATTTTAATATGCTGGATTCTTAAGAGTATTTGATTGACGTGGTAGTACTTGCAATTGAGTTTGGCACAGAACGTTACATTGGGTTTATCATCTAGGAAAAAAACTGACTTAAACGTGGTGCAACGATGTTAATTGTACTGCAATGGATGAAAACTTGCTTTAAACAAATTGCTTTGTTGATCGCAGGGTGGTGGTCAAAGGAAAAAATATTCTGGCCCTTTCAAGAAGTGACAGAACAGATCAGATTTACAAGTAAAAGTCTTTTACAACGCCACAAAAAAACTGAATAAAGACAACCAGTTTGGGGGAAATGATTAATTATCTATTCTCTGCTGCAGGATAAGTGGTGCTAGTGTATTTATAGAGAATAAATTGATGCTTTACTTACGAGCCTTCAAATGCAAGAATGCCTCTTCTATGTGAAGTTAACCTGCCATTTACCATCAGTTAAGTGGTGCTACTGTATTTATAGAGATTGCCCTGATGTGTTATGTATTAGCCTTCAATTGTAAGAAATAACACTTCAATGTAAAGCTACCTTGCTCTTCACTAATATTTTCATGTAAATGTTAGTGTTTAAGCCTACGTTAGTACTTTATTCATGAGGTCTTACTAAGATAGGACTGACAAGCATGGCCAAGTCCCAAAACATTCCAGTAACCCTCTATAAATCAGACTGGGGAGTCAAATGCAATCATCACATATGCTCCTTCTGCAGGGGGTTCAGGTGAAATCATCAATTACATTGCTGACGGTATCTGAATTTGAGCACTGCAACAATATCCGAATCACTTAACACCCACTAATGGAAGAAAATTATATGGCAGCAACATGTCATTACTGCACATCTGTGACATATCTCTGTTAAATCATCTTTTGTTTTATCTTCATTGGGTTGTTATAGGGTTTTGATCGAATTGTAGCCATGTGTCGCCTTGATCTTTTGTTATTGTAGATGTCCATGCCAAGTAGAAATTTACTCTCAAATTCGAGTTGGATCTGAAATCATTATAACTTAACTGTAATCAATCACCTGAGAAATGGTTTATAATCGACCCTAAACTGTGATCGAGGGATCTGGGATAACTGCGACCATCTATAATTGCCCCAAACTGTGATTAGAATGTTTATGGCACACAACTGACAATCACTACCAGATTAGAAGTACTGTGAACCAAAGGGAGAAAATTCAGCTCCGCAACATCTCTCGATAATCTTCCAACTGATGCTGCAGTCCAGGATTGCAATGTTTGTAAGAATTGAACCACAGAGGCTGTTATCAAACTCCCTACCTTTCAGAGATTTTACTTTCTAATCCCTTGAGATTAGCAAATTTGGAATTTGTGAAATCTGAATAAAAATGATAATTGAATTGCAAGACTAGATAAGACACACCACCACGATGGTCAGTCTAATTAGTGTGTGGAAACCATGGAACTTCATCCGTGGACATAACACATCTCTATTAATAACGATTTTACCAAAGTACTGCAGTGACTGCATAGAAGTTAAAAAATAATACACCGAGTATTTTAATACTTCAATTTTTTTTTATTAGGTGGATTAAAATAATAAAAAAAATTGCTTATGGGGTGGATGAATATTACAACCAAAGTATGTCTTTAAGTGCTCTTGATTGAAGGTGGTCCGTGATTGTTTGAATGCATGCTTCGTGGGCTTCATATTAAGCATCGACAGTTGATTCAATATGCATGCCCTAGATGGGAATCAATGTTAGTGCTATATAGGTGGGGTAGATTGCTTGCTAAACTCGTGGTTACGACTGCTCGAATGGACAGTGACAACCATGTATATAAGGCTCCTTGGAATCTTTGGCGGAGGTGCGAATTGTCTAAACCCTTGCCACATGATCATGTTGCATTCCTTGGTCATATGTGGAGTTGATGATAATGCACTAAGAAGAATCTCTCAATTTATTCGAGATGTAATCACCAAAAAGACTATTGATGCTAGGGAATCCACATAAGAGGGTTGCATAGCTGAGCAATATCATACTTGCATCATTGACCAATGAGATTGTAAAGCGGGTACTAATATGACAAATTGTTGCTTTTTATTCAAAAGACCTAAAGTAGCAAAACCATGAGTTGAGTGATTTGTAAATAGGTAGAGCCACTCACATCAGCATCAAGTTCGATCCTCTACTCTACCCATATAGAGCCTCCATCAAGGGGGCCATTTGTCTATACTAGCAACTTTGCTCGCCCCTATATTTGGCAGGTCAGTTAGGAGGAATCTCCGGGTTACGAACTCCAGAACATGGTGTGATCTAGTTGGGAAAGAATAGAGAATTATATCTGAATATTCTCTTTACAAGATCTTCATTTGTCATCAGGAAGAACGAAAATATTTTATCTTGGCGGTCCGGGGGAGGGGGATGGATGGGGCTGCCTCTTGGGTGCACTCGCTTTGGATCTCCGACACATAGGGGAGGATGTTTTCTAGATCTCACCCGACCGATCATTTTGCATCTTGTATTCACGTCATTCCACTGCTGCTCGAGGAGTTGCCATTTAACATGGCCTATCGATTGTGGAAGTGGGATTCAAGGCGAACAATAAGTATTTGAAGGATACGATTCAAGTCTACCATCTTCTTTATCACTCTGAAAGAAAGTAACCAACTTGATACCTTGATGGATTGATGCAGTAATTCTAGATTGAGATGAGAAGCCACATTGTACGGTAAAGATCCAAAAAGATACTTGGCTTACCACGTTTATATTTTGTGGCTAAAAATTCATGCTTCACCTAAGAAAGATTCAACACTACTATCCAGGCAAAAGCATTAATTTCCAAATCTATTGTAAATATAATATAAAAAGTAAATGTCAAAACCAACCCCTTCATCCTTTGAGTAAGTTTTAAATATCTAAATGTGGCCATTGCTTCTCCATGGCTTTGAAAATTGGATTTTGGCTGTTCCTCTTGTGGATGACTTCTTATGGGTTTTGAAAATTGTACCACGCCATCACCATTCTAGAATCCTCAATTGATATTAGGCCCATTAGAACATGTGACATTTCTCCTATGCATCCATGTCATGGTTTGCAATATTTTTTGCTAGGAATTCGCAATATACAACCAACACGAGGTCTTGTAGAGGCATACCCTAAGAGACCCTACCAAGAATATCAACAACTTCCATATTTTTTATTTGCTTTTGATGTGTATTTGGAAATATACTCTAGCACAAGGTTTTGTGAGGGTATAAGTTGATAATCCATATTGGCATGCTAAGTTGAGAGGGTTTAGAGTTATTTATGTTTAACCTAATGTACTTATGAGCACATTAATATAATTTGTGGCCGTTTTCCTCTATGAATAGGGTAGGGTGGCTGAGAAGCGTAACTACCACGATGATTTGAAACAACATTCTATGGTGGAACCTTTCTTTCATAAACAAGTATCCTCATAGTCCTTATGTAGGGTAGATGCAAGGATGCATGCACTTTGTAACAAGCGCGCATAATCAAGAATGGAACAATGGATTGCAAGGTTTATTTGACGGCTATCTTGAAGATTCTAGGTTGTTACATTTTTATCAAAGAATGTCAGTGTTTATCTCTACTAGGTTATGCCAATCTAAGTTGTCCACGATAGGTGCATTCACGAGTCATAGGAATCCATGGATATGGACAAAACCTCTATTTTTACATTTGTATATTCCCAAATGAAATGCATGTTACAAAAATAGGGATGTGTATATTTATTAAAGTAGAAATAAGTTGCAAAGTAAAGGTATGATGTGATTGAATATAGTAATTTAAATGGAGAAATTTGTGTAGTAACTCCTCGTGCAAGAAGCCTCAACCCTATTATTCATAATTAAAGATGCAAAGCATGGTATTAAATAATATTTTTTATTTGCCATTGTTGTCATGTTGCGACTATTGGAGGTTCTCCACACACGACTTTGTGCATGGATTGATACCACTAAGTGTGAAGAATAACATTTACTTTGTTATGGTAACGAGAGAGTTCACTCCTACATTTTCTCTAATATAACATTGCTCCTCTATAGTTGAACCAAAGTGCACAAGATTTTTAACTATCCTATTGTTTGACATGTCTTGTGGGCATTGTTGCAAATTTACAACAATTGTTGGAACATGGTTTGAAATGTCTACCTTCACAAACTTGGCTGCAATAGGGCATCATGAGATTTGATAAAAGATATCAAAATCTTGGATGCTTTATGAGTTTAGTGGCATGGTAACACATTAAGTGCAAAGCATATTCATGTAAATCATTAGTTCACCCCTAACTATGGGAAGTTGTAGGAATATGAAATTTAAACTCAAAAATATTTTTTTCTTATTTTTAGAAAAAAATGTGAGAACTAGGAGTGGGAGGGGTAAAGGTTCTAGGGCCCATTATGGGAGAATTCCAAACATAAATATGGCACCTTAAAATGGGTTTGAAAACAATAACGACCAACAACACAATGATGTGTTTCCCAATGTGGACCCTAACCTAGCCCTTGCCTTGGAAAAGGGCTCTCACAACCATTGATTCATTTCAGTCTTGATTGGATGCTTAAGAAACTCTTTTGGTACCGACCTTATCCACCATCACGAGCGTGTGCACCTAGAGGAACAATTGACTGAAGAGCAGAAAGAAAGACAACTCACTCCTCTGCATACTCATGTTCACCACGTGATACCATGTTAAATGGAAAATTTTGTCCCATAACTGAAAAAAATACCACCTCCCAAATTTTTGGGAGAAGAAGTGGGGGATAGGGCGAAGACCTAGTTAGTGGGCATGAAAAGGTATCTTAGGTTGGAGGATATGGTCTCCAACATTCATGCTCAAATTGATATATTTCAGCATGAAGACGATGATGCACTTTGGTGGGAGCAAAGGTGTGCCCTTAAGGGCTATGACATCACTACTCTTACATGGGAAACTTTTGAAATACAATTATGTAAGAGGTATATTTCAACTTCTCATAGGGAGAGGAAAATTATTGATTTTTAGTTATTGCAACAAAGGGATTTGTCCATTGATGAATACGAGGCCAAATTCCTTACTCTTCTCTGTTATGTAGACTACATGCAGGATGAGGAGACTAAGGCAACTAAATATAAACTGGGTCTTAAACATGTTTTAATGCATGATCTTGACATGACTAAACCCAAGACCCTACATTCTATTATAGAATCAACCTATAAGGTTTGAAGAAAAGGAAAAATCTAAGCTAAAAGCATGATAATAGTTCCATAACATGAACACTCAGAACAAGTCTTTCTCTAGTCCTAAACTTTTCAAGAAACCGGAGTTCAAAAAAGCCTTTTGTTAAAACAAAAACTCCTATGACTATATGGGTTCATAGAATAGAAGAGGGTTCAAGTAATGAAACTCTCCAATGGGGTAAAGAGGTAGATTTAAGAAGAATCATGTGGATAATCAAACCAACAACACTCTTGGATTAGGTGCCAATCAGGTACAGATAACAAAGAGAACATGCCAGGTATGTGGCAAAGAATGACACTACAAGCATAATTGATCAAAGTAATAGGCTAATTAGTAGTCTCAGCACAAGATTTATGTGGTGATGGACATCAAGAAAGTTGAGAATTAGTCCATGCCCACTGAGTTTAGAGGTATTTTAGCCTATTTTTCTATTTTTGTTTTAGTAGATTGAGGAGCAACTCATAATTTTATTTTTCCTGATGTAGTTGCTAATAGTAATGTTGAAACCATCTAAGTTGAGAGAGAGTTGGAAAGTTGAGTTTGGCTCAAGAAAAAACATCTAGTCACAAATTGCCTTAATCAAGTTGAGATTGACTTAAGGGTTTTTAGAACCAAAGTAAATATGCATATAGTTCCCCAAGGTTCCTATGACCTAATTTTAGGTATGGATTGGTTTTAAATCCATTAGGCAAAATTATAATGCTTTGAAAAGAAAATACAATGCCTAGATGACCAAGGGGAACGAGGTAGTGTTCTCGGGTATTAAGAGAGTGAAAAAGTGTAGACATCTCTCTGCCATGCAACTTAAGAAAGCAGTGCAGAAGGGATGTGATTTGTTTGCTATCCATCTTGAGGAATTGAGCATGGAATCAAATAAAATGATGGAGGAATACACCATCGTTACAATATTCATGGATGCGTTTTATTGAGAAACTCATTGGGATGCCTCTTATTTGTGAGATTGATTTCTTTATCGCAAATCATGTTTGAAGCAACTCTCGCTTCTAAAGTTCCATATCGAATAAGCACGACTGATCTTCAAGAATTGAAGGTGTAGTTACATGAAATTTTTGAACCAAGGGTTCATTAGGCCTAGCGTTTCACCGTGGGGTGCTTTGGTGCTATTCGTGAAGAAGGATGATACCTTGCGATTATGTCTTGATTATCAAATGCTTAACAAGTTAACTATCAAGAATCACTATCCTTTACCCAAGATAGATGATTTGTTTGATCAAACGAAATACATTGATGTCTTTTCTAATATTGAGATGTGATCAGGGCATCATCAACTCTGGATAAAGGAGGAAGATGTGCATAAGACTACCTTTCAAACTCGCTATGGAAAAAGTTCATGGTTATGCATTTTGGATTAACTTATGCCCCTGCAACATTCATGAACCTTATGAATAGTGTATTTAGAAATTTCTTGGATCATTTCATGTAAGTGTTTGTGAATGACATTTTGATTTACTCAAGGAAAACAAAGAACATGAACAACATTTGTGTTTGGTCTTGCAAATCCTAAGGCAACGTAAGTTATATGGAAACCTATCCAAGTATTCATTCTTCCAAGAGGAGATCCATTACCTACGGCATATCATATCTAAGAATGGGATTTTCGTGGATCCAACCAAGATTAAATCTATTCAAGAGTGGTATGCCCCTCACAATGTGAATGAAGTGGGTAGCTTTATGAGACTCGTTGGGTATTATAGACAGTTCATGAACAATGTTTTTAGAGTTGCTAACTCCTTTACTTCCCTTCAACGCAAGGGTAAGGAGTTTGTTTAGACAATGAAATGAGAGGTTACATTTTAGCAACTTAAGAAGCTTCACTTTTACTTGAATTATTGTCGCTCCCTACTGAAATGATGATTTTGAGGTCTGAACCGATGCTTCCCTTGATGACTTTAGGGGAATCTTGACTCGAAGTGACCAATTTTTTGCCTACGAGTCAAGGAAACTAAAGGAGCATGAGAGGTATTATGACACTTATGATATGGAATTAGCTTCACTACTACACACTTTAAAAATCTGGAGACTTTTTCTGATTGAAAAACCATTCAAATTAAGAAGTGATAATAAGAGCTAATTTCTTTTGCCTAGCTTCTTTGTTGTAAAGGGTTTTTTGGTCCCTTCAAAACCAAACCTTTTTTACTTTATATATAAAAAAAGAACTTATAACACATTTATTCTCAAGATAATTTAAATGTCCGATAATGTAGGTGGCTGGAATTTTTAAGTGACTATGATATGGACATATCATATGTCAAAGGTAAGGAAATGAGTCCCCGATGCGCTCAGTTGTTGTTTTTACATTATTTCCATTTCGAGAATTAGGAATGATTTTAGAGCTTCCATCCTAGAATAATAGTTGTAATGTGATTTCTATCATGAAATTCGTGCATGAATAGCCCAATATCCCACAAAACCTCGTTTTGGTGTTTATTTCTTGGATCACGATGGAAATTTAAAGTACCAAGGAAGGATGTATGTGGCAGTTTCAAGGGGTTTGCGCGAGAAGTTTTTGAAGGAAGTCCATGAGGCTCCTCATTTTCCTCATCCCGGAGTCACTAAAATGACTAATGAGTTGAGAATGTTTTATTTTTGGCCAAAAATCATAAAAGAAGTAGACAAATTTATAGATAAATGTTTGAAATGTCTATGGGTCAAAGTTGAACATTTTCATCCAAGAGGATGCTTGTATCCTCGTGACATCCCAAATGATAAATGGGATGTCATTTCCACGGATTTAATATCTAGGCTACCTCTAAATTGTCATAGGCATGACACCATCCTAGTAGTGGTGGACAAATTGACTAAGGAAACTCACTTTATCCTAGGAAATCTAAAGGATGATGCCCCTATTTTAATGGAAATATTTTTCGAGGAATTTGTTTGGTTACCCGACATTCCTGAAGTGATCATTTCTTATTGGGGTAAACTCTTTACTTCCACGTTTTTACAAGAAATTAACAGCCACTCATGAATTTTAGCTCCACTCATCATCTAGAAATGGATGGGAAAACATAAAGGGTAAACTAAGCTTTAGAGGACATGTTCAGAATGTATGTCATGGATAGACAAACCAAATGGGAAGAGTACCTCCACTTAATGGAGTTTTCTTATAATAATACTTACCATTTTTACCTTAAGATGGCTCCTTTTGAAACCTTATATAGGAGGTGTAGAACCCCTCTCAATTGGGATGAGCTCAACACTAGGGCCATTCCAAAACTGGAAGTGTTTTATTCTTATGACAAACACATTTATCTTATAAGTCAAAGGCTTATAGAAACTTCACATAGGAAAAATATGTATGCTAACATTAAGAGAACTCATAGAGAATTTGGGGTTAGTGATAAGGTATTTTTGATGGTGCATCCTCAAAAGAGCTCAATTAAATTTGGAAAGTCTTCCAAATTAACCCCTAAATTTGTTAAGCAATTTGAAATTTTGGAAAAGATTAGTCCTATGGATTATAGGGTGGCTCTCCCCCCCCTCTCTAAGAATCATGATGTGGTTCATATATCTTTGTTTAGGACCTATCCCTTATTAGGCCCCACTGAGGCTCGTAGGGGGATGTACCTTTTTCTTATTTCCTATCAGGTTCTATTGTTGCAATATTTCACATTTTCATTCCTATATTTATATGTTACGTTATTGCATACTATTCACCTTTCATAACATGCTAATGCGTGCTTCATGTGTAGCATTTGCCTTGCATGACTCCTTCCAATCATGGCTATCTGATTTTCTTACACCTTATTTGTCATTATTTACGGGCTATGCCCTATCTTTGCTTGATTTCCTTGTTTTAACAAGCCTTGACAGCTCCGATTGTCTTATGACATCCTGAGTGGTGTCCCATGTATGCAACCGACTACTCGATGAGCCCTTGTTTTTTGTTTTCCTATATGATTTTACTAGTTGTCATTTCAGTGTGCATTGATTGTTTTTCACTAACACTTATATGATATCATGTTCCCATATTTTTCTTGTGCATGGTCACCATGTGTAATCCCTATTCCCCTATATGATTCCTATGTCAGATGTGCACATCAATTTTAGTTTTCCTTGTTTAGGATCCATTTGCATTCATTGGGTGAACCTTTTTAACATCCCAACAATCACAAAACATAGCTGCAAAAACATAGACACTGGGAACATAATAGAAATCAGTTACAAAACAAGGTTAGAAATAAACTTAGCCAAGAAATTCAGCATGGACACAAGCACCAAGAATAGGAAGGAACACCTGGGCGCTAATGTACCACATGGTATCTCCCTTCTTTGAGGTAAAAATAGTTACATAGTAGTTTTTAGTAGTTGCACGGTGCATAGTTTTCTCCAGTTTCAACAATTACATAACCAGTAACTACCATGTGTAATCCCTATTCCCCTATATGATTCCTATGTCAGATGTGCACATCAATTTTAGTTTTCCTTGTTTAGGATCCATTTGCATTTTTTGTGGGGGAAAACATTGGGTGAACCTTTTTAACATCCCAACAATCACAGAACATAGCTGCAAAAACATAGACACTGGGAACATAATAGAAATCAGTTACAAAACAAGTTTAGAAATAAACTTAGCCAAGAAATTCAGCATGGACACAAGCACCAAGAATAGGAAGGAACACCTGGGTGCTAATGTACCACATGGTATCTCCCTTCTTGGAGGTAAAAATAGTTACATAGTAGTTTTTAGTAGTTGCACGGTCATAGTTTTCTCCAGTTTCAACAATGACATAACCAGTTTCAAATTACAATCAATAACTAACATGAACTAACTACTAAAGTAGGAACCCAAAAGAAGGAACTAAATAAAGGAATGACACCTAGGGAATATGCATGGCAATGATATGCCTAGTGCCTTTGTGTCACCTGAGGAAAGTTATAAATCGAGTTTGTGATCATTTGCAATGGCACTTATTTGTAGGGAAGTATTTACAGCTGGTGGAAAAAATAGATCGCTCTCCCAATAAACTTTCTCTTCACGATGATAGGATGCCTAAATATGAAGTTTAGGGTCGGGATGTGCAAATCCTTAGTCTAGTGAAAAAACGCCCAAAATCCTTCATGTTATTCCAACCATCTCTTAAGCACTGGGTCTATAAGTAGGAACAAATTTCTACCCCTTTCTCTTTCAACACTCCCACGTATACTTTAAACCCCTTGGTTTATCTTTTCCAATACACATTTCCATTTTTACATATTTTCTAAGTTAAAGTTTGATTGCATTTACCTAGAGCATTGAATACACTTATTTTTATTTTGTAGGTTCTATCCCATCCCAGCGAAGACAAAGCACACAAGCAACCACAAAGAAAAATCTCAAGCATGCTCTGGTAAAGAAGACATTCCAAGGAACTACACGCACAAATCATTATCACTCATGCACACAAGGGTCACTCTTAGGATCCTTATCCTTCTCTTTCCTTGGAATTTCACGTTACAAATCTTACACTACTCCATTTGACACGCTACAACACTCATTCGACACACTATTGGCTACAATCTTGATTCAAATCTCCATGGTATGCTTTTCTGTTCTACTTTATGCTATCAAACCATTATTCACCAACTTAAAATGGGGGCAAATGTAGTCATTAAATCACACACTTACTATGTACATATAGCTTCTAAATACTTCATTATATGCATGATTCCTAAACAAGAAAACCACTCATTAACACCTCATTACTTTTATTTGACATTGATTTTATCCTTTTCATCTTTATCGCTACTTGTTTCTAATTGACAACTTATAATTTTACACTCTAGCCAACATCTTACTCAGCTATGATTGCATTGTCTAATATTTTGAGCACCCTGTACATGACCGTCCATTAGGGATAGGAGTGCCTAGACACTACTATCCCCTTTGGGCACCTATGTCCTCTTTACCTCTTTTTCCGATCGTTTGAATGTTACTTATTTCTTGTTTTATTTTATCACTCTTGGTTAGCCTTTCACTTGTTAATGATGAAACTTAAGCAAAGGAATCATATATATGCATGTCCTATTTAACCTCATTAAGGGGGGGCCAAGCATTCAAGAGGCAATACTACTACAAGAAGCTACTATTTTCTATCTACTACATCAAGGGCTGCATTTTGGACTCCATAAGAGGGTTTATTCTAAATTACATACCACACATTTGCATTTGAGACAAAGTAGATGTAACTTTCTATCTCAAAAAATAAGGAAATATCAAAAAATAATATACTTCTAATGGAATTTAATTGAATTTTATGTACAAGTTCATCCTCCAAAATCATAAAGTTAGAATGCTTATGGGCCATTAATAAATGCTCTAATTAGATGGTAGAGGGTGTTCAAAATTTTCCTCTATCATAAACTAAAGGTATGTGATATATCATATAATATTAGTAATATATGCCCTATTGGCACACATTGAGGATTAGTATGCATGGTATCATTTTTTGTCTCCATTTATTGATGAATCATAAAGGAATGGTAAGGTTGTGGACTTCAATGGATTTCAAATTTCATGTTGAATCTTAGGTCATAGCTAAGAGTGACTTGTCTATAATCCCAAGGATGTGTGATATATAAGGGCTTGACCTGAGTTATAGAATATTATATGAGGTCATGTCCTATTTTATTTTATTGCAAGCATGTACACCTGTGTGTGCAGTCTAGGACCTATTAAAAATATATTTTTAGTGGATAAGGTTGTTACCTTTGGACATGAATCCATTGTGTTATTAAAGGATCATACGAGAAGTAGAAGGCAAGGTAGGGTGTGACATGTCCCTTATTTTTGGCTTATGCTATGCATCAGGAATTGGGAGTAGGTTTAGTTGGGGCTAGGTAATTTATAGAGATCTTTAAAGTGTTGTAACTTTTAGGAGGAAAATATTAGGTTTCATTATTGCATTATTTTTCAAGTAGTATTATTATGTCGAGTGTTACATGTATTAGTAGCCTTGAATATCTCTTGTGTAACTCATTCATAACATACGAAAAATGAATTGTCATCTTCATTCATAATATAATTTCTTATATATTCAAAGATTTATTGACTCTACATTTGTTAATGTTCATTACACATATCCAATATATAAAGTTTCAAGACAAAATCCAAGATTTATCTGTAACAAATGTTATTTGGACACATCTCTTCACATAAAGGGGCAAGGTGTCTAGTCCATTTTTCCCATGAGTGTGTGAGATATTATAAAGAATTTGAGCTATGTAGAATTTGGCATAGTGGTCTAAATAATCACAAGGCATGTTACTAATATAGGTAGTCAAGGCTAGTAGTTGAACAAATGAAAAATGCCTTATTATTATGCATGCATGATTTTAGGAAACAACAAAAGAAAAAATGCCATGAGTACCCTTACATGGATTATGTTAGTGGAAAATCTTTCACCACCACTCCTTTTTAAATAATAATAAATGTGTTATCTATTGATTCTCACATTTTGAGTCTTACATCATCCAATCCTTTGAAGGAGTCCAATTCTTGTTATTTTCTTTAGTAAAAATGCTTTTGGATCATTTTAATTTATTGTTCATTCAAGTGTTTGATTTTCCACATTTTAAATGCAACAAGTTGGTGATACATTGTATGCATGGATTTTTGTGACTTGTTTTGCCGGTGTAGCATAAATGTAGATTAGTTGTAGTTAGTCACAAGCAACAAAATCATTTAGTAGCAAGGTAATTTGTGAAGTAGTATATGGGGATTTTTAGAGTTTTACAAGTAATTTTAAGATGCAATAAAGATACATGTCTAACTTGGGGTAATAAGGTATGTATTAAGAGGAAATTATTCGTGTTGTTTTAAAAAAACTAAATAAATAAAGGAGAGGGAAATGATGATCAATCAAACACACTCATCCTACATCCAATCAACTATTAAGTTACGAATAAGGACACTTCCATTGTGTTTTCATCCTTATTGCCATAAGTATCATGGTTTATTGAAGTTTATATATTGTTGTGAAGTAATTCTATCAACCAACGTGGGACTAAATTTTTCATGAATGGGATTATATATATGTAGAAGTAATTCGAAGATGTATAGGATTGATTTATCTTACTAGGGGTAGTAAGGGATGTATTAAAAATTATTGTTTGAGATTTATTTTTAATATTATTAAGCTTTGGAAGACGAGGGCTAATAAATTAGAAATACTCATCCTCCAACCAATCAACCATTATGTTAGTAAGCGGGTCATTTCCATTGTGGCACATCCCTATTAACATAAGGATCATTTTATATTGGGCTTTATATGTTTGGATAGACAAAGCCTATCAACAAACATGAGATTAATGTTTTGAATTCATGAAGATTTGTAGATTCATATAAGCAATTCCACGATACACCAAATAGGTGCATCCAATTTGGGGTTTAAGTAAGGCTTGTATTAAGAGGAAGTTGTTCGGGACATACCATTTCAAAATCAAATAAACATTATGTTAGTAAGTTGACCACTTCCATTATGACATAACCCCTGCTGGAAGAATGATATGGTATATGGGGGTTCATATGTTATTGTGGAAAATACTATAAACTAATATGTGATTTTTTTTTTTAATGAGAAAGGATTTTTAGAGTCATTGTAGCAATTCCATGATGCACGAAAGAGGCATAACTCACTTTGGGGTGGTAAGGCATGCATTTAGAGGTAAATATTGGGTTATTGTTTGTATTATGAATAGATAAAGGAGAAAAGGGAAAATTTGAGAAAGAAAAGATACCCATCTTACAACCAATCAACCATTATGTTTGTAAGAGGGAAACTTATATTATGGTGTTGCCCTTATTGGCATAAGGATACTCATATGTTGGGGTTTATATGTTGCTATAGTCTGATCCTATTAACTAATGGACATGAATTTTTTGAATGAGTGATAATTTTAGATTCATAGAAGTGATTCCAAGATGCACTTGGAGAGGCATATCTGACTTGTAGTAATAAGGTATGTATTAGAGTAGTATTTTTTTTGGCATACTAATCTTGCAACTCATCAACAATTTTTCTAGTAAGAGGGTCACTTCCATTATAATGTCATCCCTACTGGCATAAAGATCATGGTATAGCAGGGTTTCTATGTTGTTGAGGATGCGTCTTATCAACCAATGTGGGATTAATTTTTTAAACGAATGAAACTTTTTAGAGTTGTATAAGTAATTCCAAGATGCATTGAAGAGGCATATACAAGTGGGGGGTAGTAAGGAATGTATTTAGTTGTTTATGTTTTTGTGGATGATGATGCCATAGAGGACAAGATGGAAATAATGCGAAATAAAGAATAATCATCATGTAAGCCCTTATTGTTATAAGGATCATAATGTATTAGGATGTATATGTTGTTGTGTTCCAATCCTAGGAACTAATATGGGATCAATTTTTTGAACAAATGAGGATTTTTAGAGTCGTACGATAAATTTCAAGATGCATATATGATTTAGGATATTAAGATATGCAATTATAGACAATTGTTTATCATCTATTTTATGTATTATGAATCCAAAAAGGAGGAAAAGGAAGGCCAAGAAAACAAACACACTCATCTCACAACCAATCAACCATTGTAAGTAGTAAGAGGGACACTTTCAATGTGGCATCACCTATATTGGTATAAGGATCATATTGTATTGGAATTTATGTGTTGTTACATATCTAACCCATAAACCAATTATCTAACCCATAAACCAATATGGGATTAATTTTTTAAATGAATGAGTATCTCTAGATTCGTAGAAGAACTAAAGATGCATATGTGATTTGGGGTAGTAAGACATGTAGTTATAAGCAATTGTTCAAATTTTTACTGGATTATGAAGCTACAAAAGATGAGAGAGGAAGTCCGAGCAATTAAACATATTGAGCTTGGAATCTTCTATTGACATAAGGATCATGATATTTTGGGGTTTATAAGTTGACGGAGACCAAGCTTATCAACCACAATCAATCAACCATTTTGTTAGCAATAGATCTACTTCCATTATGGCATCACCCCTATTAGCACAAGTGAAAGGAATGATAAGATGATTGTTACAACTTGCAATCTCAAATGATAATAGCACACCACATTAGATTTATAAAACAGAAGAGCTAAAATACCATATATGGAAATCCATCATAATCCATTATGCTCAATAAATTACAATACAATGACTTGAATTACTCAATAAGAAATATTTTCATATAGAAGGAGAGAAGTGCAACTACTACCTAAATCAGTGGTGAAGAAATCCCACTAACTGATATTGGTAGTTAAGCTAACTCCAAAAGACTAGTAAGCTAACTCCACACAACTAGTACATCTAAATAAGCTAACCCAACAAGTGTAGGGCTAACACGAGTGTAAGAATTATCCTAATAAATAAATAAAAGGATAAATAATAACCTACACTAAAAACAAGTATAATGGTATATTGAGGTATGTTGCTATGGACCAAACCCACAACCAATATGAGATTAATTTTTTAAATGAATGAGGATTTTTATAGTTGTATAAACAATTCCAACTTGCAATAAAGAGGTATATTTGACTAGCAACAATTCTAATATGGATAGTCATAGAAGGTGGTTTTTCATTTATTATGAAGCCATAAAGGAGCAGAGAGGAAGGTTAAGAAATTAAATAGGCAATCAGACATTATTTTGGTAAGTGCCACTTCTATTACAACATCACCCCTATTAACATAAATACAATAGTATATTAGAATTTAAACGTTGTGGACCAAACACAATTTATAATTAACAAAAAAAAAACCTAATATAAACCAATTATAGACAAACATACAAATAGACTACCACATAAGAAATAACTAATACTATATCTAAGATAGGCATCTAAACTAGCAATCACATATGTACAATGTAATGTGAACGCCGAACGGTATATGTTATTTGATTTAGAGGGATAGTTATTACTTTTGTAGTTGATGTTAATAAGGGGTGTGATTGATTTTATAAGTGTAGAAATATAGATGAGCCACTTCATTTAAAGGTTCTATCTCTACATTTCTAACTTGATACAAATACATACATATACACTTGCAAATCTTATATCATGAGTGCTAGTGTTTTGCGGAGTAGTTTCTTTAAACTAAACATGAATAAATGAAGACAAGTGGGGTATTCTGTTGGAGTGGATGGTGGATTCCAAGGTGGAAAGTAGTTAGAAGGAGAGGTGGAACTGGTTTACATGTAGGAGGAACCGAAACAAGGTTAGTATGTGAGAGTGTTGCAGATTTTCGAAAATGGAAAGCAGAATGTTGCAAAATTTGAGGATTTGCTAGAGAAATTGTTATGAAACATGAATAAAATTCCATTATTTCAAACATAACCTATATTCTTATGGTGCTTGTTGGTGTTTGAACCACTAAAAGGTAAGGTTTGACATTCACAACTTTCTCCAGAGCTCCCTCGCTTGCCAATCTGTGCATTTCCCCTCCTTTTTCAACCAAAAGGTACCCAAAAATAGATCATGTACCAACACTTAGAGCAAGAAGAAAAGAGGCGTCAAGACTACTATCACTCAACCAAAACAACCCATCATAAATACTACCTTCTACTTTGATAGCACCTCCACTACTACTTTACTCAAACTACTTCTATCCAAAGTGATATCAATTGTATTCATGTTTAGTACAAATAGAATTGGCCACAAAAGACTACCACTCATGATATAAAATATGAAAATGTATGGAAGTATTCATGTATTCATGTTTAGCTCAAATAAAATAGTCCTCAAAACGCTACCACTCATGATATAAGATTTGCAAATGTATATGTATGAATTTGTAACAAATTTGAAATGTACACATAGAACCTTTCGATGTAATATTTCATCTATATTCCTACACTTCCACTATCAATCACACCCCTTATCAACATGTTATTGACAATACAAAAGAGGCTACCCAACAACTGATGCAACCGCCATCTCAATTACTACATTGCAACACTAACACAATTTCCCCCAAATAATTACAAACCACAACAACTACGTAATTAATTAACTATCCAAAGCAGTATCAAATGTATTCATGTTTAGTGCCAAATAAAATAGTTTGTAAAATGCTATCACTCATGATATAATATTTGTAATTGTATATGTATGAATTCGTAACAAATTTGATATGTAGAGATAAAAACATTTAAATTAATGCTTCATGTATATTCCTACCCTTACAAAATCAATCACACCCCTTATAAACATCAACTACAAAACTAATAACTATCCCTCTAAATCAAATAACATATACCATTCGGTGTTCACATTGCATTGTAAAATCTTTCAGGTGGCCTTGCTTTGCACCAAGAAATGACCCTATGATTGATCTACCATGCATGAAGTTTTCAGAGTTCTAAAGTCGATGTTGCCAATGTTTTCTCCAAAGCAAGTTCCTAGTATACAAACAAACCAAATGACCCCTAGTAATAATTACAGGAGGTATTTGGATGAATATGCAGATGGTAAGCACAAAGATGTTATAGGGAGCACAAGAAACACTTCTAATGGGCATTTGTTTGTGTTACTTGGTGAGGTGATATCATAAAACACTGTTCGAATGGAATGAGACTGGGATGGTGTTTGTGATTTAATGTTTGGCACAATACATGATTGGGATTGAAAAGGATTTTAACTTCTTAAACATTCGATTTAAATTTTGATTCCTTATTCATTATGATGTTAGTTGCAGCCCCTTTCCTTCTTTGTAGAGTCACTGTTCCTTATCTAACGTCTCTGCAAATGAAGATACATATGAGAATGCATATAATTTTCCATTTAAGGGGGACGATTGATCCCCTATTTAGGCCATATAAATATCAAAATATGTAAAAAAAAATCGAGTGTGTGAGTGTGTGAGTGTTGAGTGTTATATATTCTCACACACACATTTTCTATCTAAGAAGAAATCAAAAGTTTCATTTTCCGTATCCCAAAGACAATGAATCGATCAGAACATGAATAGAAAAAAATATGTGTGTGTGTGGATCTTGCTGAGCATTGAATGTTCCAAGCATAACATGAATGTCATCCACATCAAAAATAAAAAGGACAAAACCCATAAAAATGTTTCAACCTCACTGCAAAAAGAGGCAGGACAAAAAGCTTAAAATTGTTTGAAAATTTTAACCCAACCGTATTTAACCCCTTGGAACATTTAAGCTTCTGGTGGAACTTTCAAATCTGTAAAGGAGGAGATGATGTATTTGTAAAGAAAATATAATAAAATATTAATAAGTATTCATACCAACCCATTAACCTTGAGAAATCCAAAAACATTAACTGGATGTATTTTGCCCACAAATAAATTAAAAAGATAATCAAGCATATTTACAAACAAATAGTAAAGAAATATGCATTGCAGAACAAAAAGAATGGTATAACCCAATTTGAAGCACCCACCAATGTAAAATCTGTCGCATATGAGTGTTCATATATTTTATTTGGAATTTTGACGATTTAATCTTGCAGGGTTTGAGTTTGTGAAAAAGGGGCAACTAATTGAAAAATGAGTGATCTAAACAGAAACAGAGGCAGAGGTAGAGACAGACGTGGGGATGAGAGGCAAAAGGATAAGGATAGAATCAAGATGCTCTCCCATGTTTATGACGACGACAACACACACAGACATTCTTCTTCAAGGGACGAAAAATGACATAGGGATAGGGAGAGGGAGGAAAGCAAGAGAGATAGAGGAGACAAGAGAAATTTTCAAGATGATGATTCTAAAGTAAAGAATGATGATTGTGAAGAATACCGGCGGGCTAAGAGGCATGCACGAGGAGGAGATTCAACTGATGCAAAGCACAACAACATTAGACCAGGGAATGGCAACACCGTTTCCTCTTTTAATGGTGTTCAACAAGGTCCAATTATACTGACATCAAAGGAATCATCAAAGGATTTTCCTATCCCCATAGCTATTTTGGAGTATTCTACAGACACAAAGGTATCTACAGTTTTAACCACCAATGTAGTTGAAAATAAGGTACACAAGCGGGGAATCAATACAAAAACAGATGTATCATTGAAATAGAAGTGACCCAAGTTTGAGGGAAGAGCGAGGTGGGTGAGGTGTTGTTGGAATGCGGCGAGGTAGGCAACTGCAGAGGCATTGTCGGGAAGTTCGAAACAAGATACATCGCACAGGTATTGAGCGAGACCCATGCCCTACACACTCTTCAATGTCATTCCACAATTTTGAAGCTCCCCAACGGTTTGAATTCAAAATTTATTAGACATGACGTTTAAACCAATGTCAAATTTAGCATAGTCGCAAGAACATCCGGAAGGGCCTTTCCCATAGGGGAAATGCCTTCGGCATGATTATCAAAGTTAGGATACCTTTCCAACATCTTGGAACGGAAAAAAAAAAACTTAACTCTTTCTCTCTTTTTTTGTGTTATTTCACGCCGCCATTTTTAATAGGAAAAACTTAATAAAGGTTTATGAGAAGTAACAGTTTTTCTAATTTGTATTATAACTACTTTGAATTATTTGTTTCTAAATACGATGTTTCTAAAATCTAATGCTTTTATATTTTTGGATACCTGGCTCATAAAAAGAATACTATGTGGGGTACATTTGGTCAATCCAAAATCTTTTCTAGTTCCAAGCATGGAAATATTTTTAATGAACACATTCGCTATAAACACCCCACAATAACGAGAATTTTGATGCAATGTTATGGATTATGCTGGTGCGGAAGAGATTTTGTCTTGTTGCAACAAAGAGAATAATTCCATAATGCAATTGTAGGGGACAATAAAAGGTTACATGAATTAGTAGTGCATCCATTTTCAATATGTTATTATACTTCCCAAGACAAAATATATAGGTTTCAATTTACAAATATTTTGAACCTTACAAACTAATAATACTTGGAACATGTCTCTTGGTACTGGAATCGAAATGTCAGTATTAATCCTCCTTACGCAGTGTATCCAAAAGATTATATTCAATTCCTTATGCATGTGCTCTCCGAAACACGTGCTTGAATACATGGGGCAGTAGACTAGAGAACGTGGACGCAACACAAAAGGCTCTGTTGACACGGGCCTCCGCCAACTCTCTCACCCAACTCAAAAAATACAAAGGTGAGGGAAAAGCTACAAAAGCAAAGGAGGGCATGTTCGTCAAGGGCTATTGTAGGAATTCTAACATAGAGATGAAGGCATCCTTGAAATATCTTTCCAATTCCAATTGCAACCTAAAACCTCCTCCTTATTTAATAGCCAGACAATCGCATATTTCACATACCAATCAACTGCATGTGAAGTGTCCAATTTTTTTTCCTTTTCTCATTAAACGTGGCCTTGATCCTAATCCATAGAAAAGGCCTTTATTAATACTAACCTTATGCATAATTGAAGGAGATAAATTATCTCATTATAATCTCAACAAATGGCACGCCATAGAGTTTTTGTCTAAGGAAGATCTTGTAGAAGATAAGTGAGGCTCTGTGGAGATATGCTAATGGGACCAAGAGAATGGTCAACCATGTTGTCTTCATCTTCTATGAAAATTTCTCCAACTTTACATAGATTTTTTGTGTGATCCATCCCTTGCACAAAAATCATGTACCAATTTATGGTCTTCAATCCAACTACATCCAATAATCTTTTTGCCAAAAGAACATAAGCCACATTATGTCAACGATCTAGCTCAAAAACAAGATTTTCTATAAATACTCCTAATCCTATATTCATATGTGCTCTACAGGCACCAAGAAAACATGTCAACACAACCTCCACATGTTTAATTTTAATTTTGATGATAACATTAAACGTTCCTTAGAATAGTCCACATGACCAAGAAGGTCAGCCATGCACACAGTGGTATTGACACCTGGAATTTGGCAAGTTTGTATTCATTTTCCGTTTGACACATATGGCGTACTATGATCTACTTGGTATTAGAATTTTGACAAAGAGAGATATATATATATATACATATATACATACATATATACATACATACATACATACATACATACATACATACATACATACATACCTACATACATATATTATATTAGATATACATATATATATATATATATATATATATATATATATATATATTATACCTATATATATATATATGTTGTTCCTTACACATATACTCATATTTCAGGTGCTTGAGTAGTTCCCACCTCTTTATGGATGTCACCCATCTATTTAAACAAATGCATGCACATCATTCCTTCACTTCAATCTAACCGCATCCAGGTTCCTTTCTTACTCCCCTATTTTTCATTAACCGTCTGATAAACACCACATCATCCCATCTTCTAGCTTTAGCATATATATTTGAAAGCAAGACATGTGTTGCAACATCTTGTCATCCTAGATCACGTACACATTTTTTTCATGTTCTCCTATCTCCAAAGCGCCATGAGCACTATAGACACTAAGAAGAGTGCACCAAACGAAAGCATTAGGTGTAAATTGCATTATGTTAATGCAATGCTTAGATTCCTCAAGGCGCCCAACTCGGCCAGCCAAGTCAACCATACATGCATCATGCTTCATGTCTAGTATGATTTGATATTGTAACCATGTTGAGAACATGTTGCAATAATTGTAGTCCAATATACTACTTCATGATTAGGCATGTTGTCAAATACTATGCGTGCATCACAATTTTACCACACTTCCCATACATGTCAACAAGTGCATTCCCCAAACTCATATCTAACATCTATTTTATATTTGATTACATGAGCATGGACCTTAGCGTCATTTTCTAAGGTTGTTAATTCAACACATGAACCAAGAACAATAATTTGAGTAAATTGGTTTGGCTTTGTGATGCACTAATTTTAGTAAAAAACTTGAAATGATCATATCTTTTAATATGGGTGTCTGTTTGAGTCCAATTTTTTCAAACCACTTATTTCAATGAGACAAACACACTGGTCAACTCGCCCTATTTGTTGGAGTCATTTTCAACACATTTTCGGGGCCTAAATCCACCATCTAGGGGTCAAAAATTAGGATTTAAGTTGTAGTTCAGTTTTTTCCTATTTAGGGCATTAGTTAATTTTAGTCTCTTGAATGCATAGTAAGTTAGAAAGTTGGCAATTCCTCTAATTTAGGCATGTAGAAGATGCGTGGCAATTTCTATGCCCATACGAATAAGCATGTGAATTTACTAAGAATAGCAGGTTCTAGTAAACTGCTAAAAATATTAAATTTCGCCACGTAGATTAGATTTAGTCAAAGATAGTTAGAGTTTTCTTGGAAACTCAAGTTGGGAGTTGTTTTCTTATTTATGGAACATTGTAATTCATGATTGGATAACAAAGAAGAAGATTTATTTTCTTTGAGTTCAAGATATTTGCAATATATTGAGTGTGTGTTACAGTTTGGCTACATTATCTACATGGCAATTGCATTTTGAAATAGAGTTTAATGGCCTCATCACCACATGCACTATCTGCATAACATGCAAACATTGAATTCCACGTGGCTACATTATGCCTAGCCATCCTGCTAGACAAAAAGCTTGCATCCTTTATGTTATCACATTTGTTGTACATGATAATAAGAGGATTTCCTACACATGTATGTGACTGAAATCCATAAACAATGCTCTGTCCATGAATTTGTTTTCCCCTTTTAAGACCTAATGTATAAGAGCTTGCAATAAGAACACTAGAAAAAGTGACTTGTTCAAACTTCACCCTAACCAGCTCCATTAGGGAGAAGAGCATAAATGCCTCCTTTGAGTGCTTAGTCTAGGCATAGCTTAAAAGCATAGTATTCCAAGATATTTCATAATGATTAGGCATTTTTTCAAACACACTTCTTGCATCCACAATATTTCCACATTTAGCATGCATATCCACCAATGAATTTGCCCCAAACAAATATGATCCAAATCCATTCTCAATAACATGAACATGAGCCTTCTTGCCATGTTGCTTAGATCCTATTCTCCTGCATGAGACCAAGACACCAATGAATATAAGAAATTTTTTACCCCCTTTAATTATATTATGTAGAAGAGGTTCAATGCCCCATTACCAAGGCTATTTAAAGAATGTCATGTGATCATTGCAGTCCATAAAGCTAGATTTCTTTTAGCAGTGTTGTTAAAAGCCTTATGGGCATCTTCAATAACCCCACACTTCGCATGCATATCAACAATACCACTAATAAGATTAAATTCTTATACGCCAAAACGAAGAAACTTAATGACCAAAACAACCAAGGTAAGTTTGATCTATCCACATATTTTACAATCGCTTTGCAATTTGATTATTAAATTCCCGCAAACATATCTTAAATTGAAAGCAATGCACAATTCTTTTGAGAATTCGCCAATAGCGGAAAAATCTAGACAAACGTCATTGGCTACATCTAAAACCCTAGCTATGGAATCCTCCCACATATGCCCAAAATATGCCCCACTCTAGACATGATTAATAAAAATGCCTCATTGTGCAAACACTCCAAGGTCCTCCAAGAATGTGAAGTGTTGGAAAAGCTCTAAGCCTTAGAACCACCCACCGAGCAAGAACAACAATAAGAGATAGAAAATCCTATTGTTAGTCTGATTGTAGACTGTATGGTATCCATCATTGTAGACTACCTTGTTTCCTTCAATTTATTTACTTGGAGACTATATTGAAACCCCTAATTGTGGCATGTGAATCTAGCAACATTAGAAAATATTCTCCTCGACAATAAGCCAAAAGCATAAGTTTTCAACTTCAAAATTGTGAGGCTTTTGAGCGATCATACACGAAACCCGTGGCTATCTGGTTCCACAATGACTAAACCAAATCCTCAACATGGATGTCTACAAATTCAATTTTGCAATTGCTTCAGCAGTATATGCCATTCATGACCTTGTTTAGCTTGTTTATAGTTGTGCCCTTTTTATAACACTAACAATCGTATTTAAGTGGTGCAATGTATATGTTGATAGGGAGGACCAGAGGATAAATAATATATAAGGAAGAGGGGACATGAAGAAGGAGATAGAGGGAGGAGAGTTACATAAAAATGGGAAATTTGATAGAAAGTAGGTGATCATCTTATTTCTTTCAGTAACATATGGACTCTGTGTCATTTGTGTGAATTGGAGGGGGTGCAAGCAATGTACAATATAGAGAGCTTTAAGAATAAGCCCTTGTCATTTAATACTCCCAATACTCTACTTGACTTTTCTATTGATAATGTTGTTATTATCAAGGTTCGAACACGTGACTTGACACTAGTCTTATTATTTTCTTGTTTCTCGATGAAACTCGTAGCTTTGTTCACCTTGCTTCAAATCAAATATTTTCCTAGAAACTTAAACTACCATCGACATATGATTTGTCATATGAAAATAAAAAATAATAAAAATTCAAAAAATAATTTACACGATTCTTCGATTTCACATTAATTTTCTTTCTCGTGTTTGTGTAACTCATACCCAAACCATGTCTTTGACATTGTCTCTTTTTCATAAGGTGTAAGAACATTGAAATCTACATCATCTGCAATCCCAACACTAGAGAAGTCTACCTTCTAAAATGGCAGATCCGTTAACTGTAGAAAATGTATTGAGATACCCAGACAAGTTCAAGCAAAGTAATTGTGGGGAAGACTGATTGGGGTACCAACAACCATGCAAGACAATTTTCAACGATGGGATTATGCCCAAACAAGTTCCCATGAAAACAACTCCTGGATTTCGATCGGATAGCCGTAGATTCTCATTCTGCTGTGAATCATGCTGCAGCCATCAGCACAGAGTAGCGTGGGGAAGCTGTCGAAACCCTCAGACAAACAGAGGCTCAGAATAAGTCTCATCCCACGCTGGATATCAGCCAGGGTGGTGTGGTCTCCTGCAGATTTTGTATAAGCTCAGAGCAGAATAATCCACCAGAAACCAGAGTCCACAGGCGTCACGCTCCCAATGGTGCTCTCGCCAAATATCTGCAATCATGGTATCATTATTTCTCAGAAGGTCATGAAGAACCTTATTTCTATGAGGGATTTTTTAATACAGATGTCGACACAGGTACTTCTATGATAACACATTCTCTTAATGTGACGGTGGTCCATGGATGTTTCCTTTCCCTTTCCGTCATTACTGCCCAGTTGCCATCATATATTTAAAAGCTTTGCTACCATGAAAATTGGGCGAGCAAATTTTGAGATCTCTTATTTCCAACTTTCTATTTATGTCTTTGTCTTATCTAACAAATTAAATGTAGTCCAATTGAGTACCTTGATGTCAATTTTTTCTAGCAAAAATCGACCCACATATAAGATCTATTTTTCACTATTTGAACTTACGACTGAAAAAAGAGGGGCTACAAAGTTCTATAAGAAATTGACATTGTAGTTGGGTCTTGAACCTAGAACCTATTGTGTTTTCCCCTTTTTTATTTTGACCACTTTAAGCGCAAGCAACATTCACATCAATAATTTGAGCGAATATCAAAACTATAAAGTGCATCATATATTAATTTAGAAGGAAAAATAATGTGAGCCATGAAATAGATGTAGGACATGAAGTATTTAATTTTCATCATTTTATTTCCAATTTTCTATTCACATCTTCATTTTATCTACCAAATTAAACGTCATTCAATAGAAGACCTTGAAACCATAAAATTAAAAAAAAAAGTTCAACCAACAAATAATGTCAGTCATATCACCAACCATTGGAAAATCTCAATTATCAATGATTTTTTGTGTATTGTCTACTTTCCTATAATTACTTGAGCTTAAAACAAAAAAGGGGCCTTACAAAGTGCTACAAGAAGCAAGCAATGTGGTTGGGTTTCAAACCTTGAACATATTGGATTTTTTCGTTTTTTTATGTTGGCACCTTTTAATCACAAATTCCACTCACGTGAATAATGCAAACGGGACTGAGATAATAAAGTGGAGCGCAAATAGTGGGCATTATTTGGGTAGGAACAATTTTAGCCATAAAATAGGTGTAAAACATGCAAGTATTTCATTCTCACCCTTTTATTTCCAAATTTTCATTCATGTCTTTGCCTTATCTAACAAATTAAATTCTATCTGGAATCTAAAGCCTTAATGCCAAAGAAATAATAATTTAAAAACAGTGAAGCCCATTTTATGGGAGTCATCGTGCTACCACCATAAAAAAAAAAACTCCTTGTGCATGCCGACAACAATTGTCCTTTATGCCATTCAAAGTATAGACACCACCCGTAGATGAAAGATATGAATGCCATTTCTTCCTTGGCTAGAAATAAGAAATAAAGTTTGTTTTATTCGGATTCATGAAACTATATTGTTAAAGTATGGAAGATGTTAGATTTCAAATATGTGGAGTCCATTCAAGCTCAAAAACATCGTCATTTTAAATGCCATCGGGCATAACATTTTTTTTCATCGGTTATGCTAACTAAACGATTAAAGTGTGGATGAGGCTTGGGTCCACCCAATACCATGTTATCACATTCCTTCATCCATTGGGGTGAAGATTCATAAGTTTGAATAAGAGATGGTTGGTTACACGTCTCCTTCTTTCTTGTAATTACTCAAGCTTAAAACTAAAAAAGGTGGGCTACAAAGTGCTACAAGAAAGAAGTACTATGGTTGGGTTTAGAACTTGGAACCTATTGGGTTTTCCCTGTTTCATATTTGGATCCATTTGTGCACAAATTGCACTCACACGAATAATGCAAACTTAATAGAGATGAGAATGTTGTGCACATGTGACATATATTATTTTGGCAAGAACAATCTAAGCCATGGAATAGGTGTGGGACATGCAGGTATGTAATAGCCACATTTGTATTCATAAATTTTCATTCATGTATTTATCTTATCTAACAAATTAAACTCCATTCAATCAAAATCCGTGATGACAATGGTCATTGACGAATGAAGCCATCAACATTGTTGATGAGGGAAACCCTAATGTTTACTCTAATAGCTAGAGACAAACCCTAATCACAAATGTGCATGAAATCACTGCTCTAGGATGTTGGGTCATCTCCACATATTCTTATCCCTAAAGTTTCCGATGAGATTCGCAAGCGAATTCATCTTACACTTTTGTGAGTTTTGAATACTAAAAAAACAAGCACTAAAATTGTAAACAACTATTGACATCGACAATATTGATCAAGAACTCCTTACATTCTAAGATATATCCAATATGTGCTACTTGAAAGACTTGCACATTGCACACTTTTCTCTTTAAAAATCTTTACAAAAATGGCATGTGCTTGTTCAAGATTTGAGTTTCGCATGGGTTCCCCATAACATTTTCACCGCCCTTGGACTTCTCCTCCCTCACACCCCTTCTTCATTGTGCATCTTCCTCTCCCTCTGTTCTGCTCCTTCCAGTTTAAATTCATTGATACTTCCTTTTTAACGTTTCCATCGTACATGTCACACGTGGTTGCTAGTTAAATTTGCTAGATGAAGATGGGTTCAGGTCAATGGTTGGAGATCGAGCTTTATCTTGTACATGGTATTGTAATAGAATGTTTATATTTTTAAAAATTGAACCATTAATATTAGAACATAAGTTAACTTGTAAGGCATGTTTAATCGATTACAAAGTTACACGTAAATTGTTCACAAATTGAAGATTAAATCGCTTGCATATGAATGTATCAGTTGGCATATAGGGTATTCTAAAAGAGAGCATTCAAGTCATTTTCAAGATAACTTTTAAGGAATAGTTATGTTCCTAATAAAGGCATGTTTAATCTAGTATTATGGCATATTTAAGTCATTGATAAAGGCGTGTTTATGTCACCTAATGTTGATTCAGACAAGGTTTAAGGCACCTTTACGTCACTGACATGAAAATATCTTAAGTTCAACTTAAGATTGACACTTTATTGTCTTACTAGAAAAGCAATATAGTCTACATTTAAAACATATTTAAGTTGGTTATCGAATTTAAAATCCAGTTTAAGTGTTTTGTTTTAGAATTTTGACTTCTATATAATCCAACACTAAATCAATTAATTGAATTGTTGTTGTGATATTTGTTTGCATTGTCGATGTTTCAAAAAGGAATCCATTCATACCGAATTGGTTTTAAAAAAATTCATTCGACAATTTTCAGTCAAGTGATGGAGATGGTTTGACCACTATCATCAGTCCAAATAACAGTATAGAATAATGGTGGCCTCAAAACTTATTGCTAAGTTCCTTTTGAAATACACCATTGGTTCTAAACCCTATCTCAAATACTCATGCTCAAAATGTTTCCAAGTCGTTACCTCATAGAATACTTAGTCTTTACCTAATACAATTGTTTACAAATAAATTTCTGAAATTTCTTGATTTTATGGGAAATATCCCATATATTCATTACCAACATCCATTTTCAACAATTCCATTATGTGAAAATAATCATAAGAAAATATTAAAACAACTCCACTATGTGGAAATTATCATATTAAATATACAAATGGAATGGAAAACAATCATAATAAACAGTGGTAACTTGGATTAAATAATAACACAAATTTTATCTACATAAAACAATACCTAGCAAAAGAGCAATGTTGAATAGATTATGTATATCTACATCTCTAACATGATAATAGTTTGCCAGTATTTGAGGAGAGAGAACATACTTGCATGCAATATAATGGAAAAATATATACCAAAAAATAATAATTAGATGAAATTAAAAATTCTTAATAATAAGAGATTCAGCCTATCATTATAAAAAAAAAGGTCATGGAAATTTATGTAGAAACCATATGTTCCTGAATTACAATTATAAATATAGATCACTAAAGTAAGAATGTGTAAATGTAATTGTTGCAATTATAAATATAGATCACTAAAGTAAGAATGTGTAAATATAATTGAAAAAAAATACAGGGAATTTGATGGAGAGGGCAGGAATTGAATCTATACATATAGAAACTGAAAGAAATTAAATTTGAGTATAGAAATCATTTTCTATACCAATTGGTAAACATATGAAATCTTGTAAAAGAGAGACTTTGTAGGGGAGAGGAGCCAATAGGTGAACATGGTCCAATAGTTGACATGGGTCTTGATCACACAATACCCAATAGTTGTTATAGTACAACTTCATAGTTGTCATAGTACTATCTAGTGGTTATTTATTTTTGACATAATAATTATGTATAGTAGCCAATCACATCATGACATGTAAGACCTCTCACTCATGTACAAGTATTGAAAATTAAATGTTCAATCATTATCACCCATGTTCGAGTATTGGTTTCCACCATGGTTGTAGTGTAACTCAAATTTACTATTTTAAATCAATTCAAAATATGGTTTTCCCTCAAATTAAACATCCCAAAGAACAAATATAAGTTAAGACAAATATGAATTACATATTGGTGAAAAATCACGACCCCACATGATAAACTATTGATTTTGTGGACCCCTTAATTTAGGGTGTACCATAACTAGCCCCTCTCCCCTATGCTTATATGAAAACTTGATTTTGCCTCACAAGCAAAATATATCATCTTATTAGTTCATGCACAACAAATACTAATGTAATCGATGTTCTTTATTTAATGATTACTCTCTCTACCTTACTACGAATCAAATTTTATATTTTTGAATTTTATCATGTTGGTACCTTTAAGATTACAAGTTTTTTAATGATTTAAATATAGAAAAATGATTTTATAGAATATTGATTGGTTACAAAAAATTGACATCTTATTCTTGACTTCGCGTTATTGTAGTCAAATAATTATAGAAACATATAATTATGACTATACTATTTTATATTTAAAGTTCAAAATGACATAAAGGTGCAATCAAATCATTATAAAGACATGACTATGACTAATATATTTTTAGTTTAATGTTATTCCAAGCTATAGAAGTGAATTTCAAATAGATTATTTGTTGTTTTGAAACTAATGAGAGCTTGTTAAATTCTTCTTTTTCTTATGACTACAAATTAAATAGACTTTAATAATTTATATTTTTAAAAAAGTGTCTTCATATCAATTTCACTATTTAAAATAAACTTCATGATTGTTTTTCAATTTACTTTGCACTTCAAATGTTATAGTAGCTCATGGTTAATGAAATATTAAAGACTATATTTACTATAATATAATTATTTTACCATCCCTAATATTTTCTATTCAATTCATATGACCTCTAAAAAACCATCACATATTGACTTACACATAGGTCAAATATATTTTCAATTTATTGGTTAAAAACTAATTGTTAGCACCCCTTATTTTTTTTAGGTTATTTGTCCCAAAAAACAAGCTTCTCTTGGGTTTGAGTCATATTGTCTAGGTTCAATGCACACTTGTATATACATTTTATCCAGATCACAAATCATAGGTTTCACAACCCTTGTTTTCTTGTTTGTGTCGTGATTGATCTTTGATGGTCTTTCGGTCTCTATGCCATTCATTTATACATAAAGTGTAGGTTTCACAACCCATGTTTTCTTGTTTGTGTCATGATTAACCTTTGATGGTCTTTCAGTCTCTATGTCATTCACCTATTCATAAAGTGTTGGTGAATCACAACCCTTGTTTTCTTGCTTGTTTCATGATTGACCTTTGATGGTCTTTCAGTCTCTATGACATTCACCTATCCATAATAAATTTATGGATATTTGGTGAAATACCTTTGTCAATATCACATCATAACCAATTAATCGTCTTTTTAGTTATCAACATGTATGTATTGAAATGGTTTTTTCGTTTTCCCTGGTCCATGGATGTCTACCAAATTAGAACTATGCTCTAATATATTGAATATATGACAACTTTAATAAACAAAATAAATCTTATTATGTCAAAAATAATATATGCATTAAGATTTGGTTGCTTACAAGATTCCACCCTTCTATTGCATCACCGACCACCATAAAGACCATAAACCTTGATAAAGAGGTTAAGGCTTCAATGCTTAGTTTACATTGCTCAAATTCCTCTTTGCATTGTGTCAAATTGTTGTTTCTTTCATTGTTGAGTTGGCTCGTTAACATGCGCACCATTGTTGAGATTGGCAACATGCCACCACTAGACCAACATTGCACCGAAAGGAGGTGTAATGGTTACAACAATAAAAAAATATGAGGAATTTTAAAGTTGTCAAAGCAATTCCAAGTTGCACTAAAGAGACATATCCAACCTGGGTAATAAGGCATGTACCAAGAGGTGATTGTAGAGGATGTTTTTGGATTTTTTAAACCCACTGGGGAGGAGAGGGGAAGACCAAGGAAGCAAACATACTAATCTCACAACCAATCAACCATTATGTTGGTAAGAGGGTCACTTCCATTAGGGTGTCACCCCTACTAGAACAAGGACCATGATGTATTGGGGTGTATATGTTACCACAGGCCAACCAACCAACCAATGTGGGATTACTTTGTTGATTGAATGATGATTTTAGAGTCATAGAATCAATCCCGAGATACATTGAAGAGGCATATCCAAACTTGGTAGCAAAGCAACAAACATAATTATTCCGAAACTAATCAATTGTTATGTTAGTGTGAGGACCACTTCCATTGTGGCCTCAACCCTATTGGCATAAGGATAATGATATATTGGGGTTTATATGTTACCACATGGACCATGTTGACCAACCATTGCAAGATTGATTTTTTGATTGAATGCAAAATTTTAGAGTTGTAGAAGCAATTCCAAAACACAATTTTTTTAATGAAATAGCATTCTTCGCTAATGGGACTTCATTCCTTACATCAGAACTTAGATTCCACAAAAAGTTTTTTTTTTATCCTTCTTACATTCCACTTAAAATTAATGATGATTGATCTCATTATGCTATACCAAATACTAAAATAAATAAATGACATGTCATAAAGAGCATGGTAATGAATCTTATACTTTCATACATATGAGACAAAAATATATTTATCGAAAAGCATTTGGAAAAATATATTCAATGTATGAAACTTGTTACAACAAATTCTTTGATAACAAGATTATAAACCGTCCTGGTTCTAGAAATAACCATTTTCTTGAGAAAGAGTTCAACTATAACTTTACTTTAATTCCATTCACAATTCAGTTTAGTGGTTATACTAATACTTTACTCATGAAAGCCACCATGTTAACATAAAAACTTAAATCTACCGAAATTGTTGCACTCCAATTATTATGCCGAAGGCGTTCCCCCTATGGGAAATGGCTTTGTGGAAATTCATGGGAATATGTCAAATTTGACGGTCTAAATGGCGGTTTTGATCTACAGTTGCATATTTCAAACAGTTGCATGTTTTGGGTTTATAATAGTGGTATAAATCGATACGATATTGGAAATCACCTAGTCTTTGAAACTTATTATTCTCATGTATTTTGTATTAGCTCTGATTCAAGAAACAATTTTATTTTCATATTTTATTTTTAGGCAGAGTCATAGTGTATTCACTCTTTATTGTAAAATAAATAGATCGTTTTAGTGCAATGCATTCATTTCTGTTTGGCTACAGACTCATATTATTTATTAAATAACCCATGTTGATTGTTAGGAAACAAGAACTAAAATTACAATCAAGGGTGGAGCAGGGGATGCTAAGCAAGGAATGAAGGTATGTTTAGTTGAATACAATTTATCTGCATGCTGCTATTTTCATTACTACCTTGAAAAAATCTCTTAAGTTATTTTTTTAAACTAATTTTGTACCTTCACGCCATCTAAATGTCACGGTTGACATTCCTTTGTTTCTATCACTTTACCTCCTTATTCTTTTTGTAAACAAAATGCGACGCACCTTGGAGTCTCTCTAAGATCTATAATCATGTTTTGATATTTCTTGACACACGACTTTGTATTATATTGATAATATTTCATTAAACAAAGCATATGAAAAGAATATTGAGCTTGTAATTGGTAGATGAATACAAATATCAATTTCTCTTTATAATATAGCCTTGGTGAAGCTATTTTAAATGAGAAGTATCAGAAGAGTCTTTATTTTGTTATGATAGATAGAAAGCTCTTATTTGGATGGAAAAGAAGTTAGAAGGATGATTGAAGACTTGCATTTGCATATTTAAGCCAAAACTTATGAAAAAGTGGATGTTGCTATATCGCTGCTTGAATTGCTAATGACTTCAGTTGATGTAAGTCTAACATTATATTTACATGGGTTCTGCATATGAGATATTGCTAGAGGAAGTACAATTATTACTTCATACTCAACAGGATCAATTCCTATTTGCACTGCTGGATAGACTTCTATTGGCTTTTTATTATTTGTTTTATGCTTTATAGACTACACAATAATATATGCAAGCATTGTAGTGATGGAATACCTGATGTTTGAAATTGAATTGTTATCACAAGTAACATTGAACCTCCCAAGAGGAAAAGTGGCCTCAAAAGTAGCATTTGTACAACATTGATCAATCCATTTACAAAATATGCATTGACACTTACTCCATTATCTATAGCCTTGGAAGAGTTCATGCCTACATCAAATGCTTCATCAAAAACAACATTTCTATTATGGAGCACATGCATCTGAACCTTATTGCTTCTCAGTATAGTTGTTATAGCACTCACGGTACCATTTTTTGGTTACTTAATGACATTGATTGGCTCTTCATTGAGCTGTTTAGTTTCTTTTCTTCTACCATGCATATGCTACTTGAATTTTTTTGGGGGAAGGGTTTCTAGGTTTGAGATGATACTTATTAAAATAATCTTAGTTCTAGGCATCATAACAACTATTGTGGGAACTTATTCTTCTATGAAAAACATTATAAACAATATATAGTGATCATTCAATTCTTTGAACTTTCTACATGATTGAAGCACCGGCCTTGATCCCTCACATTGGGAACACATTTTTGGCCCCAAATTGGATAGAAGCTTATTCTCAGTTCTAATTTCTAGTCCATTCATTTAAAATTTTGTTTTCAAAATGCCTTGGGACTTCTTTGGTCTCCAGGACATTTTGAAGTTTTATCTATGTACACTGCAAAATAATGCTTATGGTTGAAATGTTTGACTGATCATAATGAATATGTCGAACAATATAGAGTTTGATGTTCTATGTCAATTGTTTATTTCTGCATAAATCCAAAAAAATTATTGGATCAAAATGTATGTGTCAAATATTATAGAACATTGATGTTTTATGTCAGTTGTTTACTTATTTCATTTCTATAACATTGATCTTTTCAAAGAAAATTACATAACGCAATAACTATATGTAAAATGTCTCCTAGAAATCAAGGAAGTTTACTTTTATTAAAATGCTCAAGGAGATTTATGTTTTTTGATAGAACATATATAACTAGCTACTACCAATATTATCTATGAGGCATGTTCATCATATCAGTCCTTGATTTTTTTGGTAAATGGCCATATGCATTATCTCTGTCTCTCTCTCTCTCTCTCACATAGAAATTGAAAGTTGTTTCCAACAAAAATTGATCATGTTACAAGAAAGGGATGTGTGATATTAAAAATCTTATTTTAAAGAAGGTATCAATATTAAATTTTACACTTTACAATAATAGTAGTAGTTGGTTTTATAATCAGGAAAATATTTTTTTTAATTTACCTCGAAGAAGGGTCTACAAATTAGGCCCTAAAAGTCAATTTAGGGAAAAATCCAGAGACTCTAAATAAATGTAATGCTTTGAATCTATATTCTTATACTTACAAATATATAACATATATAACTACACACCCCTTATCAACATCAACTACAAAAGTATTAACTATCCCTCTAAATCAAATAACATATATCGTTCGATGTTCACATTGCATTGTACACATGCGATTGCTAGTTCTTAAAAGATGGTGGATATTTTTGGCACAAGATTACATCGTTCTACAATATGCCACAATCATTCATACATACCAAATTTAGTCCACAGTCTAGAATCTTAATTTATTTCTATCACATGAGTCCCTATATAATGAGGCCATTCACGGATACCTTTGAAGTTGGATTCATGAATTATTGATTCTCTCTATCTCAAATCTTTTTTTCTTAAACCAGGGCCTCCAACAAAAAAAAACGGAATCCGGTGAAAAGAAATATGCTTCCATAAATGGGAATATTAGAAAATTACAAAAAGATAAATAGGAGGCTTGCACCAAATTACTAAGTGTGTTGTCCATCTTCAAGAAACCTTGAGGCTCACAATACCCTAACCTATGGCTCTACCTATCATTTTATCTAGCTTCAAATGCTAAGCAATTCAATAGCATGCCTCTACGATCTTGTTGCTGCTCTTCTAACAGTCCCATTATCCATCGCCAGCTTTTTAATCTAACATAAAATATATTCCATCCAAGGATCAAATTTGAAGGGGTACTTAGTCCCAATCTTTGTTAAAATTAATGGTGTTTGGTAATCTTGAGTCCCATGCAGAATTCAATTTTTTTCCCTCTCCTAACCACCACCTCTGACAGACATTTATATCTATTTTGGTTGTTATTTTAAATTTCATGTGGAATTTCTTTAAAGCTATGAAACAAAGGAAGTGGAGCAACAGTATAATGCAGATGCGGAAGTCAAAGCCGCAATACAAAGGAATGTTTAGTGTTGTGCGGAATTGTCGGGACTAATTGTCCACGAAAATGCTTTGAAGCCGCGGGACAAAGAAGAAGGTTAAATTCGTGAGACAAAGTCAAAGGGTGAGTGACAATATTTTATAGGTTTGGAGTTTCCCGCAGGTATTTAGTTTTTTCTACATAAACCAAAAGTCATAGTACAAGGAAAAGCCACGGAATTTACCGCATAGAATATAGGTTTCGGGTTCAGATTCCGTCAAGGAAAACTCAACGAATATCTCAACTGTCCAATGCGGGCATGTGGCAGGGTTCTGTCTAATTTTGGGCGATGGATGGTTTCGAGTCCGTGTCATAGGTCAACCAAGTTTAAATGACACACCGTGCTATATATTTGGCATCGACCAATCACATAAGAGAATAATGAAGAGAAGAAGATAAGGGATGAATATATAACAATAGATCAAAGAGGAAAATAGATATACGTGCAACAACACATAACATAGTGTAATAGAAAATAAACAAAAAAATCTACAGAGCAACAACTCTGATTGTATGAAGTTTTTATTTTAAATATAATATATATATAGTTATGGTTGTGTTTTCCCCTGTGTTGGTTGTGTTGGCACAAAATTTTGCCAACATATTTGGTATTAGAGAAAAAGGTTGTTGGAGCAAATAAGAACTCAGTTCGTGGGTTTGAGTTCTTATTTTCTAGGTTTTAGTCATAATGGCTTCTAGTAGCAACTTTGTGGCAAGAACCCCCAACATTTGATGGGAATAACTATGATATTTAGTGTATCAAGATAAAGACAATGTTCTCTTCTCAAGAGCCATAGGAACTAGTAGAAGGAGGATACATAGAAGTAGCAAATCAAGTTGCTTTAAATGCACTCACACAATCTCAGAAGAATGCTTTGAAGGAAAATAGAAAAAAGGATGCAAAGACTTTAAGCTACATTCAAAATGTTGTCACTGATTCAGTATTTGCAAGGATAGAAGTAACTATAAACTCCAAACAAGCATGAGATACCTTGCAAGAATGCTTACCAAGGAAGTGACAAGGTGAAGATAGTTAGATTGCAGATGTTGTGGAGATATTTTGCAACCCTTTTCATGAAAGAATCAGAATTAATAAATGATTTTTTCACAAGAAAAATGACCATAGTCAGTCATATGAGGGCTAATGAAGATGTTTGTTAAAGACCATAGGATCATAGAGAATGTATTGAGGAGCCTTATAACCATATTTGATCCAGTTGTGGTTGCAATAGAGGAATCCAATGACTTGAGACAAATGGCAGTTGATGAGTTAATGGGTTCTTTACAAACACATGAATAGAGGATGAGTAGGATAACCAACTCCTCTAATGAAGAAGCCTTCAAGACAAACACAAATATAAGAGGAAGGGGGAGAGGAGCCTACAACAGAGGAAGAGGAAGATTTTGCAACCAACAAGAAGTTGGAAGACACAAATCATCAAGAGCCACAAGCAAGAGGAAGAGGAAGGACTAACATCACTTCCACATGTGGTTCTACACAAAGGTATGATAACTCAAATGTACAATGCTATTATTGCAAAAAGTTTGGACATTATGCTAGTGGATGCAGAAAGAAAGACTATGATTTGAGAAATCATAGTACAAGTTTTTCTAATACAAAAGAGGTTAAACATGAAAATAATGAAAATATTGAAACTTTGTTTCTAACTTGTAATGTAACTGAGCAAGGAAAGAAACAAATATGGTATTTGGATAATGCATGCAACAATCATATGTGTGGAAATAAGGAAATGTTCAATAACATAGATGAAGCAATCAGATCTGAAAGGAAGATGGGAACAAATGACAAAGCTCCAGGAAACATATCCATTATCACTGAGAAAGGAGAAAAGAGGTAGATTCATGATGTCTTCTATGTCCTAGGATTGAAGTATAATCTTCTAAGTATTGGGCAACTTGTCCAAAAAGGATATAAAGTGATGTTTTAAAATGGAGAATGCATTATATATGATAGAAGTGGAAGCAACAAGCTGATTACAACAGTGAAGATGACACAAAATAGAATGTTTCTTTTGAGGATGCAGAGTGAAAGCGCAACAACGTTCAAAAAAATAAATATTGATCAATCTACTATTTGGCACCTCAGGTATGGACATTTGAGTTTTGGTGGATTGCATGTTCTTTATAAAATGTAAATGGTTAGAGGGTTTCCTTTTATTGAACAACCAAATAAAGTATGTGAGGGTTGCATATTGGGGAAGCAACATAGAAATGTTTTTCCCTTAGGTAAATCTTAGAGAGCAAGCTCACCTCTCGAGATAATACATTCATATTTGTGTGGTCCCATGAAGACTCCCTCCTTGTCTAAAAGTGAATATTTCATTACTTTTATAGGTGACTTCAGCAGAAGGACATGAGTTTATTTATTAAAAAATAAATCAGAGACATTTGAAATATATAAGAAATTCAAGCCCATGGTTGAGAAGCACAGTGGCCATTATATAAAGACGTTGAGAACAGATAGAGGTCGAGAGTATATATCAAATGCGTTTTTAAACTTCTATAAGGATCACGAGATCAAGAAACAATTTACCACAAGGTATTCACCATAACAAAATGGTGTAGATGAGAGAAAGAATAAAACCATTCAAGAAATGGCAAGAAGCATGATCAAAGCGAGAGGATTGTCAAATGAATATTGGGCTGAAGCAGTTGGAACAATAGTTTATTTGTTGAATAGATGTCCTACAAAAAGTGTGAGGAAAGTGATATATCAATAAACATAGAGTGGAAGAAATCCAAGTGTTGAGCACTTGAGAGTTTTTGGGTGTGTATAATATGCACATGTGCCAAAATAAATAAGATCAAAGTGGGATAACAGAGGAGAGAAGTACATTTTCATTGGGTATAGTGAACAATCAAAAGATTACAAATTATACAATCCAATCACAAAGGTACTCCTAATCAGTCGGGATGTTCAATTCATCGAGGAAACATCTTGGGGAGATGTACAAGAAGTGAAGAAGCCACAAATAAAGGTAAATACACCTATCATTGATGATGAAACAACATATGGTAGAGTAAAAAATGCACCAAGTCGGACACCTATTTCACAAAGGAGTGAATCTTCAAATGGAAGTAGCCATCAAAGCATACAAGGGGTGGCTAATGAGGAATCTTCATCATCATATAACTCAAATCAACACCAAATTTGAATGAGGAGTGTACAAGAAATCTATGAGTAGTCAATGTATGAAGAAAATGAAGATGAAATGATTAATTTTGTTTTTTTTCAGCAACAGAACCTATTTATTTTGAGGAAGCAATCAAGGACAATAAATAGTGTGAAGCAATGGATAAGGAAATGCATACAATAGAAAAGAATGGAACATGGGATTTAGTAGATCTTCCAGTAGGAAAAGAAGTCATTGGAGTCAAGTGGGTTTATAAACCAAAACTACTCCCGAAGGCAAGATTGAAAGACATAAGGCAAGGTTAGTTGCCAAAGGCTACAAAAAAAGTCTTGGACGTGATTATAATGAAACCTTTGCTCCTTTGGTAAGGCTAGAAATTGTGAGAACAATCATTGTCATAGTTGTTCATCACAATTGGAAGCTTCATTAAATGGATGTCAAATCAACTTTCATGAATGGCATATTGGAAGAAGAGGTGTATTTGAGACAACCACCTGGTTATGAGATTCCAGGGCATGAGAGGAAAGTATACAAGCTCAAGAAAACAATGTATGGACTTAAACAAGCACCAAGGGCATGTTACAGTCGAATAGATTCCTATTTGATTAGCAATGGATTTAGTAAAAGACGTAGTGATCCCACACTCTACATCAAAGAAAGGAAGGATGGTGAGATTTTGATTATTGTTTTATATGTAGATGATTTAATCTTTATTAGAAATGCAAATAAGGCCATAGATGAATTTAAATCAACCATGAAGGAGTTTTGAGATGAGTGATTTGGGATTGTTGAAGTACTTTTTTGGAATTGAAGTCAAGCAAACGGAGAAGGGCATATTTATTTCTCAAGCAAAGTATGCAAAAGAAATTTTGAAAAAATTCGAAATGTTGGACAGTAAATCAACATCTACACAAACTAAAGTAAGTTTGAAATTAACCAAATATAATTGCAGTGGTAATGTGGATCCTACAAGGTACAAAATCATGGTAGAAAGCTTGATGTATTCAATTGCAACTAGACCAGATATAATTTATGCAATTAGCTTGCTTTCTATATTCATGGAGACCCCAAAGGAGACACATTGACAAGCAGACAAACATATTTTGAGGTATGTGAATGACACAAGAAATTATGAAATTTTATATGTTGTTGATAATCATTTGCAATTAGTTGGATACACAGACAATGATTGGGCAGGTAGCCTAGATGACAGAAAAAACACATTTGGGTATGTGTTTAATGTTGGGTCAGGATCCATTTCATGGGCTTCAAATAAACAGGCAGTTGTTTCACTTTCCACAGCTGAATCAAAGTATATTGCAGAAAACTCAACCACATGTCAGGCAATATGGTTGAAGAAAATCCTCTCATATTTGTATGAAGAGCAACAAGGAGGTTCTACCATTTTCTGTGATAATATGTCATCTATTGCATTGTCAAAGAATACAGTATTTCATGGAAGAAGAAAACATATTGCAATAAGGTACCATTTCATTCATGAATTCATGAATTGGGCATCACATGGCATGGAATAGGTAGAGTACACAACCCAACAGTAATGGGGAGTGTGATGGTACTTAAGACACGCTTGGGAATATCATCAAATCCACGAATAGAAACAAATGAGGGAGCCAAAGAGACCTCAGAGAGACCAATTTCTTGGAGAAAGGCTAGATTACAAATATTAAGCCCCGATCCATTATCAACTAAGGCACGTTTAACTCCAACATTATTGATGCAAACATGAATATAAAGGAGGGGATCGTGTTCTAACCTAGCTTTAGAAGGAAACTCATCTGATGTGAAAATAATATGTTCTTCATTGAGAGATATAACTAAAGTAAACTTATAATACACATATTCAGGCGAAGTATGAGGATGGATGTAAGTATTAGCTAAATAAGATCTGATTTTATTTACACTACCAAAATTATCTTGCAAAAAGGCATGGATGGAGACATCCATGGGGGAGGATCCTAAAAAAATGAATTTAGGAGGAAGTGATGATCCAAGAGTGTTCGAATGTGGGTTTACCAAATGATTTAACAAAAAATAGATTTATGTTAAACCTTAATTGTGTAATAACTGATAGAAACAATGAAGTACAATTGCTAGATATAATTTGACACAAGTAATAAGCTAATAAAATATGAAACCCTAAGTGCAAAAGAGAGGAAAAGACTTCTGTTGATTTGCGATTTTTCTTGGAATTGATCTAGATTGGAAAACTGGTGAATATAAAGGTAACAATGACGTCAATGCTCAGATCAAATTCTATGGTTTTAAGATAAGGTCGGATTAGGGCGCATAGACTGGGTCAGGGGCGCTTGGGCACCAAATTCTGCTACTAGGTGTTCACGACTGCGCAGGTGGTCAGAATATGATTTTTCTAGTGTTGCATAAGTGTCATTGGTAGTCATTGTTGGTCGTTTGTATGTTACACCTTGATCACCGAAGTACCTATAACCTACCAAAAAAATATTTACCTGCAAAACCCAAAATACCACATCAAATCCAAAAAAGAAAGATGCAATATGGGGATTCAGACTAACCCCGGAGGTCACCCGACTGAGTGAACTTACAACCGAATGTTGCACTGAATCTCAGACTCCGTGTAGTTCTTATGAGTGTGTGAAACAATCGTGCCCTAAAATTCCCTTGTGTCAGTGCACTTGATAACGGGTAGTAGTTAGATGTAACAATGTAGCTAGATGTGTGGATGGAATAATGAATTTCTCCTTCCTATGCAGTATATGCAGAAAATGCAGTCTCTTGTCCCTTGAGTGGATGCTAGATGGATGCCTTTAGTGCCCTTTTATGTCTTTGGATGCTAGCTTAGGTTATGATACTATATGCTTAGAGTTGGGTCCGTTATTTTGGTCACATAGCTTTGTATTTATATGATTCCCTTGTTTGAATTTCGTAATTGACAACTGGAAGGCCAACCCATAAGAAAATAAGATGCTTAAAAGATAAAAAAGACCCACAATTAGCGAGTAAGGTGGAAAGAGGTCGGTGGTGCCCAGAGGGGACAAAAGCGCCTAAGCACTGGCGTCCTGGATGGATACTGGTGTCCAAAGTCATAAAAGATAAGCAACTAAAGTACTGACTGTGTTGTAGGGAGTAAAAGACCATAAAGAAGACAAGAAACGAAGCAAAGAGGCCAAAAATTGTTGTTAATTACTAGTTTTCTCGCTTAGGAATCATATGAATGCAAGTATGTTTTTAGGACCTAGAAATGTACCCAAGTTCGTGATTTTGTGTCTACACCACGATGCTAAGAGAAAGTGCCTCAGGAAGAAGGAAGTTATAACATGACCAAGTATGGATGGCCAAGAAATTAATGTTTTGTGGATTTCTCAAGATATGGTGTTCCGGGGAGTTACAAAATCCATGCATAACAAAGAAATATGGTCATGGGGAAAGGATGTCCGCATAAAAAATGAATCATATTTTTATAACATCAATAGAGGGACGAGAGCATTTACACCATAGTGATGTAAGAAGATTAAGTGTGGGAGTATCAAATAGACTATGTGTGGAAAGCTAGAAAACCCATGGAACTAATGGAATTTAGTGTTTTTTAGACATCATTCACTTAGTGTTCTGTGGAGTTGATGAAACTACGAAACAAAATAAAAGCCACACATAAAAGGCATAATCCATGCAACAAAGATAATGTCGTGATACAAAGGGGATCCCATGAAACAAGAAAGGAGACCCCACAAAAGACTTGAAAGATCAAGAAAAATATACATGGAATGAAATGAACACTCAGAAAGCTGCATGAAGCAAAGACAAATTATCCTAAAATCTGTATAACAAGGTATTTTTTGTGGAATGGTCAGGTTTTCATTTCTTCCCATAAATTTTTACTCAAGAATACAACTCACCTCAAACCAAGTGCATTAGGGACATGCCTTGGGGAAGGATTTCCAAGGAGATAAAATTTACAAGGACATCATGGAATATTTTGCAAATTTTAAATTACAGAAGTTTTGGTTATTACACAGTCATTTTCAAGAATAAAAAAAGTTGGATGTCATGTTTTATTTGTAGATGCCATGATTGATCCCCATCAGCCATGGATGCTTCTAGACAGATCATATTACTATCCATTACCCCCAAAAAATGCATAACTGTTGATCATAGCATCAAGGGTTATGCACACTTGACAATGTTCACATGTATTTTCCCTTCTTGATTATATGGTTTTCCATTGATTTTCTCCTTGATCACACAAATCACCAATTAGAATGCTTACAATCCTCAGATTAGCATCTATAGGATATTATTTTAGTATTGAGACATTTTTGTATTAAAATTAAAGTCTTCTCTTCACTTAAAAAAGTGTGTTGAAATTTGGGTTAGAATTTATGGGGTATCTGCTTCAAAAGTGTGGGTTTTTATTTGTGGAGCATGCTTTGTAGATAATTGGTGACTTATCATTTTCATTTTTGCAAGGTTATGCTAATGTGGTTTTTGTATATGCATTAGTAGGATTTGAGACTCATTCATACATGTTTCTCTTTCCTCCTTTGCAAATGGACACACAAAACCCTTCATGCCATGTATAATTTTGATGTTCCTTCTTGCAAAAAATCTGAAACCAATAAATTTCCATTCTCCCATGTAAGTTTGTGTTGATCATGCCAAATAACTATAGAGAAGACATTTTTTCAATTGATTGTTTTATTGGGCATTGAGGGTTTTGCTATATTTTAGTGTTACCCTACATCATTGACTTCAATTATAAATCTCCTTTCTACTTTTTTTGAAAATGCATACATATTTTCCTTAGGGTTTCCTTTGGTGCTGGAAATTTTGCATGTGATGGGTGTATACGATACTTCATTCTCAGGTGTCTTTACTGGGTTTCAAGATTATTTTGTCATTATTTACCTTTCTTGTGTTTCCATGAGGGTAAATAACCTTTAGAGGGTGATTTTCCTTTGATTCTGGGTTTGAATGCATGAAGAATTTTTGAGACAAAGTGGTTAATACACCTCATTCCTCTCACTAGTCCCCCTTTCCCCCCCATTTCCATCCCCTTTCATATTATCTTACACTACCCATTTCCCTACCCCTACAAATTTCATAATTTATTGTTAATTCACAATTATATATGCTGAAAACTCAACATATTGTGTATATATTGAGTTGGTTTGCTATAATTTTTGAAGCTTAAAATCTCAAAGCATCATTTCATTCCAATTTTTCTAACATATTCCTTTAATATTATGCTTATGATCACCATAAATCTATCTTTAGTGGTTTTTGTCTAATGTATCAAGTGTTTACAATACTTATGTGACCATTATTTGGAATGAGCATTGCATTTTATGGTTGCATTTGATCTCATATTGAGATTCCAAAAAATTTGAGGGTTTGAAACATAGTATCTCTCTACCCCTTTGTAAGCCACCCCTTATGTCCTCTCATCTTGGTTCTCAAAAAGAGCCATAAAGTAGCAAGTGAACAATGAATACCCTTAGTCAAGTGCCTCCCATGTCATCTCCATAGACTAGGCCATGAGAGGAATATAGATCCATCCTCGGCTGCAAATGAAAAATTAACAAATCCATCATTCTTCTTTGCCCCTTATTTCATGCACTGGGAAACATGGTCCTATGTTGAAAACATGCTCATGCTCTTGCTTATGCCCGATAGGGATCTTTAAATCTCTAAGTGCCAAAAGTTCAGGAAAACACTTATCAGCGCCAACAAGCAGTTGGTCCACAAGAAATTATTTACCCGCTCAACATTTTTTCCACATTCACTGCCACTTGGCTTCTTGTTTTACTTTCCATAGTTTTGAGTAACAACAACAATCATCCTTCAATATTCAATGCATGAGACCGTAAATTGATTTAAACTCCTGTAATTGCTCTATAAACATGTTGAAAACATTTATGCATGGAGTCATAAATTGGTTTAAGCTCTTGTTTTTGCTTTGCACTCCCGCTTTAAAAAGTAGCTAGTCCCTAACATGGGACCACGACCTAAGCTAAATAATGGTTTTGAAGAGTCGAATCTGCCCAAAGACATGGCAAGCATAACATTGACTGTTTAACTCAAATTCAAAGAATCATTTGGCTTGCCTACCCCTACAAAAATTATGTCCACATCATTGATAGGGAGAAAAGAAATGCCAACCAAAACCCTACTCTCCACCCTCCAATCCAAAAAAATGACAATATGTCAATGGGGTCTTGGCTAATTGGTGAAGTCCGGGCATTTACTAAGAGAAGTTCCAAGGTTCAAACCCCATTGGCATGTCCATTCGTTGTGAGTAGTCTGACCGGAGTCCCTACGTGTTGAAGGAGTAGTCCGACCAACATCCCTAAATGTACACTAGATATACGAAGGCGGTATGAAACGTAGGCTCCAGTTGTATTAAGGCATTATGAAACTTGCACCCCTGGTGGTCCCTTCCTCGCGCCAGACTAAAGTTTATCGAGGCTGGGAGACTGTGCTTGAATTGTAAAATGTAATGATTCCTCATGAACCAAAAAAACAAATGACAAAGTAACCAAAAAAAACCTCGAATCTCATTAAACAATGTCAAGGTCATAGTGTTTAGGGTTTCCCTCATCAATGATCTTGTTAACACCATACATCGAGGACAATGTTAAACATACATTTCCCTAGCGCATTAGACACAACTCCCATTTTGCAATACCTATCGCCATAATTATGTCTTCAAAACCAAATGTTTTCCACTAATCCTTTCCCTTTTTTTATTTTGAATGTAGAATTCATAAATATAATACTTAAATTGATAGTTGTAGCCAGGGATAGCTTTCAAACACAATTATGTGGAGTCGGGCCTTTTACTCTATCCTTCCAGTTTAGATAGTGTTTTTTAAGGTGGCGTTAATGGATACATATTAACTGCATAAATGTGACTATAATGGAACCTATAAGAGCGAGGATTTCTAGAACTGTAGGTATAAAACTCCAAGACCAGTGAAAAAACATAGCAGTATATCCAACCTGGTTAGTATGGCATGTATTTAGAACAAACTGAAAATTCGTACACGCTCTCTTTTACTTGGAAATTATTTATACAATTACTGTTCTAGATCTAATAATTTCGATGTTACACGTATTACTTGATTATAGATTCAATTTCCATGTTTATGGGTAGCTGTCTTGCTTTTGTGATGAAAAACCAGTTCCCCATAAAACATGTTTCATATCACAAAACTTGCAATTCAGGTAATATTTGAAGCAAACGAGATATTATATATTATGAACTAACATTGCAGTGGTAATGAAATACAATATATAACATCATCTTGCTAAAAAAATACTACGAAACAATGCTTTGTCCCCATATAGAATACAATTCTATAAGTACATCAAACTAAACCCCAGATTTTCCATTGAAGTTGGACTCTACTGGTTTGATTCCTAAAAGGCAAAGCAAAGCTGGCGAACCCAATGATCTGATCAATACGAGGAACATCTTCAAAATTTCTGAAAAGATGGTGCCAGACCCTCCTTGAATTATGTCCCCTTGTATAAAAAGATGATATCAACTTCCTTGCAGGCTCTCTCCTATACGAGAGCATATTTTCGAATCAAAGAAATGACCCTTCTTTGCAGGGTCTCTATTTCTATCAAGGCATGATTCAGCGTAGACTTTAAACAACAATATCGATTATTTTCAACATAAATGTTATCGAATTGTTAAACAAATAATGAATTACAAAAAAAAATGAGAACACCCTCCTCTCAACTTTTGTTGAAAAACAATAACCCAACTACTAAGGTCCGGAAAAGGATTACAGTTTAGGCAAACAATATCCACATGTAGACTGTCGACCAAAATGTGATGGCAAAGGCTGCTAGGACATATGTCCATAAGAAAATAACTGAGCATTCTTGCTCCCCCACATTGAATAATTGAGCCATTGTTCCTGCATCCAAACAATACACTCTTCAGCCATTGAAAGAACATTTATTACCCTGCCATGCCCTTTCTTTGTGTTTGGTGCTTCTTTAAGAACAAGCAAGCAAATCCGGTTTCGAATGAAATTACTATTATCATTAGAAACATTGTCTATGATTACCATTCTACAATATGCGCCTTGAGATTTATCATACACACACTTTGCACTTGGGAAGACATGATACTAACCAATATTCATAGCAGGTGGAACTGTAAACTGAAGCATCATTACAAAGTGATACAGTGGGTCTTCAGGCAGTGCCCCAAGATAGGAAGCTCCTTTGACTACAAATATTCCAATCACTGGAAGTAGTACAAACCTCACACAGATAACTAATATGACAATAACACTTCTCAGACTTGAAGACCTTAAACCTGCAAAGAGAAATCGAAAGTCACACTACAACTCTCTTGAAATAAAGAGGGAATAGAAAAGACATTTAAAATGGCACATTCTTATGACAGAATTGGAAGCCAATTGGGAATGGAAGATCTTTAAGATGGCGTATTAAATACCTTGGACTAAATTTCCTCCAAGTATGAGGATGATGGATGGAATGGCCGCATCCCTGCACCAATGTAGAAACAGAGTAAGAAATATAGTAATCTATCAACAGAAATTTCAATGAAAAACTTGGATGGAGCTGACAATAGAGTGAGAAAACCTGAAAGAACTAATGTTTAGGAAAGATTAGTTTGCTTTTTCTGATGGCATATTTTTAATGACATAGCTTATCATAGACAGCAATGTACTGCTTCATGATTTCTGAAATACGTTTCGTATTTAATTGCATAAGATGGACGAGGAGAAGTTGATCTTAGAAATGCATACCCCACTAAAGAAACGGAGTCTTGAATCACTCGAAGAGGAGACGATTCGTCAACAATTAAAGCCTTCGCTTGTGGGATTGCTCCAACTAAAAATCCTGCAATCTATATTAAAAAATACATATATATATTAGATTACAATATGTTAGAACTTGAATATGTAATACAAATTTCATTTGAAACATAGATCTGAACATTCTTTGTTATTCCCAATATGTTTAAGGGTAACTGTAATGATTATAATGAGGATTCAATTACCTGATAAAGTCATTAAAGCTACAAGACTGCCATTGAGTGCCATATTTCAAAATATAAGGGAGGCAATGAAGGAAATTTGACCTGCTTAAAGGTGCATCTCTAAATACTACGTGATGTTCCAGGTTTGCGTACCTTGCAAGGTCATGCATAATAATTTAAAGGCTGTTACTGGATCTAAAGAAATTTTGACCTGGCTACCGTACAGACAATTAAGAGTGCCTAACCATTCTAATAATAGCAGTCCAGTCCCTCCAAGGCACCATAAGTTTACTCGATGTGTGTATCACACAAGAAAAGAGTAAATCAGCAAGATTTTTCTTTCATCAAAACTTCAAACAAATCGACCACAAAACACAGGAGTCGAACAAGGAATAATAATGATGCATGTCCAAGATAGCTACAGAGTAATGATACATATCTTTCCTATGAGCTGCAAATTTCAATGCTCTCTGACATATGGGATGGTTGTAGTGGAAAATTCAACAAACTATAAATTTCTTGGAAATGCCTTCACGAAAGTAATATATATATACTAACATGGCACCTCAAAATTCAACAGATGAAACAGAATACATAGTCTCAATGAATGATGGGAAATATCAAGGATTCTGCGCTGTACATAGAATTAATACACTCTCGTTGAATGATGAACAAGACTCCTCCCAGCAACACACCTGCTGTTTTCAGGTTACATGTAGATGTATATAGACAACCAGGACTTCTTACACTAACTGCACATGATTGTACACAGCACACCTTAATACGATCTACATACTCCTCATGCAAGTGAAATTTTGTAAGACATTTTCGATCCCACTGCTGGACAACCAGACTTCTTACACTAATTGCACATGATTGTACATAGCACACCTTAATAAAATCTATATACTTCTCGTGAAAGCAATTTTTTCCTGACATTTTGGATCCTACTGCTGGATGCGGCTGTGGGATCCAAAACATCAGACAAAAACTTTACTTGCACAAATGAATCCAGAAGAATATTATTCATTGTTGCTCTGTGACGAAACTAGACTAAAAACTATAAAACATAAATCACTTAGACACTCTCTTTAGAAAAACAAAATCACTTTGGAGAAAAGCAGTTCAAGGATTACCATCCCAAATGGAATGTTATTTTGCAAAGGCCTACGCTTAAAAGGAGCAGACAATTGGAGGTTACTAACAATTTCTATACGAGTTAAATCTGTCAAACAACTCATGATAAATGAAAGGAGAATTCCAGAAAATTTTGTTTTAGTATTTTGTAGAAAAGATAATGTTCCCCATGTTTAAGCCAGCAAATAATGGCACATGATACTAAAAAGCACACCTAATAATTTTTATCTAGATGGGTATTTCAACAACATACCACACCAACAGTGGGAGGTGCTTTCAACTCCTCAAGAATTAGCTGTCTTGTTTCCTCTGTGTACCGTAAAACTTTTCCAAACAAATCACGGAAACAGGCCTGGCTTCTCAGCAGAGGAAAGCAATGCCACCTGAAAGCAAAAACACATTATTTTTAGTAAATCCCCTTGAAGTATAAGAGGACTTCCATCCTCTGTTTTGGCTGTATTCCAGCTTTTATTCTAACTTGTTGTATTGATAAAAAAAACTTTGAACTTCAGCGCGCAATATGATAGGTTCAACATAGGTGGTACCAAGTTGGCACCTTTGTGGCTCAATTAGTTTGCGAAATGAAACATCTTGTAGTGAAAAAAACTACAGAAAGGCTAAGAAACACGTATAAGGGCTATGGGCCCTACTGAGAGAAATGAATTGATCAATTAAACCATAAATAAGCTCCACCTAACTACAACATGATGGAGAATGAATGTTGAAGATGGCAAACAGGAGCCCTAGAGCTTTTCATAGAGAATAACCATTGGAATGCTATTACTGGACAATGTACAAGATACCAGAACTACTAAAAGCAAAGCAAATATAAAACTAGCACCTGAAATGAATCAGGCATTAATGGGACTGTTTAGCTGAGACAAGATTGGAGCTTGAAGACCATCTCAAAGAAAAATAACAAAAACTTGTTACAATGATGAGGAAGGCCAGGCTGAATTCTGGCAATCTGAAGGAAAGTTCACACAAGATTGTGAAGGCTGAAGCAGAGAGAGAGAGAGAGAGAGAGAGAGAGAGAGAGAGAGAGAGAGAGATCATTTCCAAAGAAAAAATTGATTTGATAATCATTTGATATAAAGCGATTCGTGAAGGAAGGTTAGAACAGAGCTTAAGTCAATAGTTTTAGGATATTCCCAGGCTCACAAAGAACTCCAGTCAGGGAAAGTCTCAAGGGTGCAAGAAAATGACTACTTGTCTTTCCATGTCATTGTTGGCACGATCTTCAATTTTGGATTGTGTTATAATCAAGCATTTGAGGTTAGCTCCTCGATTGTGGTAGTCAACTTGTGAGTCCTTGAGCATAGAACATAGTCAGGGCTATCAAATATCAGATTATTGTAGCTGAGGTCTAGATAAGTAGTTCTTAGAATATCTTAGTGAAAGCCTTTGTGAGGGCTTACTCGTTGCAATACTCATTTTCATTTGGGTATAGCTTGACATATATCGTATAATGTATTCTATATATTATATTTTAATTGGCTTCAATGCAATAAACTCTCTTTCTTGAACTATCAGAGATATTTTTGAAGATAACATTATCTTTAATACTTTGTAGTCCATAGCATAAAAGGAATCAGATTGCTCATTCCAACCTCTTGATTAAAATCTTTGGGAAGTGATGAAACTCCGATTATGCTGCTTCCACTCCGTGGACGAGTAAGACTATTTCCACCAGAACTTGGCACCTCTGGAACTATTTGGACTGTCTGCAGAAGGCTAGATTTTTCTCCCGCATTCAAATAATCAATATTTGGAATCTTCCCCTCAATTCCAGATTCGATTTCGTTTTCTTCTTGAATATGACTTGCTGATCGGACAAGACTGTACGCATAAGTCCATATGAAGATGCTGCCAAGCTGGAAATCCAGACAGAGGATAATCGAAATGTATCAGAAAAGATGTAGCTTTTTCCCAAGTGGAACTTAAATCCACAAATGAAAATTAATTTTACTTTAACCTGAATAATTCTGAGTGAACAATCAAAGCAAAAATAAAATACCCAACATATTTTTCTGCTTCAATTAGCATGAAGCGATATAAAAATATGGAAAGCACACACATTCATTTTCTTTTCCATAATGGCGCAAAGAATGATTGTTAGAACCTACTAGAATGCTTAAATAATATCTCTTGTTAGAATCGTACCGCCATAGAGAATGATGCATATGCTGTTCCATAGACTTTGCAAGCCTTTGGTTCTCCAAAGGGACTTCCTTTTTCTTGACACATTGCAGGAATAACAATGAAAAGCAAATTACCAAGGTTTCCTGCATACAATAAGACTAAAAATGTTACGAAGGAGGCAGTTTTTTATACTCCAGAAATTGGGATAAATTTCAATGAAAATTGATTTAGGATTGAGTTAGAATGGGTTGATAACTGTGGAATTTTTTACTTCATAAAGGGATGTATATATTACAAGATACATTTGAAATCAGAGTATCAACTGGAATTGACAAGCCTGACTTGGCCTTGTTCTTAACCTACTCATCTGCATGTTCACTTGCAATTGCCCAAATGTACAAGACACCAAAAGGAAGAGTAATTTTAAGTCATAAGTTTGATTTTTTCAGAGTAATAATGAAAAATAAAATCTTCTGTATCAAAATGTTTTTGTCCGATGTTTCAGACCTCACTACTGGACCATCTTCAGGGGAATAAAGAATGAAGCCAATGTTTATACAAATGTATCAAATTTCAGAATGGAAAGAATAAACTGTTTCAGAGTTTTATTAAAATAGGAACTAAGCATCATTTACCTGAACAACAGTTGGCAACAACTATACCCTTTAAATGTTCTGGTGGCTTGGTTATTTTCACAATAATCCACCCGAGGCTAGCTCCCAAATAGAAATGTAAGAAAAATGTTGAATGGCATGTACCACCTGAAAGGGAAAGAGAATAGCTAAAGCTTTAAAAACAGAGGGAGTACAAGATAATAGGTAAATCATCATACAATTGATAATATGGTTTGTAAACAAATGTTTAGTTACTTCAAGATAAGACAAATCCTACCTTTTCAGCAATGGCAGCCATCAGAATGACAATATGTATGTGGTTTTGCAAGATTTCAATTTGTTGTAATATTAAGAGGGGATACATGAGATCATTAGGACTCTCTCTCTATGAGGAGAATTTCTGTGTGGATTTTAGGAATTGAATTTATTTCCAGTCTTTGACTCTAGTTGGTATTAATCTTTATTCCTATAAACACCCTATATAGTTCACTTACTTGTGCAACACATGTGTTTGTTTTTATCATTACTAATAAGCACATTTTCAACCTATCGTTGGGATTTGCTAACTCTATAAATATATAAAGCCTACCAGAAGCCCTTTGATAAGCTATAAGGAATTTAAGCACATTTAAGGCATAAAGCCCACCTTCGGGGGTTTTCAAACTCCATGAATGTATAAGGCCTATGAAATGCCATCTAATGGACTATAAGTGATTTATACAGCATTTAAGGTATTTACTAATCTACATGTAGAACACACTGCTCTTTATCCATATTTAAATCAGTCTGTTACCTAGGAGATTAAAACAGCTTAATATTCCATAGCTATGTCACATGGAATCATGTACAGAAATACATCCATTGCTGATAGAAAATATTCTAGCCTTGTTATCCTGCACGTTAGAAGGTTAATCCAATTAGGGATAATTGGTAGCAAGTTCCTTCTCTAGAAAGTGATCATATGATAACAACATTTATGCTACTCGGGAAGGTGCAGACTAAATAACTCAATGTTGACCTGAAATATAGTTTGCACAACCCATTTTACCCACAATGTCCTCTCAATTCTATTGTGACCGTGACAGGTTCTTCCAATTGCTCTTACTGATCAAATTGCCAATATTAATACTATTTGTGCATTTAATAAATGCTCCAAGAAAACCATAGTTCGTCAATGAATATTCAGAATCTTAAACAATGTTTCTTCGGTTCCTCTATATTTTTCTTTACTGCCAATTTATCTGATATAAAACCTTTACTAATATTACTAATCCAATTATGATGCAGTCATGATCTCATGCAAAAAAATGATTTTTATCCCTCAAACATCTCATACTAAAATAGGCCCTTGCAATCAGTGCAATTTAAATTTCAAATATTACATAATGCAGTCATGATCTCATTGCGAAAAAGAAATTCCACAAACATCTGATACTAAACTAGGCTTGCAAGCTTGAGTTAAAAATATCATATACCAGGAAATAAGATCCTCAAATGTTACCGACTGTGCCAGGCTTGCAAACATAAGAGCTGGTATAAATACAACAAAGACGACCTGTTAAGAGACACCAATACAAAAGGAAAAAATATGAAGATGTGAGTAAAAAATCTTCCATGAGTTACCACTATAGCCATGAACTATTATAATTATTCTGTTTGATACTTCTCTTCTCCCTCCCTTATTATTCTGTTCATTAGTATTCTTTCCAGCACAAAAAACTTCCCCCTCCCCCTCTCTGTCACAATATATTTTCTTTTACTATCTAATATACCAACCAGTGGAATTAACTTAAAAAATCAAGCATTTTCACTAATAGATTTAGCTGCTACATGTAATCTACCATATCAATTGAGTATTGTCTTCAGCCATGGTGCAGACTTACATTAAAACAATTAAATATATTTTAAATTGCACACGAGAATGCTAAAATCTTAAAAGTGGACAAGATCAAGATGTATACAGACAGATAGAAGTAACAGAGGTTTTCTGATTGGTCCTTTTAAATGAAGGGCTCGGCTACCTAGAATGTTTAGCATGGTACATCTCTAATTGAAATTAGTCTCTGTTTTATGCAGCATCTGGAGGAAAAACAAATGTTTACAAGGTGGAGAGTACTAATAACGTAAAACTTGCACATTCTCAGCAGTGCATACTTACTCAAAATATGCGGGGAACAGTTCAAATCCAAATGCTTTCCTATTTTCTTGACTACGTTTAAGCTTACTTGTCCTTTGAAGTTCGCTTATATCGTTGTGCCCTAGTTGCCCTTTCATGTTACAGTCTAAAAAGCACTGAAAGCTTAACAGATTGCGAATAATGGCTAGTCAAGTAGAGGAAAGTGACCTAATGGAAGTCAAACATGTCCTTGAATGTTCAAATAAGGATTGCATTCAAATGAAAAATACTAAAAGTTCTATGCTTCGCATACCATGTCTTTGTCTCTAATCTTATGGACTTTTTAAAGTACAAATATGGAATGGAAGCTCACAAAGGATCACTATAACGTCAAAACAGGAATGTGGCAACTTCACAAAAAAATGAGCAGTGACTGACTGACAGAAACTAGAAAAATAGCTAATAGGTATAGATGGAAAGATGGAACTGATATACAAAATATACGTCGTCTCTCATGAGGAGAAGTATTATCAATTGGATGATACAGTAAATTTGCAACACATAAATTCATCTTGATGTTTGTGTTAGGAATTTTGGAGACATTAAAGTGTATATAGTTTATTACCTTGTTTAGATGTTTCCGAGCATCATCACTGAGCACATTCACATATTGAGTTGAGAGGAAAGCACCCACACCACTTATCAAAAGAATCTTCACAACAGGCATGCAAGCCACAAGTAAAAGATCCCAAAATGCCATCCTGCCTTCTTAACGTCCTACCGATTTCAATCAAAAATTTATGCAGCAGTTAGAATCGGTATGTCAACCTTTTCCGAGCAGGGCAGGGCTCTCAAGGCTAAGACGCCTTCTGGAATTCAATACAAGAGCAACAATAACCCTGCACAAGGACATGATTACATGTTACCTTAGATACAGATAAAAACCAGGTTAAATCTAAAGAAAGAGATCGTGTTAGCATTGACAAATGACCAAAGTAGCTTAATGGAACTCCTGTGTATAGCAAAATATCATAGCAAGTCCCGAGTGCTACAAAGCATGTTAGCAATCACAAATAAAGTATTTAAAACTGTGACTACTAATACTAAGCTAAAAAAAATCCATCACCAAGCAGCAAACCCAAATGGGTCGCAAGCAGGGCTTTGCAAATCCCTATAAGACAAAACGGACCTGTGAAAGGAAGGCGTTTACCAAAGACAATCACTTACAGAACCAACAAAAGGAGGCTAATGGAGAGCAAGACTAAGGAACAGAGTGATAACAACTCCCAGTTCTTATGATTTAATACCGACAAAATTCATGATTAACATTGAACTGAATACATGTCTTCCTAATCTTCCATCACTTTCACACATTGCCCAAACAACAATGCTCAAATGCTAACCCACTATTAGGATGCCTGAGTTCAGAGGTTGGCTTGAGGAGAAACCCTCAAACAGAGAATTCGCTCTAGTTGATCAAGAAAGATGATCTCAAACACTGGATTTATACCTAGTCATAGCAGGAATCACTCCAGCCCTGCAAATGATAAGAACTCAACCACTGCCATGCAAATGATAAGAAGTAAACCACAGCCCTGCCAGTGCCAGTGATAAAAACTCATTAGTCGCACACCTTTCAGACCTTTGAGTGTGATCCCTGGTAAGAATTAGACAATCACATTATCAAAGAAAGAATCAACCAGCCCCGCAAATGAGAAAAACCCAAAAGTCTCTCACCTTTGGATACAAGCCCAAAGGTGAAAATTACACCTAATCAAAATAGGAATCACCCAGCCCTGGAAATGATAAAAGTCCAATAGCCTCACTCCTTTGGATACTACCAAGCTTGGTGTTACTCCTTACCTGATCCCCTAAGCCGAAATTATTTATATGGGTTTCTCCACCCCATTGGAAGCACCCAACGAGAGGGGAAATTAGGCCTTAACCTTCCCACAAACCCTGGTACTCTAGAAAAAATCCATTTTCCCTATATGTAGCTTAAAACAATTATCAGAGGATCTCTGACAGTTAAACGTAGCATTATAGAAAAAACTGCAAGAGTAGGACCCTTGTCAACAAGGGTAGATATAAAGGAGCTCACATGATAAATGAGGAGATCATAGCAGAAGGACAAATTTTCTAAAAAACTGAAATAAATCAATTTTCTGTACAAGAACACTGAAACTTATTGTCAAGAATGTATACATGTACAGAGTATGACTGTGTGTACAAAACATGCGTCTTGTGTTTGTGTCCACATGGCAACATGGGTACTACCGTATTGGAACATACAGCTGTCAAGAGTCTGAATATATGTCTGAAACACACATGCATGTGTACAACAAGAAACAGGCACAGGCATTTATACACGAAGGCACATAGACTGTGCATATACACCATTAAAAGAAGCAGGCACAGTTGTATATAGACACACGGACACACATACTATGCATATACACCATAATTTGGAACTCAAATCCCTTGAAAATATCACATAAGGCCGAACTTAGAGATAATCCAATACCCAATCAAGAAAAATGGTATTCGACACTCTCTTCTAAAATCATGCTTTTGGGCCTCCAATACATATCGAAATTTACCATCCCACATTCAAAGATTCAGTCTAATGTATTATTTCCTGCAACAAAACAGGAAAAGCAAATATAGAACTAAATGTAAATACGTTTCTGAACACCCACTTTCCAGAAATTGAAGGACAGAAACACTATAGTTTTGTAAATGCTAAAACACAGGCCGTAAATGCAGTAGAACAACAGACCTGCAAAGGAAACCTTAAAACCAGGAAAATTGGGTGATCAAAATCTGGCAAGAGAAACAATTGGTTGTGTGTAAAATATATAGTGATAGATAGGAATCCTTATGTAGCGGTGGAGGAGATTGATCTGAATCATCATTATCAGTGACAGAGCAAAATTCTAGTTGAATATGTCCTCTATAATAATCTATTAAGTGTTTGAATTGCGACACATCAGCATGTCTTCGTAGATCATACATGTCGCTATTGAATCGAATTGTCAGGCTCCATGTGGTTATTATTAATATTTTGTACAGAGGATGGTGAATTTTACCATTGAGAGAGGTTGGGTTACACGGATTTGTACAGAGGATGGTGAATTTATCAATAACTGTTGGATTGGTCATTGGCGTAGATGCTTCTCGGATAATTCAAATGAGTTGCATGTGCCAGATTCATTTTAATTAGTGTAAATATATTTTCCTACCGATTTTTTTTTTTACAGAGTCTAAATATGTAGGTTGTGTGTACCAGATTCATCTTAATGAGTGTAAATATGTTTTCCACCTAACATTTTCTATGAAATGGAGAAGTTTTTTATTCCGATTGAGATGGACAGAAATGAAATGGTTTTTAATTAGGTTGATAGGATCGAAAAGTTTGTGGAGAAGTTTTTCTTTCGATTGAGATGGAAAATATATGGAATAAAAGAAAATGAAATGGTTTTAATTACTTGATGACTTTGAAGGTTTATGGAATTATTGAAAATTTTAATTATAAGGTTTTAATTACATGTATAAAGATAATTCTAACTCTTTAAAGATTTTGCAGGTTTAGTGACGTCTTTTTAAAAATTTGCTCTTCTTATCATTGATTTGAGTTAGAATTTCTTCTAAATTTTTTATTTTACTTTTTTCAAATATTTTAATTATAGAATCAATTCTTAAAAATTAGGATGAAATATTCCTATATTTTAACTATAGTGCATAAAACATAAGTCATCTCTACTTACAATTCCTTAAACATTCTCTATCACTTTTTCTAAAATGTTTACAATTAAAATGTATTTTTATAAAATTTATCATAAAGTTTATCAATCTTACACGCAAACTTTATTATTAGTTTTCTTAGGATGTTAAGAAAAAAATATAATATTATGTAAGCCTTGTAAAACAAAAGTACATAATAATAATAATAAAAGATGTAAAATAAATTACAAAGATTATTCATGTAATTACATGCAGGGGTTAAATTTGGCAGTCACCTATACTTGTCAAACAATTTTTCCGTGACAGTAATTTTCCAATAGTGTCTTTCAAAAATTCAAAAAAATGTTATTTATTCAAAAAATATATATTAAAAATGATGCTCATATTTTAAATATGCAAATCCCTTGTGACGGTTATTTACAAAATTTACAAATATTTTATGACTAAAATCACCAAAAAAAAATCTAAACGGTCGTCAAATTTAACCCCTGCCTACATGAATCAATGAGAGGAGGAAAAGAAAGTCGCTATGCATGTACATACATGTCAATAAAACCAACGTGCATTGTACTAAAAAAGAGGCATGCGATGATAGATCATGGACATTGGATAAAAAGACCTCCACCATCTTCATAAATACCCATATGACCCACCTCCACCAATAGCCTTCAATATTGTTTTACATATAATTTCATTCATTGAATTTTGTATTTATCATTCCTTATGCAATGATATGTAACTATTCGCTTGGAAAATAATTTAATTGATTCAAATATTTTTTCCTTTTTTAGTGAGTTAGTTAGTTTGTTTGTTTGTTTTTAAATGATAATTTAAAATAATGAGTTGTAAATTTCTCCGTGTTGAATATTCTATGTGTTATTTATTTGTTTGGGTATGGAGGACCACTTACATATTTTTGGTGGGCATGATACTAAAAATGTAATAACTAAATCATTATCCGTGATATAGGTTTAATTGGAAATCCTAAAAGTTGACTAAAATTAAGTAAAATCCCTCATTTTGTTAGAATAAAGGTAAAAAAAAATACTGAGAAATTAACATGACAAAAGAGTATTTAAACCTTTATTGTCAAAGTAATGTACACATCTAAAGAAGCACTCTCTCACCACATCAATGTCATATTGTCTATTGTGAAATTACCATGGAACAAGTCACTAATCACCAATATTTAATAACTTTGCTACTGTCATAGATCTCAAAGTACATTGAGATGCTATTACTTGAGGTGGCGATGTGATGTGCTTGCGATTTAAAAAACTAACAATAAAAAAGAAAATAATAGTTTCATGGCATTGCAACCACAATTTGTAGGTATTTGTTTAACTCTAAATATTTTTTGCACACGTGCAACAGCGACTAAAATGGGTCAAATTTCTTGTATTTCCTTTGAGGTATGGAAAAAAAGGTTTTGCAACAACCGTCATTTTACATTGTGAAGAAATTTCTCAAATTTGTTGTGTTGCTTGTGAAACATGGAAAAAGGGGGGTTTTGATAAAATATTGTCATTTTGTGGAAAAAAATGGTTTGAATTTGTAATGTTGCATCACTATGATTTCATTTAAATTTTTTTAGTTTATATTTATCATTCATTTCTTAATGAGTTGTAACTATTTGTTTAGAGAATAATCTAATTGATTCAAATATTTCCCTTTTTAGATTGTTTTTTTACAACTTTGAATAATAAGTTGTAATTTTTTTGTGTTCAATAGGTGTGGGTGTTACATCAACAACCTCTCGCCAAGTCAACATTACAGTGTCTCACTATGAAATTGTCATGCAACAAGTCATAATGATCATCGATATTTAATAACTTTGACACCACCATAAGTCTCAAACTACATTTAGATGTTATTATTGAAGGTTGGCGACATGGTTTGAAAATTTGAAAATAAAAGATAAAATTAATTGTTGCACGACAATATAGCCGCATTTGTAGGTATTTTCTCAACTCTGGATAATTTTACAAGTACAATGCCTACTAGAATGGGTCAATTTCTTATGTTGCTCGTGAGGTATGGTAAAAAAAGGTTTTGAGAGCTACCATCATTTCATGTTGTGAAGAAAATTTTCAAATTTGTTGTGTTGCTTGTGGAGTACGGAAAAATGGTTTGAATTAGTTGTGTTACTCGTGAAGTATGGAAAAAATGGTTTGGATTTCTTGTGTTGCATCAATATGTTGGTTGAGATGCTAGTTTTCTTTAAAAAATTGTCTTTTTTAATCAATCTTAAAGTTGTTAGGGATGACAATGCTAAATATGTTGGCATTATGGAATCTTTTTTATCTATTCCACATCTAGATGACCTTGGTTTTATGGGTTCACTAGAAAACAAGGTTGTTGGAGATTCTCAATTTTTATAGACAGTTGTCTTGTCTATTATGGGTTTTAGAAGAGAAGTTTTTTTGTAAAATGGTGATTATTTCCTTCGATGGGTTTCTATTTGGTGTTTCACATTTTGTCAACTGGTTTGTCCTTATGTTCATTTGTTTTTTTGCCTTAGTAAATACCACACAAAATGCAATAGGAATCTGACAAAAATCCTTTGAAAATGTATTGTATGAGCAAATATTAGGGCTTTATTCTCACATCACACAATTTGTTGTCACCAACAAAACAAATCCATGATTTCTTCTTGGGATCAATTTTTGATATACATTTAGTTATCAAATTTGTAGAAAAAAATGTATTTTATTGTTGGGTGTGTATAATAAATCTACAATAAATAGGTAAATGACACATCTACCCCACTTAAAATGATTATTATTTTTTTATTTTCATTTTGTTTTAGGTGTTATTTCTTACAGTCTAGTATTGGTATTTTTAATGGGAAACATGCCTTGGGTCCTTTTGTTATGAAATTGTGCCCTATAAAAGATCAAAACAAATAATTTGGGGTTTGTAAGGCAAGGGTAAATTTTGAATCCCTAATGAATAACCCACTTGAGTATAGTAAAAATGTAGTAGCAATGTTGAATGAAAACCATATGAAATTATATTCTTGTTGAGTATTGTGTATAATTGTTATGCTAGAAAACATGAATATTGTATTAACATTAAACATGTGGAGAACATCAATAGTCATTTTTACTAATAAAATCATTTCACATGCTTATATGATGGCTGTTTTAGATCACCAGGTTAAGTTGAAGAGTAATGTTCTTTCCTATTTAGATTTTTATTTTATCTTTTATTAGAGAACCCATACTAGATAGAAAATGCATTGTCTTATCACTTTGTGTGCCTCTCCTTGAATTTAAATTCTCATGACCTTTGAATCATTAAATATTTTACGTTTAGCTATATCAAATGACCTTTTATAACACATTGTGAATTCAAAAGCACAAACACACACTCTACATTACTATGAACACAAAATCACACAATTGGGTACATTTCTAGGTCTTAATCACATACTACTATTCATACGATTCCTAAGTGAGAAAACTAACAATTGAAAGCTACCTTTGGCATCTTTTCTTTGTTTATGGTTTTCTTTCTAGCCTTCTACATCCTACAACCCAGTAGATACTTCACTGTTTTATATTTTAAGACTCTAGACACCAGCGCCCAGAAAGGATGCCAATCCTTCTAGGCTCACTTGACCCTTTTCAACCTTGCTCGCTTCTTTTGGGTCTCTTTTATCTTTTGGGCATCTTATTTTCTTATGGGTCGTCCTTCCACTTGTCAATTACGAAATTCAACCAAGAGAATCATATAAATACGAAGTTATGTGACCATAATAAAGGACCAAGCACTAAACGTCTATTATCATCACCTAAGGTTACATCCAAAGGAATTCTAAGAGCATCAAGGCATTCATATAGCTTTCACTCAAGGGACAAGGGACTACATTTTATGCATACACGCATAGGAAGGGGAGTTCATTTTTCCATACACGCATCTACTTACATTGGTACATCTAGCTATCGCCCACTATCACACACACTTGCACAAGGGCTTTGTAGGGCACAATTCTTGTACACATACATAAGAACGACATAGAGTCTGAAATTTAGTGCAACACTTAGTTGTAAGGTCACTCAGTCACATGACCAATGGGTTCAGTTTGAATCCTCATTTTACATCTTTTCTTTTTGGGATTTGATGTAGTTTGAGGTTTTTACAGGTCATTTATCTATTTACATATCGCAAGTGAATTTTGTGGACAGTGTGACATACGGGCGACCAAAAGTGAATGTTAGAGACACTTGTGCGACACAGTAAAAACTAGTTTCTGAGCTCATGCACGGTCACAAGCACCTAGCATAGCTCCCTAGTGCCTAGATGCCATATTCCTATTCCAGGTGCCCTAGTCTCAACATATCCAAAAGCTCTAAAACTTACAGAGGAAATTACGAAAGTATGATCTTCCTGATCATCAGTTTTTCCTGTTTAGATCATCTTCAGAAAAGTGTGAATCAACTAAGTCTTTATTTACCCTTCTTGCACTTAGGGTTTTATTTCATCTAGCTTATTTCTTGTTTTCTCTTATATCTAGAAACTATTTTTCATAGTTTTATTACTATGCAATTAGGGTTCAACATAAATACATTTTTGTTAATTCATTTGGTGACCTAGCATTTGAATTCTCTTGGATCCTCATTTTTATTCTCTCTTAGATCCTAAAATTCCTCAAATTTCTTTGCATGATCTACTTCAAATGCATTCCAATTATAAGGCTATTCTTCAAAAATATCTAGACACTATGTATCTTCCTCGTAACACACCACCCACTCAAGTAAGTGTTATCTTCGATCTTCTTTCTGATGACTCTATTAGTTCTAATGTTAATCAATCAATTTTCTAGTCTATTCAATATTTACATTATTTATTTCAAGATAAAATTCAAGCTATGGAATCCATGATTACATCTCTCACATCTAAAATCCAACATCTTAAGGTTGCTTCTCAGTCCAATGCTAGTTCTTCTACATCTCCTCCTGATTCTATGTCTTCTACATGTGCTCATATCAATGCACCTCAAGTCTTACCACTACCGACACCTCTCAAGTTTGAGCTCAATGCGAAGCAGTATGACATTCTTCATGATCTCTTTACTCAATAATTGATCAATCTGCCACCTACCCATTGGTATCCCCATTATCGACTTGCCAACTATCAAGGTCTCCCATTTTACGATTATCATCAAATCAATGGACATCATGACAATTATTGTTATGCTTTATAATGAAGAATCAAACACCTTGAGCGTTAGGGTTTTATCTCTTTTGTTACACAACATTATGTTGCATTTCCATCTCCAAATTCTACATCTAAATGGACTCCTAAATCTTCTCCTACCATGACCAATGAACATCATGCCATCACTTCT
>CM034152.1:704376213-704461972 GCA_019776745.2 Taxus chinensis | reverse complement strand
CCTAGGGGAAATTTCGCAGGGTAGAAAAAACTAAGGTTACCCCACCTGAAATGTTAGGGTTCTCATTTCCATCAAGCCTTTGGAATATTACCTAAAATTATGGATTTTTTTTATGTTTCCCTCCCCCTTTTTATGACATACTATTGGACTTAGGGGTCTTAATGTCTTCTTTCTTTATAGAAAAGATGGACATGTATAAAATGATAAATGCATATTTTAGATAAAAATAAAATTAACTATGGAAATCTTTCTTCTCTTAGGGACCCATCCATCTCTTCTCCTATGATTTTTTCCTCCCCTAATTCGACTGATTCACCCACTTCCTCGTAACCATATATAATCCCCTTTGCTTCTTTTCCCAATCCTTCTTCTAGGCCCTTATTGGTTGATTCCTCTACATTCAAACGCTTCACTCTTCCTCTAGAGGCATTTTTATTATGTGAGGACTCCCATTCCCATTCCTTAATGGATATCTACAATAACATTTATGTGGTTGAAGTCCTTCCCTCCTCTGTAAACCCTGATTCTTCCACAAGTGTATGTAGTCTATATTTTCTAAAGAATATGAAGTGATCATGGCTATGCATGGGCCTCTTAGAGTCCCTAGTGCGCCTCCACTAAATGTGGTATAGATTCTTAGAAGTGAATTTTTCAATAAGGTGTGTTGTATAATAGCCCTAGAACACCTCATAGTGAAGGGGGAACTATTTCCACAATTGAACATGCCCTTCTTCCCCTAGTCCTCCCACATATATAGAAAAATGTGTTGAACTAACTACTTATTCTAAGAAAATGCTTGTGCCTATGTCCAAGATGTGGACGGGTTCTAAGAGAAAGAAGTTTGATGTGGAATGGGTGATGAACCATTGACTGAACCCAAAGTTGATGACCTAAAAAAAATAAAACACGACATAATAAGGAAATGAGGGTTCTAAGAAGAATACCAAGGACTCCAAGCCCCCACCTTGCTTTGATCGATTATATTAGGTCAAAGGGAAGTCCAGTACCTCTTATCAAGATATTAATCGAGATCTATCCCCCTTTTTAGCCCTCTTCATGAAAGTTCCCAGTTAAAATGTGAGAGGTATAGAAACTAGTGATAGAAATCATGTTGCAAGACAATTTAGAAACTCTACAGAGGGCATTGACTTTGTGTTTATGTAAGAGAAAATAAACATGGGTTGTTTTGGAGTTGGTGTTAAAATTTATTTGACATGGTTCTACACTTTTCTTTACCAAACAAGCTAAGGGCGGGGGTGTTTCCATTCTGATACACCCATAATGGAATCAATGCATCATTAATTGAGGTACCTCCCCTTTAAACTATGTGGTTTGGATCTCCTTAAGAGTCTCAAACCAAACATTTAGTCTTTATTCAGGCTACACATGCAATAAATACAAAGATAGGGATGAATTTTGGTATTTGTTGGAATCTAATTTGCCCCCGAGTAGTTAAAATGTTTGATTTAACACAATTTCATCGATATTCATTAGAATAGATAGTGAAATACAAGTTCAAAGAAGAAACATAATACTTATAAACATCAACACGATTGGAGCACCTTAGCCATAATTGTATAATTGACTAGAACTGTAAGGTGTGATTCTAGAAATATTATAAAAAAAAATCTAACTTGATGACTTGTTCGTCTCTCTCGTGCTCCATATATTTCATTGACTTTTCTAGAATTCTACATGGATATGTGAGAAAATGATATCCTCCACCCTAATGTGGTAAACAATACTTGGCAATAATAAAATAAAAAAGTTAGGAAATTTCAAGGTATCCACGTTATCCCTTCATTATTGTGATGACCCTCAATGGGAATCATTCTTTGTAGACACTACACCAAGTATAAGTGCATTGGCAAGAAATCTAGCGTAATGCAAGTGTCTAAACCCTATCTTGTATAGTGATCTAATCAATATAAGAAGTAAACACTAAATGCTCTTTAGATTTCTTTAGATGGTTGAGTTCTACTTTAAATGCTTGTAATTACTTTCAACATGGAAATGCTTATCTATTCCTCGAAACTATAGTTCATTCCTTTCGCAACTTCACTTATATCATTGTCCTAAATGCACTAATGCACTTATGTATTTATAGAATTGTTGAATTCAAGCTAGAACCATATTGACATGTATGTTGGCTCGCAATAGTCATGAAAAGTTGACCATGGACCAAAAACACTACGAGACATAAATAAGAGGTAAAGGGCCCACACAATAATACATTGGAACCATAGGGTGGAGTTCTAACATGACCATAATTTGGGGAGTACCCCATATAGAGGGGGGTCCCATACCCATATATTAGATATATAGATAGGGGACCACAACTATTTACTTTATAGAGTAGGTCGTCGCCATATCTAGAATCTATATAGGGGATTGTACAATTTTCACAAAAACCCTGAAAACCAAGAAAATAGAGACTACAGAGAAAATGGGAGAGGAAAGACAAGATAGAAGAATACCGAAAGATACATGAAGAATAAAGTGAAAATTTTCAAAAAAACGATTAAAATTATACAATACAAGTTAATAAGAGCTTATGAACCAATAATCGCCACACACAAGTACACTAAAACATTGTAAAGTTATAACAATAAAAATTGTTTACTATAGATTGGAAGGGAGCTTGTAACTTTATTATATGCATATAAAGTTCTTTTTTTAACCTAGAGATCTGGTATTTTTCATTTTTTTGTGTATTTAATATCATCGACATTAATTTCAAATCACTCTTTTTATTTCTTAGTTTGACTAGTCCACTTAATTAACGTTTATCATACAAAGTACTTCTCATAAGCCAATCATCTTTATCATCAAAATTTTATCAAAATTAGAATCAAATGACTGGCTACACAATTTGTAAAGCATCTTTGATATCTTTATTTTTTCATCTGGGCAAGTTGTTTTATGGTTGGCATAAATAAAATATAATGATTTGCAAAGAGTTAAAAGGACCTTGTGGAATGGGAATCACAATATTTTATAGCCAAAGTATGCTTTGTAACCGTTTACGTATTAATTAATTTAGAAGACATTAAAAGGCCGTTCATCAAAGAGAGTTTATAATATAATTTCTCCAAGGAAAAAACAATTAAAAAACAAAGTAATGTTTTTTATTAAAATATTCAAACATGTTATGCAAAAAAAAATAAAAAAAAAATTAAATGTGAGTGACAAGGACTAGAGGACAAAAATACTAGTTGAAAGCAAATGCGAGGGTAAATTACTTTTGTTGAATAATGACCAACACATTTTATAAGTCAAAAAAGGTGAGAAGAAAAGTTGAAAAGGAATAAACAAATAATGAGACCATGTTAAACCTCCCTCCATATGAGTTCTCCCCGAGAGGTGCCAACTCACAAGAGAGTTGTAAAAAGACTTTTCTTACATAATTTTTAATACAAAATATACTAGCAATTGCAAATAAGTTGTAAATTACGCCGGAGATAGTAGCAATATTTAGTTTATTTGAGTTGTATTTCGTGTTTATATTCCCTGGATGTCTATATGTTGTTGCAAAGCTCTTATTTTGCTACTGTCCATATTTTTGTAAGACACAATTATGATAATCGCCAAACTAAATCACGTTTCATCATTGGGTCAAACACTAACATTTATCTATAAAAACTTTCGAATCTCAAAAAAATTGAACAAGATATATGACCAATATTATTTTCCAAAAAATTCAAACTATATAATTTACTTTATGAAGAATAAAATCAAAATAAAAAAACTCTTGAATCTCAATTTTTTTGAACAAGATATATGACCAATATTATTTTCCAAATAGTAAATTATAGAATTTACTTTATGAAGAATAAAATCAAAATCAAATATCTAGGATAGTAAATATCTAGGAGTGTAGAAAAATATCTAAAATCCGGCAACCTTTAAAATATCTAAAATCCGGCAAGACAGTAAATATCGGAGCTGCCGAAATTTGACACTTTCTAGCAAGGGCATCTTCAAAGTGAACGCCTACCGGCGAATTACTTTATAAGAAGAAACAAAGACTTTTCTTTTGATAAATAATAATAAGAATTTATCAGAAGAAACAAATAATTATAGAAATAAATAATATATTAAGATCGACTCAATATGTTGGAATTTATAAAGGAAATAATATAGTTTTACAATATCTATTTGTGGAAATTAAAAAAAAAAAGTAATAAGACACATATCTTGTCAAACTATCATGTTTGATGGGAATCAACATAAAAAAATGTTCTTTTAAGATCTGTGACTCATGCAAACACTCATTGATAAGATAAATAATGTTATAAATGACATACACCTTCCAAGGATCAAAATATCAAAAGTCTACAATATGATTAGATATAAAATCCACTAAGCCATTAAATTATGTGGAATATGAATAAACAAACTAGAGATGAATTCTCATATTGCCTAAATGTGATATATGTTCAATAATTTGATCTATTGAGGATTTATATTATTTTGTGAGAGGAGAAAAGACCAATATTATTGGTTCTATCTACTATTACCTTAAAATTTGATAAGACAATAACGAGTGATATTGATTCCAAAGTAATTATGTCCTTGATATATGACAAATGCTGAGCTACCATATTGTTCGAAAAAACCCAAGTGACTTGCCCCAAAAATAAATTCAATTATTCCTCAATTTTGTAAAGCACTCCACCATATCAAAATATCCTAAGATTATAATTCAAAACTCCATCAACATTAATATTAACTCAATTGTACTGTAATTTGATGCTCGTAATGTATTAGCGGGAGAATTGGTTGAAGCATGAAATTGGAGGGACTAAACTCATCGAAATTTAGAGAACTAGAATAATGGTGTGGTCATTTATATGCATAGTTTGCATTGTGGGAAGACGAGAACATACAAATAATTAATCTTTATTGATGACAATAAGGTCATTCTCCATTTTAAATATTATGAACTTCTTTTTGACGAAATATCTTCAATTATTTCATTCTAGAGGGATGTAATAAGAGAGATGAATCCATACTTTATTAAGAAAACTAAGAGAACATGAATTTTATGGCTAGTTTTATAAAAGTTTACTCTACGATAGAGTAAGATGTCTAAATTCTCATACGGATCTACCAATTATCATGTTGATTACTAATGGAGTGACACTGGAAAGACAAATGAACATTGTGTTTCCTCATTATTTTGTAAAGCAATTTAATAAAGAAGGACCAAATATAGTACCTTACTTTTTAAATTGTTGTGACTTTATTTTGATATAGTGTATGTACATGAGAAGAAATCTATTTTGGGCCAAAGAGTTGCATGTCAAACTCTAAGAGCCCATGAGAGAATAGAGATTTGACCATGTCACAAAGTTAACCCTTGTTTATATCCTTATTGAAGCGAATATACTTAGTTGATGAACGACTCCCCTCAAAGTTTTTATCCTTATGTCAAAAATTAAAAATATTTTGTAAATCTGAATACTTTGCCATATTATATTTTGTTACTCTCTAAAAATGCAAATGACCATAGATGGGGAGGTTTCCAACTTAAGGAAGAAGCAAATTTAACACATTATTTACTAATTCACAACTAGTAAAATATCATAGATGAGATACAATTGAACCTATAAATTAAAAGGAGAGTACTCATTTCAACTATCTCCAAGCTAGAATTCAATACTCCTTTCATCTTTAGTTTCCCAAACCAATTTACATCTATAATTTCGTTAACCATCACCAAATGTGGGTTCCTTTTCTACAATGTCTATTAGCTACATGATTATGAGGCCCATGTTGAGAAAAATACTTAAAATGTGATAATTAAAAAAAAAAACAAAAAATTCAATTAATTACCAAGAAACAGGTTACAAATAGGTACAATGCCAATTAGTGTAACTAAAAAACCAAGATACATCCTTGGAGAAACCACGATAGCACTGTAAAGCCAAATAAAACATGATGAGGGGACTCGTATTATTCACCCAAATGGAAAATGTGTTGAATATCCCGTCTTTTCTTCGTTGGCCACTATAAAGGAATATGGCCTATGACCTATACATTTTCCTGATCCAAAGCCCAATTAGCCAAAGCATCCACCACTTTATTCCTTGCCCTACGAATATGAACATAGAGAACTATTTGAAAAGCTTGTGCCAAGATACCTATATTTTCTTGAACCTGTGAAACTGGCCAATTAAAAGAGTGATTCCTTCTTTGCTTATTGAGAAATTAAATAATCACCTGAGATTCAAATTCAATAATTACTCTACTCCACCTCATTTTTGCAACTTCCTTTAGAGTATACTGAATGGCAAGGATTTCAACCATATTATTTGTGGTAATTCAAAATTTATGCCCATAAAAAAGTACAATTGAGCTGCACTATCTCTAGCAACACCTCCTATATTGGCTTGCCCCAGATTTCCTCTACATGTCCGATCGGTATTGATTTTGATGTAGCATTATGGAGGAGCCTCCCAACATTCAACACGCGGAAGTGGGTTACTATTAGACGACACATAACTTTGTTGTAAATCATCCTCTTAAAGTTCAAGAGTAGCGAGGACCCGCTTCCATTTGTCCGGTATCGTGTTTGGCAATTTAACTTTAGTTTGGAGCATTCATTTCAGCAATATTAGTTTTGATATGGGCCCATACATAGTCCAAGTCATGTGTGATAATTTAGATCACAATGTTTTATATCCATTAATCAAACTGCAATAAAGCTTCATAATATATGAAATATATGCTATCTTTGAATATATAGGGTTAGATCTGTAGGTTTTTGTAAATGAGTTTATCTCATAGGTAATTGAAAGAGAATTATTGTATTCGAAATCCAAATGATGGTGAATGTCATGTATATCTTGGGTTAATATTTGCATAATGAAGATTGATTTTTTGTGTAACAAATTTTAACCTTGAGAATGTAGATAAAATAATGAGAATATTTTGGATAGTAGTAAACTTTAGGACCGATGAATGACTAAGTTAAAGAGGTTTATTTACAAATTGGAGACACAAATAAATGTTTTCCCCAAGATGATGTCAATTCCACAAATAGTACCAAATTCCTTCACTGAATTACCTAAACAACCTAAACCTTCAATTACCAATATGAATATAAAGGAGAAATATGGCCTCCCTATCATATATTCATGGAAGAACAAAATAAATCTTTAACAAGAATTCCATTAATCAAGATAAGGTCAAACCATATAACTGTGTCCCACTTTTTTGCACTTCTGGTACTTTCAACAATATATGGCCCACAACAATTTTTGACAAAACACATAAAATGACCAAACATGTATTTTTAAGAGCTTATAAATACCAAGGTGCAATGCATCCGTAATCTCAAAACCAATCAATCCAATTAGAAACTAAATTAAACTAGAATCATTCCTAAATATGTCATAGAGAAGTGTAATAGGGTTTTTTAATATCCAATCTGATGTGTATACTTGGTAATTGGAGTTGTTTGGTTAAATGGACCACTTTCTTTTTTGATCGGGCGAAATAGTGGATAGGCCACCACCTATTGAAGCCAAATATATTGGGGACCCCACAGTTGGGAATCAAATCTAAGATTGAGTAGAGCACACAATGTGGGCCAACTATAACAACTCAACTACAACCCCCAGGGAAATCTAGGGCACAAACATGACCTTAGCCCTGAACATACTATTGCACATGCTAACCAAAGAAATTTGAGTTCTCAAAACCTCAAACTTTCTAATTTCCTTATTCATCAAAACATCACAACCCCTTAACTAAATTGGATTAGTTCTTGGACGAGTATAATTTAATCCAAAAATTCCTTCATGCAACAAATCCTTCTTATTCCTTTACAACATAAAATGGAGGAATTATGGCCAATCTATATAATATGTTGCATAAAGAAATGAGTCACTACATATAAAAACAAAATGCCTCTTAATTCTTTGAGATGAATGCGAGGTTTAATAATATACCCTTTTTAAAGTAGAACTCAACTCGAAACAACCTCTTCCGATTCACTTAATGTGACAAGAGAGATCAACTTGTACTTTTTTTGCTCTATTAAAATTGGAATCAAAGACTTAAAAAAAAATACATCTTGTTAAAATAAGTTGTAACACAAAACTTTGAACTTTAGAATTCTAGAATAGTTAAAATGCAGATATTCGATAAAATAGTTCACATCATCATGCCTTGGGGTGAACTGATAATAATTGCACGGAAGTTTATTAAAATAATAATAATAAACAAACAAAAGTAAAACCGAACACTTCGAGTCTGAGAGCCACCGTTCTTGATTGAATAATAAATAAATGTAATGCCAACACATTTGATGATGTCATCGATGACATCACCGACACACACCGTATCAACGTGGGAATGAAAACATGGGGGAGTTTCTCAAACTTTGCACGTCGAGAATATATGGCTTTTGATATTGATTATCAAACAAAAATTTAAATATTAAATATACAAAAGCAAAACCCATCTATGGAATCACTTGTTAATACTCTTAAAAAAACATGGTTTCTTGTCCTGCTTGTTAACATTGGTGACCATAATCTAATTATGTGAGTGCTACTTGACTATGGTCTAGAATGCCCACAGATTCTCATTGGTACTAGTGATCTAAAGATCACTCTTGAATTGTTTTTAGTGTATTAATTGTGGGATGAATAGGTTTACTTTGTTTTCAACCTATTCTCTTTTTTTTCTTTTCTTTTAGTTTTATAATATAAAAATACTATTGTTCTAACTGCTTTTTAAATACGTGTCTTGGTTGTTCTCAAGTTGAATTATGCATGTTCAATATAATTTGGAATTGCTTCCACGATTTTAATATCCTCATTCACTCATTTATATGAAGTTATAAACCATAATCATCTCTTAAACACATGTAATGTATATAAGTTGTATGCATACAAGTAAATCAAAATACGGTAAACAATGCCCAATTAAATATATCATTAGACATAAACACAGATGATACTCTTATGGCAAACAATGCATAATTAAATATATAATTAGACGCAGAGAAAGATGGGGCTCTTAACTTTTTATAATGTTGCTATTTTGGTGAATAAGGGCTTTTGAATCGTCAATGTATCTATCACTATAATTTGCACTTTTCCACATGGATATGATAAATTATCGAGCACTATTGTCAATTAAACTTGAACCTCAAAATGTGATAGTATTGGTATCATACATACTTTTTTTGTCTTATATAATGACCGTCATAGACAGTTGTAGTAACACTGTAAGCTCATGACTAGAACCTACAAATGACAAGAAAGATTCAGAAATGTCACTCAGCATGTTATTGCCTTCTACCCTATTTATGTGCTTCAAAATCCCGTCTTCTTGAAATCAACAAATCTAGTTAAATCTATAATGTATAATGGCTTGGTTTGGGGGTTTGCATAGATAAAGTTAGCTGTTGGATGTTCATCGCTCCTGAATTGTTAAACCCTTCAAATCATACAAAGAAGTCTACAAGTCAATAAATAGAAAATGTGTAACAATATAATAATGCCTTTAAAGTGATCCAAGAGTGCTCTCAATACAATACTTGATAAGATATGTATACAATCAAATGAACCCAATCACTTGTTTATTTATAAATTACATGAATTCAAACTTTTACAAAAGTAGCGTGTATGACTGACTTCCACCAACAGCCGAGAAATAGAGATTTATGTAAAAAAAAATACAAACATGCCCATTCAATTTAAAAGGTGGCACAATCAAACATTGTCTAGTACCATGTACAAATGATAATGGAGAGCATGATAAAATGACCTCTAGGCTTAAAATGGAGGTGTCATAAGAATGTGCAAAAGAAATTTCAAGCTTTGAAAGTCGCAACAACTTCTTAACAATGCCAAATTTGGTCCATCCACACACACATGTAAATAAATTAGGATAGAATTTATCAGAATATTGTAAAATAAATATCTAAGGGGCCATTTTTGAGTGTCATACACAAGTCTTCTTCCATTTGAAAAAATGAAAACATCACAAAGAACAAGATAATGGTTATAAGCCTTCTAACACTACTAAATAAAGTGTTTTTTGTGTCATATTTTGGGTTGAAATTGCACCACAATTCAACATTTTAAAGTGTATTTGGAGGTTACATTTTGGAAATATGGTGTCATTTTTTATAGCGTTGTGCCACAAAAAAAAATCCATTAAAACAAAATATCCAGTGCAACTATACCACATTTTTAAAAATATATAGTATTGTACTTTTTATTATTTTATGTTTTGAATAACATTATTATAATTTGGAGATTTTTTGAATTAAATGTTATAATTAAACAATCAAATATTGCACAAGATTTAAATTTAAATTTTTATAATAATGTATATAATTATGTAATAATGTATAAAATTATATAATACCGAGGTAGTATACTGAATATAGACTCCACTACTAATACAAATTATAAAATAAGATAGATATAGAGTCGGACTATTATATGAGATTGTCATCGTCCCCATCATCATCTTGTTATCTTGACATCACTGTAATCGGGATCCTCCTCTTCATCCCCCATCTCCATATCAAAAACCTCGGATACAATGGATAGTCTCTAAATATGAAAATATATAATTTAAAAATTCTAAATATGTTTTAATTTATCCATCACATAGCTCTAGTAAAAAACAATAACAATAACAATTTTTTACTTCTCATTAATTTAGACCTCCGCATTGAGCCCCTATTGAAGCACAAGAAGGGCATCGAGTACTCATCATGATATAAATATCTTCCTATCATAACAAAAAAATTTGTTAATAGAGTATATTGAAATATATCCACTTTGAAAAATAAACCTAAAATTTATACCTCTATAGACAAATCCCTAGAAGCAGAGGATGAATGTCAACTCGTCCTAAGGCATTGCTCCCTCGCATCCTTCCTACAAGTCCCAATATGTAGTAAACATGTAATGAATATCCAAAAATTGTGTTAATATGTACAATAAAGAAGCTCATATTATAAGTGACATCAAGATTAAAAATCAAATTTGATTTTAATATTGTTATGATTGTGGTGTACATTTGATATACTACCCAAAGATTGTCACGGTGACTGAGAGTTGTGAATAAGAAGCATAATATGACATTTTGCACAATGACATTAAAAAATGTTACATCATGACCATCGCTAGAATATGAAGCACAAATGTGACCCTGTCTTCTGTTCACTTTTCCAAAATGTTAATCGTGAAGCTTTTTTAACAAGAATCGAAACCTTGACCTCAAATATTCTATATTATAATTGAAAATTTCCAACACTAATATCATGTCCTCTTTTCAATAGAGTTGACTAAGATGTGTGATAATCCTCATTTCTTACTCATCCTCTACATCTCATTCTGCACCACAAACACTAGACCCATCACTATTGAGCGCTATGCATTTCAAACCGTATATCATTTGCACATCCAAAACAATACTGGAGCTAGAGAGTTGTAAATGATTGGAGTCTTGTTGTACAATGCTAGTTATAATGGGTCTAGTGTTAACACTACATATTGTGGCATATAGAAGGATTATCACACATACCATTCACCTCGATGGTATTTTTAAGCACTCCTTTTGGTGTAATCTTGTCCCATGCACATTTGGTGTTGTTAAATAAATAGAAAATGATCAAAACACATACATTTCACTGCAACACTACAATTGACCTTAAATTAAAGTAAATAAAAGGGTGTACATCATTTATAATGTGTGCACATCCTTTGTAGTGTATATGGTGTGCACCATTTGTAGTGTTCTTTTGGAGGGAAACTTGGGAAATTTAAATTAGAGAAATGTAAAGGGCATAGTCCCTTTTCAAAGGGTGGGTGCCCTATGAAATGTGTAACGCCCACAATTTTGACGTTCAAAACCACACCAAAGTCTATTAATTTACTAGGGAAACATTATGGTAAAAAAAAAAAATTGTCTTAAAAGGGTTATAAACCATTACTTGTAGTCGATTAAGTTCTCGTGAATGATTTCTACACCTTCATAATGTAATCGAATTCTAATTAATAATTAAATATTATTAATTTATTTTCTGAAATATTTTACAGTTTAAAACCCTTCCATTAAATTCCCTTACTTTGTTAGAGTATTTTCCAAACACTTAATAACCATGATCTATTTTTCATTTTACTATACCTTACTATTGTTAGGAATTAATAGAATCTAATGCGGAATAATTCCTCAGAATCGCAATAATAAGAAGTATGAATAGAAATTACAGAAATGAAATATGCAAAACACGAAGACAATATTTAACGTGGTTCACCCAATGTGCGCTACATCCACCAAGAACACTTGCTCAGATTTTATTACAAGCCAACAGTCTTCACAATTACAATAACCAGATCTTGTTTGGAGCTGCGCTCAACAAACCCTCCCGAATTTGCACTTGAATTCACACATACTATTCACCTTCACAAAAACACTCATATAAATCCTATTGTATGTCCATCTATTTATAAGTACATCAATAGGTAGCTGAAGAGGTGGTTTTACAAAACAATGGGTACTGAAAAAAACCATGGGCCCAAAAACAACCCATAACAGTTACCCATTACCCATGGGTTAATAAACCACCCATACAAATTTGCTTTGGGGGCTTCACCCCCCCGAACCCCCTTGACCCACTCATTGGCGAGTAGAACCGCCGTAAAAATATCCGAGTGTAACACATGGAAGGTGTACCAAACTCTAACATGAAAACAGGGTCCACAAACATGACAACTATTAATTATTTAAAACCCCCCTTTTATTCATTATTAAATACCATGCACAATTACTTAATTAATCCCTTCCACCAAAAAATCACAACTTGTCCTAACCACTAAGTGGCCCCATTCAACCAATTACCCATACATTTTATTTGAATCCCATTCCCATGAAAATGCCATCACTTTAAGTTATGTAGGATATAATCTCAACCATTAGATCAATTCATTTTGGGCCCTTGGATGCTAAGTTTTCTAAAATGCCCTAAAAATCCTTATGCTTACTTTTTTATTCACATTTTTGCCCTAATCCATCTCATTTTTACTTTTGCAGGTTGAAGAGAGAGCCATGTAGCTTAAGGAAGCTATGGAGAATTGTGGGTTTGTCTTTTGGGATGGATACACATAATTTGTGCCTATATAATGTTTGTATTTTTATATATATTTCTCTTCAACATATTTCCATACCCTACCTAGGGTTTGAATGGATATTCTATATTTTTTTGTTAATTTTTTGACATTTATATGGTTATGGGGTTTTAATTTCCCCCATTTTATTTCTAGTTCAAAATGAGATATACACAAGGATGTAGGTTTTGAGAGAGAGAGAGAGTGTGTGTGTGTGTTTTGTATACGTTTTTAAATATACCCAAATTATTCAAAGCGGCCAAGATTAATAGGCGACCTTCATAAAAAGTATATGTTTTTAAATATACCCAAATTATTCAAAGCGACCAAGATTAATAGGCGGCCTTGGTAAAAAAAATTAATCTCAGCCACTTTGAATAGATATAGCAAGGGGTACATCTTTTGTAGTGCTTATGGTGTGTAACCTATTGAATGTAAAGGGTGTATGCATTTTTGGTTGCCATAAAAATTAGTCTTATATGTTGGGGTACATTTAATAAAATATTCGAGTAAAAATTTAAATTTACTTTATGTTGAGTAAATATAAACTTATACTTTAAATTTGTTTAATTAAATATAACAAATTAGGCCCACTTTTTATCTTATGGGGTTTAATAGCTGTAGGAGTTATCATTTACCTGAGATAGTTTTTCAAAACCTATTTTTTCGGTACTTAGTTATTTTATGTTTTTGGGGTTGAAACTATGATGTTTAGGGTATAATCTTTACTTCAGGTTTGTGTGAACTAATTATCATTTTGTATGCTTTGGGGCCATCTTGATTGTTTTTAGCCTTTTAATTACAATAAATTATGGTTAATTTGATATTTATTCCCTCAAATCAACTAATATTGTATTAACACATGCTAATCAACTAATATTGCATTAACACATGCTAATTGTGATCAATTGTAACCTATTAAGGTCAACAAAAGGTGCAACTTGTATACACCATATTTTTTTATGTTTGCTAACAATTTGTTTTGTGTAAGGGATGATGATGCATTCTCCTCCTAAGCAAGTGCCTTAAGAGGCGTACTGAGATTGGGGTATGATCAAACTTGGTCATGTGGGATAGACCAAAACATTTGAGAGATGTCATTATTAGCATTAGTTACCCTATATGTGTCTTGTTTCTTCCCTTTATTCACACATTTCACTCATTATATCTATTTGTCCCATTACGTCCACTTCCTTCCTCTTGTTGCATGTTTATTATACCTTCTTTCAGTAATTTTGGAATTTTGTCATTTTACCTCCATTCACATTCTAGCCTCTACTCTTCATGATTTCAAACATATCCCCTTAGTGTTTTCCTTTAAGTCTGACACCATTTCCTATGGGCAATGGTGTCTATTTTGGTTTTACCATGGACCAACACCATCGCCCGATGGTCAATGACATCGGATATAATAGACCCCATTTCCTTCTTTATTACCAACTACCAACCACTTACACTACAACAACTAATTTGTCATAATTTCTTATTTAATTTTTCTTGCACCATGTCATACTTATGTAGACACAAGAATCATACAATTTGGGTATATATTTAGTCTTGATTGCATACTACTATTTATATGATTCCTAAGTAAGAAAAAGTACTGATTAACCCATGTATTTGGCCATATTTTCTTTCTATTTATTGCCCACTTTTACTTCCACACCTTCTTTCTCAGTCTGAGCTCTGACCCTTCAATTTCTCTAAGTCTGGACACCAGCACCCACCCAGGATGTTAGTGCCTGGTACCCTCATTCCCTCTGGGCGCCCTTGACCTCTTTGTACTTTTATTCACATCTTTTGGGTCCTTTCTAGTCATTTGAGCAACTTATCCTTTTGGTGGTCATCCTTTTCGGGGTGTTAATTATGAAATTCAAGAAAATGAATCATATTAAATATAAAGTTATGTGATCATAATAAAGGACCAAGCACTAAGCATTAACTATCACCACCTAAGGTTGCATCCATCAAGCATCTAAGAGCCCCATTGCATCCATCTAACACCATCCAAGGGACAAAGGGCTAGTTAATCTACATACACTTCATAGGAGGGGAAGCTCGTTCTATTCCATGTAAACATCTATTACATTTATTTTACATTTAGCTACTTTCTCGCTATCAAGTGCGACATGCATAAGATCCACCTAGGGAATGATTCCACATAGATACACATAGAACTACACTGGGGTTTGAGATGCAATGCAACACTCAGTCGTAAGATCACCATTGTTACATCTGAGGATAGTCTGACCCCTCATATGCATTTTTTTATTTTTAGGATTTGATACGCTTTGGAGGGTTTCACAGGTCAATCTTTATTATAGGTTTATTTGCGACCTCAGGGAAAACATTGTGTGACATACTAATAACCAAAGACGAAGAACAAATGAACACCTTGCAACCATCCAAAGGAGGGGTTTCTGAGATTTTTAGTAGACACAGGTGCCCAGAAACATGCCAAAGGGGCACCCGCGGGTGCCCCTATCCCTCTCTAGGCGTCCCAGTCTAGGAAGATCGTCAGCTTGCACACTTTTTTTGAGGATATGTGAAACAATTTTCCCTCTTTGGTTACCTGGTTATCACTTCGATGCAGTCCAGGATAAATTGTGAAATAACTAAGTCATCTTATTTCCTCTTTGTAAACTAGGTGTTTCATATTTTATAGCTTAGTTTTCTTGGCTTAAATTTTTGTACTTAATTGATTATTCATTTACTATTGCAATAACAATCAGATTAGGCATATATTTCCATATTTCACGTAATCAACTTATTGTCTGGATTTGGGGTCTTGAATCTTACCTCTTTTACATTTGGGTCACCATAACGAGATTAGGACTAGAGATCTTCTTGTTGAGCTTTCCCCTTCTCCAGCCATAGTGATTCTCTCTCGGTGTTATTATCTCTACGGGAAGATTATGCATCAACGGTCACACACATGCTATGTGTAAGTATCTCTAACCCTCTTTAGTCCCTTATTTATCATGTGTTTGTTCTATGTTAGTCATCCATTGCTAATAAATTAGAGTAGATGTATGTTTTATTTGATATATTGTTACTACACCCCCTTGGCTTTATCCACCCCTTAGTTATCTTTCTTCTATTTCAGAATACTAACATGATACATAACTTTATCTTGGTTGTAGGACTTGGAAACCTATAGCTATCCTAGGGATAAGGATATTATCCTCTAGATTTACAACATTAGTACTCCTTGAGCATCTTTTGTATATGTATAGTGTGGCCATTATTAGATTGGATCTTTGTATTTGAGAACCCAAATAAGAAATTCTCTTTTACCCATCATACTCAACTATCCCAAATTGACGAATTTCAAGAACTACCAAGGTATGGTTATAACTAACTACCACCATATAAGGTTAATCAAATGTGTAAATAAGGTCAAGTAAGGGAATTAAATCCCTATAAACCTAATTTTAGTTTAGATAATGTGATTTGGGGTTCAAATTTTTTCCCAGTTGAGTATGTGATTGATCATATTACTTATTTGATTTAATGAGGGATACAACTTAGGGAAATTGAGCCCCAAGATCCAATTTTTAACCGCATAATGTGATTTAGGGTTCATTTTCCCCCAATTGATCCCCTGATTGAACAAATTACTCAATTTGTTCAATGAGGGATAGATTTTGGGGGAAAATCAAGCCCCATGATCTTGATTATAACCACATAATTTTATTTGGGGCCCAAGTTTTTCCAATTAGGTTCTTGATCTAACCAATTGGTTTATTTTTCAGTGATGAACACAATTTTGGGTCAATTAAGTGATTCAAGGCCCAAGAGGAGACCAAGTGGGGAAAACATATAAATGAGCATCCATATGTGGTATATGCATAGACATATTTATGAATGATAAAGGTCGAAGACTTATAAGAGTTCTTGAACAATAGAGAAGAAATAAAGAAGACAATTGACATGAGATCCAAAGTTGTAATGCAAAGTTATAGTATGGATTCCTATATAAGATATGAGAGGCTAGATTTTAGGCTCTTTATTTACTCCTTATTTTCAAGTTACTAATTTACTAAATACAAAGAGTAGAAGATCTCTTTATAATAAAGCATAGACAATCAACGTTTGGACAAAGGAGAGAAAAAATAGTCATCAATGCATATAGTCGAAGAGCTCACAAACATGAAAAAGAAAATTCTAGGCACAGATAAAGGAATCCCAAAAGTTACATGCCCCAACGTCCTCAATGTAAGTATTGACAAACATAGACAATGACAACAACAATAAACATTCAAGCTTACCATTAACATCTAAGAAAATTTCTACCTCTATGCCCTGGCTTAAACATGAGCACTTGAAGGGAATTTTTATAAACAATTCTAGATCACGTGTTTCCCTCTATGAGTGACAAACACTCAAAAAAGCTAAGTATATCATCCTTATCTTGTTTTCCTCAATTCTCGAAATTGATCGAGTGCACTTCTATTATTCCTAAAGATTCAAAATTTATTATATTTAATGCCCTTATTTTTATGCTATGAATTAGTGAACATGTTTGATTACATTTTATATTTATTAGGATTAATCAAAACAAATCCTTACAAAGTTGAAATTAAAGTCAAGATTAGAAGCATTGAAGGACAGGTAGATATTGAACTATTATATAAATGGTTGAAGAAAATGGAGGTACAGTTTAGTGTGCATAAAGTTATCGAGGTGCAAAATATTACTTTTTCACATCTTAAAATGAACATGTCATACTCTAATTTAGTGAGAAAGTTGTTTAACATCTTATAAAAATAATATGAAGACAATTGTAGCTAGGTGGAATGAATTCAATGGATTATTACATAAGAAATTTTGTTTTGTTTGGCATACAACTGATCAAAAGATCAAGTGGCAATATTTTAGTAAATCAAGGGGGTGTAAAGTGTGCAATATTATACCATAAAGTTATGTAGACAAGCTATGTTGATTAACTTGGATTTATAGGATGGAATTTTTTGACCAAACACTTCAGATGTCTCCATACATGCCTACAGAGATGGGTAATCTTAAGTAAGCCAAAGGACATTAATGAAACTACATGTAATCCTACTACATTGAGGGAGAGTAAACGTAAGGAGAGGTGAACTCTCAAATAATAATTGGCCCACAAGTTAGCACAAGAAAGAATACAATCAACCTTATAGGAAGGGTAAGTACAAAGGTACAAGATAAATACTTCCTCGTTGAACAATTATAAGGATCTAATGAACCATTGTAACTAGTGAGACATCAATGGAAATACTGAAGCGGAGGAGTATTGGAGGTTACATCCAAAATTACAACCAAAGAAGCATTCTAAATAAGACTATGAGAAATTTATGGCATCTTTGAAAGAAAAATTAGAGTTAGAGATTGAGGACAATTTCAATGTTAAAAAGAAACTCAGTTGCATAACTACTAGCACAAAAAAAAAGTAAGAGAAGAAATGTGTAGGTAGTTTCATACCTACTATGCTTATGATCATAACCCTTGTAAGCTGGTTTTCTCTTGAATTTTTGTTTCCCTGGTGTTTTTGGCTTCCCTTCTAGGCTTTCCCACCCATTGTGTATCCACTTGCTCGTCGATAGGGTCTTAATTTTAATTCAAGAAATTTATAAATACAAAGGTGCATGCTAAAAGTTGAAATCAAGTATTTAGAGCTTCATTCCAACCTCTATTAGTTGTTGCATACACTAAAAGATAAGGATTGGTATATTTGATACCCAGGTTTGATTGTTGACTTACATCGAGTGTTGCTTATGATTTTTTCAAATCATGAGGGGCATGATAATAATGAAGGGATAACACATGCCTCCATTCACATCCCCCATTTTTATGGATTTTACAAGGAGTTGAAGTTGGATTAGGTTTTAATGAAGGAGATAATATTCTTGATGATTTATGATAGAACTAGAGAAGGTGAGTTAGGTTCCTACATATTAGAACACACACATCACATCCTTAAAGTGAGTGTCCCCATACCCAAAAGTGTCAGTTTCATAACTTTTTTTTCTAGTTTTGTAGCCTCTAGGTTTTTAATCACCATAACAATTCTGATCATTATCATTTTTGCTAGCTAAGAACTCAAGCCTCAATTCACCTCACCAATTTGATCTTTTCTTGCCACCTATAATTGATGACTATATCAAGATTTGTGTGATCCAATATATTTATATCTAAACCCTAATTTTCTAATTATGGATTCCTCTATATTTTCTTACTATCTAAGCTACCATTTATTTATACAATCAAATATGATATAGAAATATATTTGTATGTGTTAATTCAGTACATTTGTTAATGTAAAACCACTTTCCACACTAAAGAAATAAATTTTTGATTAATAAAAATATCAATATTCTATTAAACAAAATAAATATATAATAATATTAAATATAAAAAAAAAAACATTTTATTGTTATAGTTCTTGATAATTTGGTATGCAAGCCCATTCACCCATTTGAAAACTTTTAAATGGTTGTTGGTTTTGACATGATTTCTACCATGTTTTATTAATGGAAAAGTCTCCATCCCCTAGAAGTTACAAATTGTGTGGTTGTAGTCAATGACATTAATGGCTTGAAATTAAATGTCTTCACATTAAAGTGTTTTACTTATAAATTTCCTCATTTTTGTCTCGTTTCCTTTAAAAGCCAACATTGATATTCTCAAAACAACGTAGTTTCTTGGCGTACATGCAAACACCATTTTTTAATTGAATCATATGATCAATTTAACTTAAAACAAAAAACAAAAGATTCAATAATCTTTTAACATCTTTCGCTTTCTTTACATGTGACCATGTTGAGTTTTTTAATATTTTTTTGTCATTCGTTATTAGTTTATTATTATTTTACATTGAAAAATAAATATACCACATTTGCAATTCACTAGAATTGTTGCACATCCCTTTTAAAATAGTTATATATTCGTAGTGTTTGAATGCATTTATTTGATGGGTTTCAAAGTTAAAATTGTCACCTTCCATATGACAATTTGAGTCATAAAAATTGGGCGTCGAATGGAAATGATTGTTAGTGCGGAATGTGTTGATAAGATGTTTGATTTGTGTTGTCATTTGTATAGTTGAGATGTTTGATTTGTGTTGTCATTTGTATATGGGAAGAGATGTCATTGTTGACATCTATGTTTTTTGACTTATCAAATTTATTATGTCGACAAACTAATTAAAATTGAAGATCACTTGTATTCAAAAACACGCGTTAAATTAAGAACTTGTGAAAAAAGAAGAAGATTGTGGCACATTAGTTTATCAAAAATTGAAATATAAATATGGAGGTGGCTATCTCTAGATAGCCACTACGAAATAATGTAGATGCACTCTAATCGTATTGAAGTGTGTTTGGAACTTTTTGATAGTGCATCCCGTAACGTTGGATAACCACTTAAAATATACTTTTTAAACTTTTTTTTTTTTTTTTTTTTTTTCAGGTATAAAAAATGGTTAGTGATATATAATTTTACGATACTATTTTTAAAAAAATTGTCACTTCTATTTTTGTTATTTAGATATAAGGATTTGAGAGTCGAAGAAAAATAGATTAAAGATAGAGGTTGAACATTTCTCATTTAAATTAAATTTGACTTGTAAGTTTAAATTTAGTTCAAAAAACATAAGCAAATATAAATTAATTATCCAATTTACTAATACACAAAGTGTGAATAAAACCATTTTTTTGGGTCGATTTCACTTCGTTTATGTTTATTATTTTTTAGAGTTTTTTTCTAACGTGGCATAAATATGGCGCAAAATTAGTGTCATATTGACACCACATTTTTTTTCTTACAAACAAAAAACTTAAATCGTAAAAGTATTGATTTAACGAAGGGGTTATTATTATGTTTTTTAAATTTCAGTATAGTAATAAAAAAATAACTCTCATTTAATTTATAGACTTCATTTTCTACTAAATGTTACAATTCTTTTCAGACCTGGATTATTTAATCTTAAGGAACTACATACTTGTAACATAAAAGACATAAAGAGGTTTAAGACCACACGAGGGTACTCCCTTTGCACCAAGGAGTGATCTACCTCCTTCATCACTTCATTCTGGATGTGGTGACAAATGACCCCGCCCGGGCCCCTTTGGCCCCCCTTGTTGCCCCCCTCCTCCTTACTAGCCGAGGATTCACACCAAAAATTTGAATATCCGTGCTCCCTTGTCTGATCCTCCCCCTACCAAGAGAATTCTTCATAGTTCTAAAGGCAAGGATGTTGTTGGAGCTGAGACTCTGCTTGAAATTAGTTAAGTTGTTCCAAACTCTAGCTCTGGTCTGTCCGCTCAAATTAAACAATATGCCGAGTCCCTTAAGGAGATTGAAGAGAATGTATATATCCTCATCAAAGAAGGCCCTCAAAACCAACATTTCCTCCTTTAAGTTATCACTAACCTACAAGAGAAGATGTATAGCCCTTTCCACTCAGCTCAGTGATTTGGATGAAAGAATTCTACAGGTGGAAGACATACAGTCCAATCAGTTGGATATTTAGTTTTGGATTATATCCAAACTAATGTAAATTAGGTTTATGAGGCTTGTGGTATCCTTGAGTCAGTCTGGAAGAACGGAAAAATAAAAAAGAAGACTATCACCGAGAGCATACAAGACCCATAAATGCAAATGATTGTCAACCTCTACAGAGCATTGAAGATTACACTCAAAGTTTTCAACAAATATTTGTTCTAGCTCTATTTTGTTATAGCTTTACTTTAATTCTATTTTGTTGTTGTTTTTTTCGCTGTTGTTGTGTAGTTTGGTGCTATTAGCAGGGCTCCTTGTTGGCAGTTGGCCCCTGCCTTCGTTCTTTTCCTGTTTATCTAGCTCCTAGGATTTTTGGTTGGGGTGTGGTCCCCACGTATAAAAAAACCACTTTACTGTTATTGTATTATATGATTGTTGAGCCTTTTTGTAATACAAGGTATGGTCCCTTCAAAACCATTTACCAATAGTAAAAAAAAACATAAAAGACATAATTTAAAACTCCACTTTTGAAGGTCAAAAAGAGTTGTTATATTTGCACATCTTTTTGATGTATACACAATGATTTTAATAAAAAAGAATGAGAAGATCTTCTTGGATGATTGAGATAAGTTGTAGATAAGAAATGGGAGCTTAGAAGGGGATAAAGTAATATTTGAAGGAATTTAGAAGTGAGAATACTGTATTGTAACCCTGTATCACACTTAATGATGAAGTAGATTTGTCCATCTACTAGTGAAAAAATACAAAGCTTCCTTCAATACTCCAAGGTTTTGACTCAAAAGAGATGTGGATATATGTTGAGACAAAAGCCACATTAAAGAATATCGAAAGGAGCCAAGTCATCACATATTCCATGAAAAATATGTTTAATTAAGGTTGATGCATTTGAGATGAAAAGTTCATTGCAAATTCAGAAATCAATACAAAATTTTCACTAGTTGAGAAAATGGTAGATGAAATCTTAGACAAGCCAAAATCTCACTTTCATGTCCAGACAATGAAATTCTAATAGGTGTATTACCAATATCCCTTAGGTACTATTAAAACCCTAATCAGGTCTTTATGGGACATATTTTATCGATATCACAAAAAAACAATACTTTATTCTTGTAGGATACTGCCTAGCTTGTTTTGTGTTTGTAGGACAACATCTACAACATTTGATAACTTTATCTCCATTCTATATATATATATATATAGTCCATATATATATATATGACCTATTGCACATGGAAGAAACTGTAAATTGTGTGTGATGAGATTGCTATAACAATTTATATGTTAAAACTTGGGTTGAAAATATCAACGATTACTATGATTAAACTCTAAATTGAACACTTGGTCAATCCAATGGGTTGGGGGGATGAATACCGAGATTTAACAATAAGATTGTCAATAGATTAAGTAAATAGTAGATATACCATTGTATGTAGTATAAGATCATGCAAAAATGATCCATATATTCAATCAATGAAATGTTAATGTATACGATTTTTTACACCTTAAACCTCGAGGCGTTAGTGAAATCCACACATGAGGATCATAACATCTTACCACGATTTTCGTAGAGTGCGACATGATGGCTGGCAAGTTAGGTGCTGCACATACAAATGCGTATAAGCCCTTCTTTGCCAATGTAATTAGGCGCTCACTCGGTCCCCAGCTATATGACGTAACTCAGCCGAGTGGGATTCGAACACGGGTGGTTCCTTTTGTATTTAGACATAATGACAACAAGACCGTTAGACTCAACACCTCGAGGCGTTAGTGAAATCCACACATGAGGATCATAAACATGCCACCATGCTTCCGTAGAGTCCGACTCGGGCTGGGTTTGCGGATACGTACGAGCCCCGATTCACCAACGTTTAGGTGCCCCATGGGCCCCGGCTACACGACGTAACCAACCAAGTGGGATCCTTGAACATAGGTGGTTGCTCTGATGCCAAATGTAACGAACCATGATACCAAAACCTTGAGGTGTTAGACAAATCCACACATGAGCTAATCAATATTCACTTAATAGAACAATTTGGTTTTTGATTCCTACCTTGAACAATCCTTCATTTGAACTGAGCATTGGACTTTTGACAAAATGACAGGAGCATCCTAAAATAGGAGGAATCACTATCAAGATCGATGTATTGTACCTATCTATGATGTTTAGAAGCAATGTATAGAGTAGGGTTTACTGAATTGTAAGGAGGTGATTAAATTTCAAATTTTGGATGATTCAAATAGTGACTTTCCATGCCAGAAACTCAAGTTTGAATTTCTTCTTGATTGGTAACCTCCTCATCGGGAAATTGTTATAGTCATCGTTTATGGTCTAGGTAATGTAATCAGGATGGATGTTCTAATGATAAGATGCATTGAGATCATGTTATTCAGGGACATATACACATAATGTATGTATGTGCTATGTGTATGATTGTTTGTGAGACACTCTAGTTAGTCTTTGAATTTTGCATATGACATGTAGTCATGTGTGTACTTGAGTTCTACAAGCATGGTTTACATGTGCTCAAGAACCACACAAATGGAAGGTAACCATATAGATACCAGTAGAGGATGAAGAGGGACCAATTCCTACGAAGCTGTCCCAATGAACATAGGTCACTCGAGCTTGAAAGTAGAGATGCTCCTTCTGTGTAAATGTGACTTGATCCGTATAGATTTAGGAATGTATGGGGCAGACCTGAGTTGTACAGGGTCCCTTCACTTTGGACCTTTCATTTGATTATTATTCTTAAGTTAAATGATAAATTAGGTTAATATTTTACTGTCTCTACCATTTCTGCAGTGGTTTTGAGCTTACATGTGGATGGCTGATAGAATTCCATTTAAGTCTAATGTTGGATTGTGAAGCTTGATTACTTCATTTTAGCATGCTATATTGGAGCTTGCTGGAAAAAATAGTAACCAACATCGGTTATGAAGGGACTGACATCAGTTATGAAGGGACCAGACATTGGTCATTTATGACCGGCATCAGCCAGGCAAGTAAGGAACCAACAGTCGGTTAAGCCGATAACTGGACGTCGGTTACCTGTGCGACGAGTGTTTTAATTAACTCATCGGGAATTATATCTATTTTTAGTACTAAAGCAGATTTATTGATTGTAATTGTATGGCTAAGTGCCCTACAGTCTATAAATGCAACTATATAAGCATAAAAGCTAGGGTTTAGAAGTAAGTGTATGGATGATCAACAAGAATTAGAAAGATTACTTGTCAAATAAGGTTGGTGAGAGAGATAATTCTTGGTGGTAGAGAAAGAGATTGAGAGGAAGAAAGTACTAAACATCTTAAGAGGTGTGGAAGATTGTAAATCTTCAATTGTATATCTTGTCAAATCTTTGGATAATACATTGGCTTGTTTCTTGGTGGAACGTAGCCCACACTAGGTGAACCACTGTTAAATCTGGTGTTGATTTATGTCTCTTATTTTGTATATTTCTTCTGGTAGAATATCCATCTTTTATTTGCATGAATACTTAGATTTGATATATTATCTGTACAACCTTGTGCTAACCCCAACAACTGGTATCAAAGCTTTGTTTGAGGGTTTTATGTGTTGACATATTTACTCACAGAGGGTTTTCTGATTGAGTGAGAGTTACAACAATGAAAGAAGAAAACAGATACAAGGTAGAAAAGTTTGATGGCAAAAATTATCAATTATGGAAGATGCAAATTAAGGATTATCTATATCAAAGAGATTTGTATTTATCGTTGGATGAGAAGTCTAGACCTACAAAGATGACTGATGAAGAATGAAATATTCTTGACAGAATGGCTTTGGGATCTATAAAATCAAGTCCTGGCAGCATCTGTGGCTTCCAATATCATAGAAGTGACTTCTACGGTAAATTTAATGAAGTCACTTGTTAATTTATATGAAAAACCTAGTGCTTCAAATAAAGTTTATTTGATGAAGAAGTTATTTAGTTCTAAGATGCATGAAGGTGGATCTACATCTTGTCATTTGAATGATTTCCAATCTATTATAAATCAGTTAAAATCAGTTCCATTTGTTTGATGATGAAGTGAAAACACTTTTATTCTTATGTTCTTTGCTTGATAGTTGGGACAACTTGGTAATGACTGTTAGTAATACAACATCTGCTAATAATATTTTGAAGTTTTATGATGTGGTTAGTTATAATCTTGAATGAAGAAATTCGTACAGGAAGAGTGCAGAGGAATCATCGTCTGGGAATGATTTGAATGTAGAAAGCGGGGGTAGGCAGAAGGAGAGATCCAAGAGTAAGAGTAATGGGAAATCAAATTCAAGGGATAGCATATCTAAATCTAGAGGTAAGGGAATTACTTGTTGGAAATGTGGAAAGAAAGGACATGCAAAGAAAGATCGTTGGTTAAAGGATAAAGAGAACCAACAACCAAACAAAGGTAAACAATCAAATCTTGCTGCAGCAGAGGTAATGCAAGATGCTCTTATTCTTTCTTTATATAATAGAATTGAATCATGGGTTTTAGATTCAAGAGCTTCTTTTCCATGCAACCCCTAATAAGGGTTATTTCAGAAATTATATCTAGGGAAATTTTGGGCATGTTTATTTGGGTGATGACGAACCTTGCAGTATTACTGGTAAAGGGGAACTTCATCTAAAATTACAAAATAGAAATACATGGGTATTAAAAGATGTGAGGCATGTGCCAAGCCTCGGGAGGAATCTTATTTCTGCAGGGTGACTAGGTTAAACTAGTTACATGGTTACATTTACAGGAGACTCTTAGAAATTCACCAAGGGTGCTTTTGTTGTGGCAAGAGGTAAGAAGGTAGGAACATTATATTTATCTACCTATGTTACTGATTCATTTTCTGCATTATCTACTTCAGATTCAGATGCATGCATGTGGCATAATCGGTTGGGCCATATGAGTAAAAAAGGAATGCAGATCTTAAAGGCTAAGGGTAAGTTATCAGATTTGAAATATTTAGATCTTGATTTCTGTGAGCATTGTGTCTTTGGAAAGCAAAAGAGAGTGAGATTTCTCAAAGTTGGGGCAACTAAGAAGGAGCAGAAATTGGAGCTTGTACACTCAGATGTGTGGGGACCAGCTCAGGTAGCTTCTCATGGAGGATCCTAGTATTATGTTACTTTCATTGATGATGCTACAAGAAAGGTATGGGTTTATTGTATTAAACATAAATATGATGTTTTTGAGACTTTTAAAAGATGGAAAGCCCTTGTTGAGAATGAATCAAATTCAAAGTTAAAGTGCCTTAGATTTGACAATGGTGGTGAATACTGTAACAAGGTTTTTAATGATTATTGTTCAATGAATGGAGATACATAGAGAAAGAATGGTTCCAAGAACACCACAAGAGAATGGTGTTGCAAAAAGAATGAACATGACAATCATGGAATGTGCTAGAAGTATGAGGATACATTCTGGATTGCCCTTGCAGTTTTGGGCAGAAGCAGTTGATACAACAATTTATTTGATTAACCGCGGGCCTTCAAGTTCACTAGATGGAGGAATACCAGAGGAAGCTTGGACCAGGAAAAGAGGTAGATCTTTCTTTTCTTAAATTTTTTGGTTCAGAATATTTTGTGCATGTTGATAAGGAAAATAGGAAAAAGTTGGATGCAAAATCCAAGAGATGCACTTTCATTGGTTATGGATCTGGTGATTTTAGATTCTATTTTTGGGATTTAGAGAATTCTAAAATTATTAGGAGTCATGATATTGAATGGAATGAAAAGAGAATGTACATGGATCAAATTTTGGTACCCAAGGATGAGCCAATTGAGAAGTTTGTGAATGAAAATGAACTCTCAGATTTAAAATTAATACCTACAGGGTTACACAGTAACCAATGTCAGTTGACCCCTGACCGACATCGGTTAGCTGAACCGATATCAATTACAGAAGAGCCAAACCGACATCGGTTAGCAGAACCGACGTCGGTTACAGGTGACTGATGTCGGTCACTGTAAAATTGGATACAAATGTTCAGGAGGTCCAGAATGAGCCTCCGGTACCCCAAACTTCTTGTGAGAAGGTCACAAAGGGTAAGTAAACCTCCAGAAAGATTTACACCTTCTCTATTTATTTATTATTGATTGATAATGGTGAACCAGAAAGTTTTGAAGAAGCAATGTAGGATAAGACCCACATTCAGTGGGAGCATGGCATGGATGAGGAGATGGACTCCTTGGAACAAAACCAAACTTGGGATTTGGTTAAGTTGTCCAGCAGGTAAGAGGACATTGCAGAACAAGTGGGTTTACAGGATCAAGGAAGAAGAGGGTGGACAAAAAAGGTACAAGGCAAGGCTTGTAGTAAAGGGATTTACATGGAAAGTAGGTATTGACATTTGGTGAAATATTTTCTCCTGTTGTTAAAATGACTTCTATTCGTATTGTATTGAGTTTAGTTGCAGTAGATGATTTACATTTAGAGCAACTAGATGTGAAGATGAATTTCCTTCATGGTGATTTGGATGAAGAGATTTATATGTAGCATCCGCTTGGCTATGAATTCAAGGGTAAGGAGAAATTAGTGTGTAGGTTGAAAAAGAGCCTATATGGGCTCAAGGAAGCTCCAAGGCAATGGTACATGAGATTTAATAGTTTCATACATGAGCATGTTACTTCAGGGAAAATTTTAGTGGCGAATATTCGTAATATGGCGAATATTCTATTTTTGAAAATTTTGAAAAGGATGAATTTTTTTACATGGGTCAGTGACCTGTTCGCCTAAAAATTACACTTTAATTTTTTTTAGGGGTCGGCTTTGCCTACCTTGAAAAATATCCCCTATATAAACCTAGATTATTCGCCAGGTAGAACACTTCTACTTCACATTTTTCAACAATATGATATATCCTGTATTATACACCTATGCGACAAGGGGGTACACTTATTAACGTGCGACAAGAATAGTGTCCTGTAGATCACATGAGATACTGTCAAATACATGACGCGAGTAGCCATATGACAAAGTAGTTTGGGAGCGACATGTATGATTATTTTGTACGTAGACTATAGATTACACAGGTAGTGCAGAGTTGTGAGTAGATATTTACTGGTCGCGCGTCCAGGTAAAGAGCATTGAAAGCTAGTCCAACAGATACTCAAGTATTTAAGAGGGACATCTAGCATGCAGTTATGTTATGGACGTGCAAATATTTCATTATGAGGCTATGTTGACGCGCGTCATATGAGTTGGAGATTTGTTGATGCAGGAGGAGCACTACTAGATGGATAGTTTTTACACGTGACAAGGAGGGACAATAGATAGTTGAGCTGGATTTCAAGATTGCACGATTGTGCAGTTTGTCTACTACAGAGCGACATGGAGATTTTTTCGATGATAGCAAGAAGAGGGATAGAGGCTGCAGAGTTGAGCGAAAGGAGCATTTACTGGTCGCACGTTCAATGATATGTCATTGTATTCACATTGGCAACAGAACTCAGTGTTTCATTCGTCAATGAGACACATTCAGTTGACGCGCGTCAACAACCTTCATGAAGTGCGTCAAAGAGGTATTGTTGATGCACGTCAATGAGGGTTATTTGTTGAATGCTGCGAAAAATATTCATGGATAGTGAGAACGCGTGACAAGATATGCTAACAACGGATATTGATGCATAGAAGACGCACGACAAAGACTTTGTTGACTTGCGACACGGAGATTTTTTGATGAGAAAGCAGAGGTCAGAGGCTGCAGACGTGTGAAGGATGATTTTGTTGTCGCGCGTCAAAAAAATGTGACACGCGTCAATTAATCTCCAACTGACGATGCGTTGAACAAGGTTGTTGACGCTCAATCACTAAGGTCTGTTGATGCGTGTCATTGCATTTTTTTGACACGTGACAGGAAAATCTCCCGTCGCGCGTCTGCAGCCTTCTGTCGCAGGGACTTGACAATCAGGTGAAATTTTTTCATACAACCCCCAAAAAATTCACCTTCCCATGAAACCAGTTCCGTGTGGATATTCACCAGGTATTAGATCCAACTCCAATTTCCAAGAGGTCTATTTAAAATGAACCCTAGTTTACTTGAGATATGAATATGATCATTGTGTTTATTTCAAGAAGCTTGAAAATAAGATTTGATATTATTTTGTTAATGTATGTGGATGATATGCTTATTGCAGGATCTAGTATACAAGACATTGGTGAGCTTAATGGAAAGCTAGCTCACACATTTTCTATGAAGGATTTAAGAGTTGCAAAAAAATCCTTGGCATGCAAATACACAGAGACAAGGAGAATAAGAAATTGTATTTGTCTTAGGAGGATTATATCTACAAGGTGTTAGAAAGGTTTAAAATGCAGAATTCAAAATCGATAAGTACACCTATGGCTGGACACTCCAAATTGAGCAAATATCAGTGTCCTTCATCATATAAGGAGGTCAAATACATGACACGAGTTGTTCATATGCTTCAGTAGTTGAGAGTCTCATGTATACTATGGTTTGTCACCAGACTAGACATTGCATAGGAAGTGGGAGTTGTGAGTAGATTTATGGCCAATCTAGGTAAAGAGCATTGTAAAGTAGTCCAATGGGTACTAAGGTATTTTGGAGGGACATCTAACATGCAATTATGATATAGAGGTTCAAATATTTCTTTATGTGGATATTTTTATTCAGATATGGATGTGATATCTGGATGGTAGAAGGAGCAATACTGGATATATTTTCACTGTAGGTGGGACAAAATTTAGCTGGATATCAATATTGAAGAAGGTTGTGGATTTGTCTACAACATAGACAAAGTATGTTGCAGCTAGTTTTGAGGCTCCAGACAAAGAGATGATATGGATGAGAAAGTTCATGGAAGAGTTAGGGAAGGAACAAGATGGTTGCAAATTGTTCAGTGATAGTTAGAGTGCAATTCATTTGGCAAAGAACTTAGAGTTTCATTCTAGAATGAAACACATTCAGTTGACATATCACTTCATAGGACATGTATTGGATAATATATCACTTCAGGAGAGGTGTGAAAGATTGTAGATATTTAATTATATATCTTTTTAAAGATTTGGATAATATACTATCTTGTTTCTTGGTGGATGTAGCCCACACTGGGTGAACCACGTTAAATATGATGTTGATTTATATCTCTTGTTTTGTATATTTCTTCTGGTAGAATATTTATCTTTATTACATGCATGCTTAGATCTGATATATTATCTATACAACCTTGTGCTAACCCCAACATTTAGGGTCATTTTTGGGTAGTATATGAGACAAGTAAACCTTTTCCCATAATCCCAAAACTTCTCCATACACCTACCCATATGGTAAGTGTACTTTTTGATAATTTTTTGAGCCAGTTATGGACTCAAAAGTACCCCTTTATTGCCTTGAAAACCTTGCTAGTGAATTTTGCATTTAATTTGATGTAATGTTTGTAAGTTGATTTGAGGGACAAGTTTTTGATGTGACTGTAATTATTTTATTTGATTGTGAGATTGAACCTTTTTGGGTTACTTATAAAATAAGTATTTGATGAGACCCTTTTCTATTTTATTTTTTATTTTCATTTATTCCTAGTTGTAGATTTCTTGGATTATGAGTTGAGTTATCACATGTTGTAAGGAGGATGTAAGAGGAGTGGTTATGTGTGTAAGGAATCCCATGGGGACTTGTAAGTAAATTTATTACCTTTTGAGGACATGTATTTTCATGGGGTTTTGGGCATACCACATGACATGATGTCATTTTTTGCTCCAAGTTAGAGGTTTGGCAATTTAAGTGCATATTTTGGGTTGTTGTAAGGGAAGAATTTTGGACTTGGAGAGGTGACATTGTATTTTAAGTTCTTGTGAAGTACTTAGTTGATTGAAAATTTGGTGGGAAAAGATGAGCAAGAGATGAGTTGTTTTTTCCTTGTTTTCCTTTGTGAAAATGGTTGTTACTTATATCTATTTCTTGATGGAATATTTTAGTTTTATTCCTCATTTGAGCACACATTATGTCTTAATTGATGTTGTGCTACTTGATAAGCATTCTATGTGTGCTAGTAAGTGTATTTGTGAGTATGGAATAAATTGTAGATCATAGTGGAGGCATAAGTGGTAAAAGATGAAGAAAAGGTTGTGTGATAATAAATGGAGAAACCAAAGGAATGTGGGGTTAGTTATAGTGGAGCTTACATGTTTTTTAAATTCTAAGTGGATGCATATGTCTGTTTTCTATGTTATCATATGAAAGTATGGAGGAAACAAGAACTAGCTCCCATTCCTTAGTGGAGCTATAAGTGCTTAGGGATGAAAATATTTCCCTTTGTAATCCTAGTTGGCTTGTCAGTGTGTTTTCAATGTTGTTTTAGATAGTTAACTCCACTCTCTTGTGTCCAAATAAAATAATGCACTTGGGTACATTTCTAGGTCCATAAACACATACTAGCATTCATATGATTCCTAAGTGAGAAAAATAATAATTTATGATTGTCATTGGCCTTTTCTCTATATTTCTTGTTTTCTATTTAGCCTCATACACCCTACATACTAGTTGGTATTTTACTTATTTATCTTTTATGAATTCAGACACCAACACCCAACCAAGATAGGAGCACCCAAACACCCCTGTCTACCTTTAGGCACCCTCAACCATTTTTCTCCTTACTTGTTTCTTTCTGGGTATCTTTTATATTTTGGGAGTTCTTTTTCACTTATGGGTTGGCCTTCTAGTTGTCAATTATGAAATTCAAACAAGGGAATCATATAAATCAAGGACCAAACACTAAGCATATACTATCATCACTTGATCTTGCATCCAAAGGCACATAAATCACTTCAAAGCATCCATCTAGCATCCATTCAAGGGAAAAAAACTTTGTAATTTTTACATACACAACATAGGAAGGGGAAGTTCATTATTCCATCCACACATTCTATCTAAATTTCTACATTCTAGCTAGCCCGCTATTAAGTGCAACTTGACATCAGGGAATCCTAGGGCATCATTCTCACACACATTCACAAGTATTACAATATGGAGTCTGAGATGTAGTGTAATGCCCAGTCATAGGTTCACTCTCTGGGGTGACCGTCGGGGTCATTCCAACTCCACATACCACATCTTTCTATTAGATTTGATGTGGTTTGTGGACATGTACAGGAAGACATTTTTTTAGGTTACAAGTGCGATCGGAACCCTAACAACTAAGTCTTTTCAGTGACAAAAACAATCCTTGGAGCTAAGACCTTATGACCCAAAAAAATATAGAACTTGAGCACTTGCTTGGACACCAGAGCACAAACACTCATGTTCTTCCATGAGCACTTGTGTTTGGCCTCATTCATGCATTCCATAATCTATGTGTGAGTGGTTGTGATACTCTACCCATCATGTTCAACACTTTTCCCAGTTCGTATTAGTCCCAGATCTAGCGTAGATCAGCTAAGGCATCATTCTCTATATATTGCTTTGGGTTTCATATTTTAAATAATATCTTATTTACGTAATTTAGGTGTATTTTAGTATTTATACATCTCTTATTTCAATGGTGACTCTATAATACTTAGATTTAGTTAATATAGATTAAATTAAATCATTTGGTAAACCCGCATTCAAAAAATATTAACTGCTTCTTTCTTACCATTTTTTTACCAATACGAGTATCTCCCTCCACCCCTTCTTGTAGGATAAACCTGAATGTGCAAATAAAATTTACTCTTTTTGTCTAATACTTACCTTCATCCTAAAACCTCTCCTGAATATATTTACCATAGACTCATACATCATTATATTTAAAAAAGAACATATTACTTTTACATCTACTGAAATTTCTTCTCCAGATGTCTTAAATAACGATCCTCCCCTTTATAGCAAAGTTAAAATTAATAATATAGGGGTTAAACAAGCTTTTGTTGATAATGTATTGGCCTTAACATTTGTAATCTATCATTTCTTTAGTAGCTTGCCTATTTCATAAAATCTTTAACACCCACATCTATTTCTGTTCGTGGATTTGACAATATTCCTAAAAAAACTGGCTTAGGTACAATCACACTTCCCATTACTATTGGGCTATGCACTTTCTCCGTCCCATTCCATGTAATGCCTAACAATATTAATTACAATCTTCTTCTCAGATGACCTTGGATACATGCCATGTATGTGGTCCCTTCAACCCTTCATGCAAATATTAAATTCTTATACCAGGATGTGGTCTATGAAGCCTTAGTATATCCCTATCCATTTACGTATTGCAACACTATTGATCATTCACTTGAATCCCCCACTTCATCCCCATTCTTCCAATTTTAAAAAGTATGGTCCTGGGTATCGATATATGCTTCATTATGGTTTATGTTGGCATGTAGTCCTATAGGTGTGGTCATTGATGCAAAACAACAGTAATGACAAATTGGATGATGGTTTGGGGTCAGATGCTACTGTGGATGATGTTTACATGATGGCTCAGATGTGTACTTGATGATATAGGGAGATTAAATGAGAATTACTTTCTCTTAAAAGCCCATTCAGGTGCCTAGGTGATGCTACATGATGATACAAGATTATTGGTTTCTTGAGAATCATGTTATCATGCTGGATAAAAGATTTGGATATTTCCTGGGAACTCACATCATTTGTAGGATGTAGATAAAGGTGAATCACTATGTTTTAGGTGCTCATTTGCAACAAGTATCCATGCTAGGAGGTATGAGATTGGGGTGTTAAGCTCATATAAGCTCATTGATGTGTATCATGGTGTTTGAGGTATGTTTGCGCCATTATGAGTTCTTTCATGGTGTGTTATAGTGTTCTTCTAGTTGACCCTAGCTGATACAATGTAAAACCTTAAGGGGTTACTATGCAAGTATTAGTGTCTGGAGAATTTGATGTATGGTGATGACATTATGATAATTATAAATGTTATTATGATGTGTCATGGTTCTTTGAGAAAAAATCATGATGTTGTGATGTGAATTTTGTAAGATATGATAGTTTTGGTGATATAGGGTCAAAAACTTGTGCATTTACAACTCGAATTGGATCTTTTGATGCTCACCCTGAATTGTTTTCTTTGCATGGTACCTTGTGGATTTCATGGATATTTATACATTGATTATATAAGGTTTCAAATAAAATAATTAGGTCATTTAATCATCACATTTTTATGAATTAATGTTAAGAATGTAAACAACTTTTTTATGAGTTTGAAACCCTAACTTAAAAGTGGTATGCCATAATTATTTCCTAAGTGTCCAGAATTGATTCCTAGTACATGAATGATTATTGGAACATGTATAGGAATCCTTCATATTTCTAGAAAGGTATGGTAGAGGTCATGGTGATGAGTGGGCCCCACTCAAACATGCCAGTTTATGAAGAAGAGTGTTTTGGGACAAGGTTGTCCAAAGGAGTTGCATTATAAATTGACATTGTGGAATGTATGTGAGTTTTTATTGATTTAAAAGGAGGTTTTAGGACATGTTGATGCAATTTAACTGGTCAAATGAGCTCCATTTAGGTTGATTGGTCAAAGGGTAGTTTTTGAGGCCATAAAAAGTAGTGTTCAATAAAATGGGCATAACTAGAGCTACAAGAGGATTTTGAAGGTGATTAAAGTTGTGTTGGAAAGAGGATTCATAGATATTTATATTTATATAATATTTTCATCATGATGATGAGATTTTATAAGGTTTCTAGGTCAGTTTTTGGACAATAAGGTTTTTTCTAGTGCAGGACAAGACATGATCTGTTGAACATGTTGAGTTGTTTGGAGCATGAGATGGATTTGATGCTTGATCACACGGAATGTGAAGTGGTATAAATTTGGAATCCAATGAATCAAATTATAGTTCTTTAATTGTTCATATAAAGGTGTTAACCAACTGATATTTGAAAACAAACGTTTTGGGCAAGATGATTTGGTGAAGACAAAAGTGGCTGCGGTTTGAGTAGGTGATTGTTTCATGAATTATAACTTTCTTAGAAGTGTTCTAAATGTTATAAAATTTACATTTAGTTCTCACATGACATAGTTTTTATGTTTTTAATTGATATAGTGGAATATAGAAATTCTCATGGTGCTAAAGGGTGTAGGAAACAACTGTTTTGAGAAGTACAAAGAACATTGGGCCCATTAAACAAAATAATTTGATTGGTTGAGATAAATTACAATCATTACGATGTTTAAATGTTAATTTAAAAAAGTGTGGTGATTTATGGGTCATGAATATGTATGCTTTTGTTAGGGAAATTTTCTCTTTGTGCCCATGGGGATTTGAACATTTTTGGAGCATGAAATGATGTTTTTGGCTAGGACTAGGGAATCCTAGGGCATCATTCTCACATACATTCAAAAGAATTACAATATGGAGTCTGATATGTAGTACAATGCTCAGTCATAAGTTCACTCTTGGGTTCCATTTAGGGGTCATTCTGACTCCACATACTGCATCTTTTTATTAGATTTGATGTGGTTTGTGACATCTATAGGAAGAAATTTGTTTTGAAGGTTATAAGTGTGATCACAACCCTAACAACGAAGTCAAAGTGAAAAAAATAATATTGGAGCTAAGATCTTCTCACCTGGAAAAAAATATAGAACTTAAGCACCTGTTTGGACACCAGAGCTTGAATGCTCCTATTCTTCCATGAGCACTCATGTCTTTGAAAGGGGATCATTCATGCATTCTAGAATCTACTTTGAGTGGTTGCGATACTTTGTCCATCATGTTCAACACTTTTCCTAGTTTGTATCAGTCCCAGATCTAATCGTAGATCAGCTAAGGCATCATTCTCTATCTATTACTTTGGGTTTCAAATTTTAAATATTATCTTATTTATGTCATTTCTGTATTTTAGTATTTATACATCTCTTATTTCAAATGATTTTACTATTACGAAAATTAGATAATTTGATTATGTGTCAGAATGATTTTAAGAATTTTGGCCAAACACCAGAGGATTTTAAACACTATTAAGATGGCCATTCTATTCAAAAAATGTGACGTTATGAATATGAGTATCTCCCTAAATGACCTGATTGTAGAAAAAAACATAGGACATGTGCAAATGAAAATTCACAGGAATATGGTCTAAGTACTTAGTGCTAGATGCTAAAAAATCTCCTGAACCATATTTACCATAGACTTTATTATGTTTTTTCCTTTTTGGCATTAGAACATGTAAATTTTTGAGATGTAATGAGAGATTGCATTCTCCAGATGTCTGAAAGTTAACTTGGTCATCCCCTTGTGAGAACCAAGTTAAGGATTAACTCTTATATGTGTTAAATTTAAGCTTTTAGAATGCAATCCAAACAAATTGTCCTTAACATTTTTAATCTATCATCTCTTATAAATGTAAAATGCTTGAGGCATTGTGAAAGGGTTGGATATTTTTGGATCAACAACATAGATGTTGGAGTTCATGGATAGAGAGAAAAAATTCCTTTTCAAAATTTATATTAAGGTACATATAAGACTATCCCATTACAAAATGTATGGTGCTAGTGTTACTTTCTCCGTCCCATTTAATGTTAATGCTTAGGTTCAACGCATTATATTGTTCTTTAAATTCCAATATCTTATTCATCGGATGATCTTGAGATACATGCTATGTATGTGTTCCCTTCATCCCTTCATACATGTATTAAATTCTTATACCAGGATCTATGTCTATGCTAAGGATAAAGTATAGTTTTCTATCCATTTGCGTATTGCCACACTTCTCTCCATCATCACACATTGAATCTTCTATTATCATCTATCTTCTATTGAATAAATCAATATATCTACTAGGATGAGATTCCAACTTTGAATGGTATCGAGTAGTGTAAATACTATAAATATTGTTGACATGTTGGTCCTATAGGTAGTTTTCTTATAAGTGTTTGGTCATTGATGCAAAATAACATTAATGAAAAATTGGATGATGGTTTGGGGTCAGATGCTACTATGGATGATGTTTACATGATGGCTCAGATGTGTACTTGATGATATAGGGAGATTAAACGAGAATTAATTTCTCTTAAAAGCCCATTCAGATGCCTAAGTGATACTACATGATGACATGAGATTATTGGTTTCTTGAGAATCATGTTATCATGTTGGATAACATATTTGGATATTTCTTGGGAACTCACATCATTTGTAGGATGTAGATACAGGTGATTCACTATGTTTTGGGTGCTCATTTGGAGCAGGTATCCATGCTAGGAGGCATGAGATTAGGGTGTGAAACCATATGAGATCATTTATGTGTATCATGGTGTTTGAGGTATGGTTGGGTCATTATGAGTTCTTTCATGGTGTGTTATAGTGTTCTTCTAGTTAACCCTAGCTGATACAATGTAAAACCTTAAGGGGTTACTATACAAGTATTAGTGTCTAGAGAATTTGATGTATGGTGATGAAATTATGATAATTATAAATTTTATTATGATGTGTCATGGTTCTTTGAGAAAAAAATCATGATGTTGTGATGTTAATTTTGTAAGATATGATAGTTTTGATGATACATGGTCAAAAACTTGTGCATTTCCAGCTCGAATTGGATCTTCTGATGCTCACCTTGAATTGTTTTCTTTGCATGGTACCTTGTGAATTTCATGGATGTTTATAGATTGATTTTATAAGGTTTAAATAAAATAATTAGGTCATTTAATCATCACATTTTTATGAACGAATGTTAAGAATGTAAATAACTTTTTTATGAGTTTGAAACCCTAACTTGAAAGTGGTATGCCCGAATTTTTTCATAAGTGTCCATAATTGATTCCTAGTGCATGGATGATTATTGGAACATGTATATGAATCCTTCATATTTCCAAAAAGGTATGGTAGAGGTCATGGCGATGAGTGGGCCCCACTCAAACATGTCATTTTATGAAGAAGAGTGTTTTGGGACAAGGTTGTCCAAAGGAGTTGCATTATAAACTGAAATTGTGGAATGTATGTGAGTTTTTATTGATTTACAAGGAGGTTTCAAGACATGTTAATGCAATTTCACTGTCAAATGAGCTCCATTCAGGTTGACTGGTCAAAGGGCATAGTTTAGAGGCTATAAAAAGTAGTGTTCAGTAAAATGGCCATAACTAGAGATAGAAGAGGAGTTTGAAGGTGATTAAAGTTGTGTTGGAAAGAGGATTTAGAGATATTTATAAGTGATATGAGATATTTTTATCATAATGAGGATATTGTATAAGGTTTACTTGGTAAATTTTTGGACAAGATGGTTTAATCGAGTGCAGGACAGGACATGATCTTCTTGAACGTTTTGAGTTGTTTGGAGCATGAGATGGATTAGGTGATGATTGATATCACCTAGAATGTGAATAGAGGTATGAATGTGTCATCCAGTGAATCATTTTATGAGGTCTTTAATGTTCCTATAAAGGTGTTAACCAACTGATCTTTGAAAACATAGCGTTTTGGGCAAGATGATTTGGTGAAGAAAAACAGTGGCCGAGGTTTGATTAAGTGATTTTTTTATGACTTATAAATTTATTAGAAGTGTTATAAAAGTTCTAAAATTTAAATTTCAGTTGTTATTTGGACATATTTTTTATGTTTTTAAGTGATATAGTGGGCATATAGAACTTTTCATGGTCCTGAAGGTTATAGGAAACAACTGTTTTAACAAGTACAAAGAACATTGGGCCCATTAAATGAAATAATTTGATATGGTTGAGCTGAATTACTAAACATGAATGATGTTTAAATGTTAATTTAAAAAAGTTTGGTGATTTATGGGTAATTGATATGTATGGTTTTGATTGTTAGAGAATTTTTGTCTTTGTGCCCATGAGGCATTTGAGTTATTTTTGGAGCATGAAATGTTGTTTTTGGCAATGGACTAACTACTTGGGTCAATTATGACTATTATGATTTAAATTTGGGATGTTTTTTATGTATGCATGGGTCTAGCAAAAGGGTAGTAAAAGGTTTGTGTTTGAATTTGAAATGAAAGAGGAGATTATAAAAGCTTTGTTTTGGGTGCTTTTTGAAGTGAGTGGTTTGTGTGCAAGAAGTGTGATCTAGGTGTGTAAGTTTATCAGGTGTATGAGAATGGATCAAGATCATATCAATTGGGTTACATGTTGAAGAAGATCAGAAAACATGTGTGGAAGTGTTTGAGGGTTTGAGAAGTGAAGGAAGAACTAGTTTGTGAAGGATTGAACACCTAGGGTTTGTACGAGAGTTTAAAGAAGTACAAGCTGAATATTTGGTCTCCATCAGTTGTGGCAGAAAAAAATCAGAGATCACATCATAATAAGGTGTTTAAGTGGGTGATTGACCATCTTGCGGGGTTGTAGCATCGTTTTGGAGTTGGTGCTTCACAAAATTAGGGGTTGGTGCTCTTTGTCTAGGGTTGTAGCTGTACTAAACTAGGGGTTGGTGCTCCTTGTGGGGGGGGGGGTTGGTTACTCAATAAATTTGAAACATATAAATATAAGGATTGTGTTTCTATGGGTTTTCTTCCTCTTGAGGGTTTCCCACTTATATCATGTGTCTTGTGTTGATATCTTACTTATGGTTTCTTACACATGTGTTAAATGATTGTATGCGCACATACATGGATGGTTGAAAGTTTTTGAGTATTTGAATAATTAAATTTGAAATATGAAGTTTACATTTTTTAAGGATTGATTCACCACCCTCCTATTCCATTGTGCTTCTAATAGTTTCAATGGCACCTGATTAGGAAAATATGCAAAAGGAGTCAAAGAACCTCTTTCCATCCTGACATAATCCACTAGACTCAGCCTTGGCTATCTCCCTTATCTTGATCCTTTTATTCCTACCACATATCATCCTAATGTTTACAATATTTCCCATATTCACCATCACAAAAAGAAATTTCAATCTACTCTCAATGCTATAACTTACTTTGGCAAATATATTTCCCATAACACTAATACCAATACTCCTAACACATTACCACATCCGTGACCATGGCATGGTTTCTCTTCCATCCTAAGATAAATATCCATCCATCACACACTTAGGGGCATCACACTTTCTTCCCCCCTCCTAACTTGATTAGTTGTCTACAATATCTAGTATGACGCTTCATGCTTTACACTTAATCTTTCTCACTAATCTTACACATCTTGATATGCACCTTATATCATTATTACCCTATGATGCACTCTAGTTCCATGGTTCATACTCAAATATTTATGGTATAAATATGAAGTGAACCTTACCTCATTCACACTCTTTACACTCTATGATTCATTGATCATATATTTCTAGTGCACATTATCAAACCATTTCTCGATGACACAGTCTTGTTGTACGGGTCATTCTTGATTGTTGAGGGATATTTTAAAAATAAACCTCATCTCATAGCCATACAAATCAGTTAGGGGGCACACTTCTCCTATCACACTCACATTGCATACCACTCCATCACATTCATATGCTACATATTGAATATCTTGGTTGCACTTACTCTTTCTTGCTCATACTTACATGTACACTTTGTTTCCTATGCTAGACGAATACTTAGTATGTCAATATATTTTCTATATACATATGCCTATTCACTTGTTCTCTAGTTGTGAATGTAGAATTATTATAGGTCCTTAGATGCTCCAATGATTCTTAGCATTGTACCTCTTACCAGTGCCACCGATGGTCTTGGGGGCATCTACTTTCTCACACATTACAGGTGTTATCATTTCATTGTATACTACCTCTTATTCTTACTAGCACACTACTTTATTGATATATACATTCTTTGATATACTCTACATATTTCTAACATGCTAATGGGTGCTTTATGTGTATCATTTACCTTATAGTATTATTTGCCACCATGGTTGTCTGGTACATTTTGCTTGACATTGTTTGCAATTATATGCCATTATTTTCATGATATGACCTATGTCTTGTTTGATCATTGCTTATATGCTTTTGGACGCTTAGACCCTAATTTTCTAGTGACGTTGTGAGAGATTTCCCATTTTTCAAACCCACTTTTCATGGTCCATCTTGTATGCACATATGCATGTTACATTATTTTTCTACGACATGCTTGCTATCTTTTAGTACTAACACATGATTCTAGCTACTTTGTTTGCATGTTCATTGGTTTCTACCATGCACATTCCACCCCTCTATAGGGATATAGTTTAGATTAGCACCAAGTCCTCTCATTTAGGACACATTCTTTTATCGATATCGCATGCACCCCAAATGAGGGGGGCATACATTGGGTGAAAAAATCATCCCATAAAGCAACTCAGAGCTATAACACAATACATTACAATGTAGAATCAACACAGGTAACAGTTACAACACTATCTTATAATAAAACTTGGGTTAGAATTACATGACATACATCAACGCCCAAGCTCAGAAAGGATCTCCTAGGCACATGTGGCCTCTCCTAGGTGCTAATTTCCTGGGGGCACACACAAGTAGTTTCTCAAATCAACACAGTTCACAGAATAATTTTCATATTATAGGCATAGTCCTCCAGTAAACATTCTATCTCAATTTTCAATTGGAAAAAGTAATACACACGGAAAAAATCAGGGACACCAAGAAGAAATTAAGATCACACCATCTGCAGTGGTGTATATTGGGTAAAGTCATGGAAGGAGAGTAACACTAGACCTCTCTCCCCAACACTTGCTCATTGGCATGAGATCACCCAAAAAACTCACGCTTGGCATGAGATCTCCCAAAAAACTCATTCTTAACATGAGATGACCAAAAAAACTCACACTTGGCATGAGATCACCCAAAAAACTCACTCTTCGCAATAGTTCATTCATGACACTTTTTCTAGCCTCTTACACTCTTCTACATCAGGTGCACACTTTCTTTTTACACACTTTTAAATAATTTTACATACTTATGTAAATTTTTCATATACACGAATTTGATTACTCTCTTTCTCTTCTTTTTGTAGGTTTATCCTTACAAGAATCAATAATCATAATCACAATAACAAACACAACAACATGTACAACACAGACACTTCACCCCTAGGGTCAATTTCTTTTCCTAGTTTCCATGCTTCATTTTTGCATCATTCCACGCTTCACTTGTCCACTCGACACATTTTTGCCACACGTTCTACATGGTTATCAAGTACACATATCTTTTCTACTTTATGTTATCGAGTATTCACTTAGTAACATAAAGTGGGGGCAAATGTAGACACAAAATCACACACTTGGGTACATTTCTAGGTCCATAAACACATACTAGCTTTCATATGATTTCTAAACAAGAAAACTAATAATTAATGACTACATTTGGCCTTTTCTTTGTGTTTCTTGTTGAGTCTCTCATGTTGAAGAAAGAGTACTCAGATAAGTTTGAAGTAGTTTAGAACATCATAATGAATGGAAAGATTCATGATTCCACACAATATAATTTAAGTGAAATGAAGGAGTAATTGTTCTGTTTGGAGGAGAAGACATTTCCAGATGAGTAATAGATGAGAAAAGAGGTGTTTTAGCATCCTGGGGTTGACCTCATTCAAAAATCCTTTGAAATCACAACATTTATATTGACCAACAGATAGAAGGAAAGAATTCCATTCAGGGAGTAATCATTCTATATGAAGAGAAGACCTATTTTAATGAGAAACTAATGAGAAAGAAAGTGTCAAAGTATCATGAATCTAATCCCATTCAAGAATGCACATATTTTTCATGAGGGTGAGTTTTGAAGCTAGGAAGAATAAGGGTATGATCTCCATTTCTTAAGATGATCATGTTTGTAAAAATAGATGATCATCTTCGGCTCATCAAGTGCAAACCACTTAGTAGTGTTTTTCTACACTCATTCAAATTCCTTGAAGTGTATCTACATCTCACTAGAGGAAGAATTTGTAAATAATGTGTTACAATTCCACATATTGTCACTTGAGAAACAAGTGAAATCAAGAATATCATGAATCCTATGAGGGTGATGGAACATCAAAATCCAATTCATCAAGGCAATGGTCATGAAAAGAATGATATGGGAAAATAATCATGAGTAATGCCAACAGTCATCCCAAGTTCACATTGCAATGTCTCATAACAATGTTTCTAAACATTCATTCAGTACTTTGGAGTGTTTTTTAATCTCACATAAGAAGATTATTGTAGAAAAATGTTTCAATTCGACAGATGGTCAAGGGAAATGAACTTCATTCATGATCCATAAGAATCGAGTTCTTCATTGATAAGAGTTTTACCATATCTGGATTTCTACTTCTCTCTCCTCCCTTAATTTCTCTCTAACATTCTATTCCTTCATTGAGAGTGTAATTTTTCAATATTTTATCTTATTCACTTAAATATCTTAATTTTGTATTTTAAAAGTCCCTTTTTAAAAATAAGAAAAGGAATTAATTTCATTGCTAAGAGAATGTGAAAATTCACAAATGGTGGTGAGTTGAAAATTCCTATGGGGGGGGGGGGGGAAGAGGAAGAGTCATTTGAATGTTATAAATTGGAATGGTCTCTCCATTCCAAAGGGTTGGCAATTTTTGATTGTTGTATTTTGTTGAGCTTTGTGTCACTACGACATCAAGAAATAAAAGCTACATTTCCTCTATGTCCTTGTCTATATTCCTCTATCCTCTCTATTCTACAACTTTGCAAGCATGATGATTTTGTAGAACCAAGAAGGAACTTTGTCTCCTTGATTAATGAATTTGTACAACTTTGTGTCTCTAGTTTGTTAGTCTTGATGATTTTTTCTTCTAATTAAATGTGGACCTATATGGTTAATGTTGGTGAGAATATGATAGTTTGTACTCACAACATTAACCCTCTCTCCTTATTTCTCCTACTCCCCTTTACCTTCTTTCATAGAAAATTATTCCTTTCTACACTATACAAGAATTTTTCCACAGGTTTATTAAAGTATTCATGCGTGATCCATGACCTAATGACCACCTCACAATTTTAGGTAGTTTATTTTCATTAATGGGAGCCTCCCCATGTAACATCCTGCTAATTAACATTTTTTATTCAACATTTAATTATTAAGATAAATATGAGTAATGGGAAAATGTATGTTCATTCGAATAATTAAATACCACCTTTTATCATTATTAAATGCAATTGATTTTATTACGGTGCTACGTATGTTTGATTCATATTTTTGTGGCTGGTGTCAAGTCAATTAGGATGACACGGTCCTTAATTTTATATGGTTGCCACACAATGTTATGTTGCGTTGACACCCATATGGACTAAGGTTGATGTCGCTCCTAAGTCAAATTGCGTATTGTGTTCATTGTAGAGGCATGAAAGGATTTGTGTCAGTGTGGTAATTATACTGCAGTTGTGTTAATCATTTTTGAGTTGACATGTTATGGTAAAAATATTTAAGGATTATAAGCCTAGTTGAATTGCGATGTAACATTAAAGTTGTGACCTTATTATAAATATTATTATTATTTTTAAATAATGATCATATGGGGGCATATTGCCACACCATAGAATGGTTAAACTTAATGATGGAAGCTTTTGACTTAATAAAAATTGGTGATAACACCTTACTTGCATGGAAGGGTCTAAGGTTTTAATTGTGTTTGGGTTTCAATTTTTAAAAAGGGTAATGATAAGCAAAACTTTGTATGGATAAGTTTTTAATTATTTCTAAATCCATAAAGGTGGAAGTTCACATATATGGGAAGATTATGATTAATTGTTTATTCAATTTTGACTTGGAATCCCCTCCCACGATGACAAATGGCTCCCCAAACCATCCACTTGGCAGATGAAAGAGAAATGGTGATAGGGTTTTTTGGGGATTCATGGAGAGAAAGGGAGAAATGAAGTAGAGTTGGATTTGTTTGCATTAATTCACTTCAGTTAGCTCCACTCATGGAGAAACTCTGGATTTTTTTTTTGCATGTGGGTGAAAATGAATTTTATAAAGAATCCTATATTTATTATGGGTAATCAAATGTGATGGAGGTTTTTTTTGGCTAAGATGGAATTTTTGCACTTAGGAAAATCAATTTCAGGCTAGGGTTTGAGTTCAGCTGGAAGCAAAATGTTTTTCAGGCAAGGGGTTTTTCTTCTTGATTCTCTGGTTTTTGAATTTTAAAGGGATTGTCTTATTTATTTTTGTCTAGCTTCGTGTGATGAATTTGATATGTGAAAAATAATTCAAATCTAGTTTTTAGCATGAGATCTTGCAGCAAAAGTCATTTAGCTGATATGGGTTTCATTAATTAGTTGTGCAAATCGATTTTGAGGGTTTTATGTAGTATTTTTGGCATGAAATTATTGGCTATCATGGGATTTGGAGAATGTTCTTTGAATCTGATAATGAAATGGTCTTCTTTCAGAAAAAAACATATGGAATTCCTTATATTTATTTTTCAGCTGATTTGATCTGGTTGAATATAAAAAAATTAAAAATAAAAGGCTCTTCTTGTTTCTCTTTGGTCTTCCTTGCCCATTTCTCCAAATGAATCAATTTTCTCTCTAAATTTTAAGAGTACTTTCAAAAACGTACAACATAGCGTTGAGGAATTTAACTAATGAAGTTTGTGGGTTTTATGAATTTGCATACATGCTTGAAAGTAGTATGGTTGTTGGGTTTGGAATATAACCTAGAAAATACTTTGGGCTTTTCTTATTTAAGTTCATTCCTAAAAAACACATGGTTGTACCCATGTTCATTTTAAATAGAAACATTTATCAATGATGCGGGTAAGAATTTTTCATGGTATTTCTTCTTGCCCTAATGGTATATTTCAAGTTGACATAAATAAAACTTGTGAATGTTAGCAGTGAATGCTTCTAACCCATATCTGCTAAATCTAATGTGAGGACAGATCCTTGTATCTTCATTCATGTGCTCAATTGTTTGTTTGATAATAAATAAATAACCTATAGACTATGAAACTCAAAATAGACCTGAAACATATTATTTTGAAATAAAATATTATGACTTATGCTGATTTTTGGTCACGGTGAATACTGAGTTGTTGGTCTTATTGATTGGAAATGGAATTGGTTGGAAATGTTTACTTTCCTGTGTAATATGAAATGATTTGTGAACTAACCTTGGGATGAAAATGAAGATATTGATAATGAAGCTCTTGATTTAGCTTTAGATGCTTGAAACCCTCTTGCAGGGACATTTGGTAATATTAAAAAAAATAAAGGCAAAAGAATGTTGATAAATCAGCTGGGTAAGGCTATTTTTTGTAATTAGATCGGTTACTTTTTTCTTTTTCTCGAGGTCCTCTGACTCGGAGGGTTAGATCACTTAATCCTTACCTTTTCATTTGAAGAATTTATTTCATTATTTGATTTAAATTAGTTTATAATGATTTCTGGAAAATTTTAAAAGTGGAAAATACAAGGGGAAACTCTGGAAAAAGTTTTCCAAAATTATATACTTAGTTATTTTATGGATGTAAAATATATGGATGAATTTTATGGCATGATAATTAATATGTAATTATGTTGGATGCAAAATAGATTTAATTTCCTTGAATGTTATAGCTTAAATTCATTGTTTGCATTGATTTTGTGTGTGTGATGATAGTGGCTTTGATACAGTTCAGGATCCCAATTCCTCCATCCATCACATGGATTGCGATTAAATAAGTGGGAGGATTTTATGTGAAGTGGTCCTTTTGGAATGCTTCACATATATTCCCCACACTTCTTCCATCGCCAACTATGGGATTGTTGGAAGATTACAGCTCCCTAATTGTTGTGGAAGAATTTCCATTGTAATGTTTGATAGCTAAGTGTTGCTGACTAATCTTCTTTATCTGTAAAAACAATAGTTAACCAAGTAGATTAACTTATTTCCATTTCTTTGAACTAACACACCGAACAAAATAGTGTCGTAGGTTTAGTAATGATGAGTGGAAATTATTTCTTTGGCTTGTGAAGATCACCGTTATAATGAATGATTTATATTACGGATTGTGGAACCTATTGTAATTTTTCTTATGATTAAATAAAATTTCCATGGGTAAATTGTACCTATTAGTATTTCATGAATGGAAAATACTTGTGATATATAAATATGATGGATGAATTGTATATGTATAAATACTTTTGGGCATCACAACAATATATTTGATAAATATAATGCTTCACATATTTAAGCATATTATGCTTATAATGGGTACGATTATGTTATTAAAGATGTACCTCATATCTAGTTGGCTCTCCATTGTTGTAAAAATTTATTATGGGTAAATAAAAATAATATCAAGTGTGATATAAAACTATAATTTGAAGGGCAAAATGCATAAAGATAGTTATAAATTTTAAATGATTCAAATCTGATTATTGGTAATAGTTTAGACCAATCTATAATGTTTCTTATTAAGCATTCATTTGAGGGAAATCTAGTCTAAGGTTACAAAGGCTATTTCATTGATAGGAATTAATTTTAAAAGGAATATAATATGATTTTAAAGGCATGTTGGTTAAAAAAAGTAAAGGGTACATATGCAATAAGTAAAGAAATGTATTAATCCATTAAAAGATCTAAGAGACTAATTTCATTATTAGTATTAAATTTAATGGGATAAAAATATGACTTGGCGACATTTGAATTAGTCTAAATAGTAATATGCAACCATTCCATAATTGATAGTTAACTAGTCCACCTTAGTCAGGATGAAATATTAAAGAATTATGTGACTAACAATAATAGAAATGAAGAAATCTATAGAGATGGAGAAAATAAATCATCTTGATAACTAATTTGATACCTATAAAGAATTAAAGGTCTTTTAAAAGAACTTAACTCCCTTTGTTAAGAAAAAGAAATGACTTATAAGATGAGATCATTTCTAGCCTAAATCAAGATGTGTGAATCAAACCTAAACAAGTATAGACATAACTTGATTAAGGGATATAGAAAGAAGATTAATTGTAGTAAGACTAATAAGACTATTAAGACCTATTGGAACATTGACTAAGGGTTAAACACCCTCTTTCTATCAAAATGGTTAGAACATATGGATAGGGTAACAAAGTTATAATCACTTTTTGATCTTATCCACCTATTTGAAGTAACTAGTTGTGTGTACTATAATTCACTAAGTAATTGGACTAAGTTTAATGAATCTAGATAACTATGATGATACATTTTTGAGGTCATGGGAAGACAAGTTTAGATGCTATGTGCAATCGTGTAAACTAAGCATACATAGTACAACTAAGAAACTTTGGCCAAAGTAATGTACTTGCTGGGTACATTGTTTAATCACTGTGATTCCTCGAATCCCAAAGTGTAGGATACAAGATGGATTTTTGATATATAAAAATTAGGTAGATACTAGAGGATCAATCTCATGTTCTCACTACTGCAGTGCGGTAAAACCAAACGAGGCTAAGTATGAACATTCAAACGAATGTTAAAGGTGATCGTGGAGACTAGGGATAACAAACCCTTATAGTTACACAAGGTTTATCACAATATTATAGGATGGATTAATTTATTAATACATGCTGTATAAACTAGTTGTAACTAGTTACCTAATTTAATTATGCAGAGGAATGTTTGTTTATTGTTAATTTAATTTGACTTGCTATATTAACTAGCTATAGCTAGTTATCTGATTCTTATATGTAGAGGAATGTCTAAATACTGTTATAAAAAAAATTCCTGCTAATTTGAATGTCAAATTTTAGGTTTTTACACCCCATACCTAAGAAGGAAGAGCTTAGCCCCATGACCATTGTTCAAAATAAATAATTTTCACCGTAGCAAAATATTTCACCAACAGTTTTTGATGACTCCTCTAGGGAATATTTTCCCTTTGTGTACCCTTAAAATATCTCTGAAAATAAAAAATTTCATATTTGAAAATAATAAAATACAAAATCACAAATATGGAAACTCATTGCTAAATATTCAACATGATTTCTACTATAAACCTCTCATTTCTAGGATGTAAATTTCCATTCACATGTTGAAAAATATTTTACAAACTGAGGAAAATAATATATAGAAGGGATAATCAAACATATGGAATAATTATCCATGCATTTGAAGAGAAACATCAAGTTGATTTTAGGCTTCCCATTGTTCAAATAGAAAGGAAAACCGGTCAAGAGTATTTTCCTGAATTTGATCCCAAATTTCCTCTTGAAGGTCATATTGGAGAAAAACCTGTAGGACCACTAGACCTTATTCTTTGAAAGAAGAAACAAAATAAGAACCATAAGATGAAGAAAAATGGATGCACCTGTGCTATGGTGATAGAATACCAGTGTGTTTTCCTTGAATCCTCTAGTTCATGAATTTCCAAAAGGATCTAGGAAGAAATTTCCCAAAATCTATGGAGATGGAAAGCAACGTTTAGATGATCATATTAAATTTTTTATCACAACATGTGGCATTATTTAAGTGGAACATGTGGATGTTGTCGTTTAATTATATGTGTAATCATTGCAAGATGTTGTTTCAGACTGGTTTTAATACTTTCCATCACATTCAATTGCTTATTGGGATGGCGTGAAAATCAAGTTTGAAGAAAAATTCAAGAATGCAGAAGATTATCATGCCCTCTTTTCTCATCTAGTACATATGAAGAAAGAAACACAAGAATCTATGGGAGATTTTGTAGTAAAATTCAATAAGTTGATTAATAAGAATCATGTTAATGATTGACCTACCAAAAATAATCAAAAGTGATTCTTTGTGAATGCTTAGTTTCCTGAAGTTGGTTTCATGCTATAGATATCTCAACCAAGCACTTTGAAAAATTCTCAAGAACAAGCCATTGAAGTGGAATATGTCCTTATAATGGTAGGGAAGGTAAATAACCACTCAATGAAGAATAAGGCCCAAAGTTTAAAATATGAAAGAGTTGACCCATTGTTGTAAAATTTGGTCAATGATTTGATTATATAAAAGAAGGAAGTTTCCCAACATGATTCATACCAAAGCTAGAATAGAAATAATATTACATGAGTACCTTGAAGGCTTACCTTGGAATCTACACCGGTTAATGCAATATGTGGAACATATAAAGATGAAGGGGAACAAATTGTTGAATCAAAAACTAAAGAAGAATAAAGAGATGGATTTTCTAGGATTGGGTATTTTGAATACTCATTGGATGAGGATTTTGAAGAATCCATGAATAAATACTCTTGTGTAGTGTTCACTCCCTCATAAATGGAGAAATAAGCCTCTTCTTCCACTACCTAAGAAAAACATTTGAATCCTCAAATGGTGAATCTACAAAAAAACAACAAAATGAGGATCATCACTTTCCACTTCCTTGGAGTCAGCCAAGAAGAATCCCAAGGAAACCTTAGTCAAGACTCCATCTTCCTCTTCAAGTGAGTCTCTTTCACCTCCTCTTGACAAATCAATTTCAAATTATATTTATTCTAAGAATGCAAAGCCTACTCTTGTCAAGGATTCCATAGTTCTCAATGTGCTTACCACTTGTTCAACTTTTGACATCATTGAATATAACAAGGAATCAAAATTCATATTTTTGGGTTTGATTAGTTTATAAATCATCCCAAGTAATTTGATAGGATGTTCCTGTTCATCAAAGGAAGTAGTTCAAATTCATGTTCCAAAAATGCCACTACCAAAGAACTACCTCTCACTCCTCATACCACTCCTTCTCAGAACATTCTTGATTCCACAACCTCTACCTCTGGGAAGGTCAAACCTTTCTATCTATCCTTGTTGGTTAATGTATATAAATTGAATAATTCCATTACTGACTCTAGTGCTTGTGACAATTTCATGCCCAAACAAAATGTTAAATATATTGGTCTCTCTCTCAATCTTGCTATTGGATGTTGTTAATCCATGGAAACCAAATATGCACCTCTCGTTGGCCAGGTAAAATATGCTCAAGAATTATTTTTGGATTTTCCTGACATGAAGATAATAATGAAAATACTTGTGGCAAACATACCAACCTCATATTGTATGTTGTTGAGCTAAATATTCTGTAGGGATGTTGGGGAAGATATACAGATGGATCGGTTATATGCCACCATTACGGTCAATGGTAAGATGAAGAATCTCCTTCCCAGTAGGAAAATGAAATACATGGTTCAAAAGCTAGATGACCCAAGGGAGGAAATCCTATTTCAAGATTCAAGGTATTATAATATTTTCACATCTTTAGAGGAAGATAATGAGATACCCATGTTTATGGAGGAATATCCAAGTGTGATGGATCTGGTTGGAAAGCATCATGATGACTTGATGGAGTCAGAATTTGATAGTGTGTTCTTTTTACTGAGTATGGATGCAAGTCATCTTTTTGATAGCGATGAAGGTCATGAAAATATTGGCTTAAAGAAAAGGAATCCCAAGGTGTTGAGCAGTGTAGGCCATGAAGGAAAAGTGATATAAAAAACTTATCGATAGTGAGTCCCATATTTCCAATCACGTTCTTAAGGCTCATCATGAAAATTTGTTCAATGAGTAAGATTGTGAATAAAAAGAATTCTCTTTATTATTGGGAAAGGATGACTCTTTCAAGAAGGAATAAATAAATGAAAAGATACCTAGGACTCTTGAAGTTGACTCCACTCAAGACGAGGATGAATTCATCATGGAGATGAATTTCCAAGCCCATTATGGACAAGATTGGTAAAATGATGATCTTGATATTCAGCCCTAACCTTGTGCTCACTCTCCCTTCAAGAAGATGAATAACTTCTCAATGAATAAAAAATTGATGAGATGGTGTTTGAGTCCCCCAAGGATGATTCCATTCAATATGAGAACCTTATCAACAAGGAATGTATGAATAAGAATATTTTTATTTTTTCAAAGTTGAATTCACTCAAGGAAATGTCGATTTCATCATGAAGATGGATTTTGAGGCTTGAAATGGCCAATATGGAGAGGTTGATGATTTCCATATTACATGCCCGATCTTGTGCTCATTATCTTTCCAAGATAATGAAGCAATGTGCACACCACACCATAGATAGAAGAAGATCAAAAATGAGAAAAATTGTATAAATGATAGTTGTTTGGAGTAACTGGTAAACATAGAATATTGAGAAGCTTGTGATAGTATTGAAAATCCTAAAAAATATTTCAAGAACCAACTCATACATACCATGGTCATGAAGAAAATGAAAAATCAAATTCAAATGCCTATTAAAGATCATAAGCCTTAGTGTGTAAATAGTAAGCTTTGTATGATCAAGACCACTTCTGGTAACACTAATAAAAAATCAACAATTAGAATAAATTTGGAAATAAATGATTAGAATGAAGTGGAGTATTATAAAAATGAAGGCAATGAAATGACTAAGTGGACCCAAAATTATAAGAATAATCATGCATATTTTCTCAAGAAATTTAGAAAGGGGTCATATTTCAGTGAGCTAGTCAATGGGTTTGTGGAACAAAGGAATTTTGTGATACTTGTACACGGGTAAACATTTAGTAAATAATCAGTTCTATAGTGAAAATGAGTGGCCCCCCACTTGTACAATAGGTGATGTAGGTTTATTTCATGATTTCCCCTTTTTTATGTTTTTCCCTTCTTTGTTGTGTGTTTGTTTTGTTTGTTTCTTAGTTGTGTTTGTAGCTTTGCTAGTTTTTGGTATGGTGAATCTATGGCCAAATGGATAAGGCACTGGTCTTCTACTCCTTGAGATACATGAGATTCTTCATTACCCATTGCAATATAATATCCCCAAGCTAGATCCATTTGTTGTCATGTGAAATGTTTAGCATGAAAAATTGAAACTTTTTTCCATGAAAACTAAACCCCCACTTGAAAATTTCCTCTCCTGGTCACTCTGAACCTTTCCTCCTAACAAACTATCAGATCACACAACCCCTTCTAGGTCTGTGTCACCTTCATTCTAGATGTGAGTTAAGTGATAATAATATTTTTCAAGTGTGTTTCATGTACAGATATGAACTTACAAGGTGATTGATAAATTCATTGAGATCAAGGAAGAACCACTACTCCCACAGGCCTTGAAAGGGTCATTTTGGCTATTTTGCAGCTGGAAAACATACTCTAGAAGAGTAAATGGATGATTCAAACCATATAGAAGTGATTTTATAGAACATTGAAGATGTCTAAGGTATTTTAGGGAAATTATTTGAATAAAATTGATGGAAGGAACTACTTATGCAACATCAGATAATTCTGGGCACATCGAACGAAGGCTCCAATGATGAAAGCCAACTTATATGGATGATTCTGGGAGCTCCAAGAGGATTTATGTGGAAGAAAAGTAATCAATGGTAAGTTCTTGTAACAATCTACATGAAGTAAAACTAATTTTTTTTCCAAAACTCAAATAGTTTATATGATAATCCAAAACATAGTAGCTGTCCCTTTCAGTCAAGAATGAAATAGGCCCTAAAAGGAAAATTTCAAGAAGAATTGGATCCTGATAATGGTTGGGATGATCCCAATAGATGATTTGGAGTCACAATCATACAAGGTTTTACCCCAAAACACTCTCAAATACTCCTCGAGGTGGAAAACACAATCCCGATGCCCTGATTTGGATTGTGTGGGAAACATCAACTTTCTTCATGTCAATACTACATACAAATTATAATTTTATGTCCCTTGTTCCCCCTTTTCCCTCTTACAATGATGCAACTCAAGAACTAACCTCCACCTAACCAAAGTTGAGTTAAAATCAAGTTAAGGGGAAAAAGGGTAAGTAAGAAGCTTGGAATCCATATCTAGTCAAATTTTTAGCTACCACATGTCAACACTGGGTTCAAAGCACACTTTGGTGTCACTTATTTCCCCTTTTTCCCCTTTTCATAGGTGTAACTAAAGAACTAACCTCTACTTGACTCTAGTTAAGCTGTCATGTCAAAGTTGGGTTAAAATGCATCTCATTCTCATTAAACCTCAACATGAAACTTGTCATCATCTCATTCAAAGAGAACTTTGGTTTTCAATATATCCTATTTTCCCCCTTTTCATAAGTACAACTCAAGCAATAACCTCCACCTAACTCTAGTTAAGTTGTCAGGTGAAAGTTAGGTTAAAATGCATCTCATTTTGACTAAACCTCAACATGACACTTGTCATCATCTCATTCAAAGTGCACTTTTGTGTCCCTTGTGTCCCCTTTGTCCCCTTTGTCCCATTTGCATAGGTTCAATTAAAAAAATAACCTCCACCTGACTCCTGTTAAGCATGCTTGAGTCAAAATTGAGTTAAGGTGTGCAAGTGAGAACAAAAAGTTGGCAATTTTTATGTTTTGAAGATCAATTTTTCTTCCCAAAAGATCTCTCCCTTACTGTTATGCTATTGAAAATATTCTAGAGTCCTTATATTTTAAAAATGTAAAGTTTCTCATATCTCAAAAACCCCTTGTCCAATCCCCATGAGATTTTAACAATAGATATTTCTCAAAAACACCCTTCAAATGAATACATCGTTGAATCCAATGGTGTTCGACACTATTTTTAATGGTTAGAAAAATTTTCCCAAAAGAAAAACTCATTTTTGAGATCTAGAAAGTTCTACAGATTAAAATCCTCTCAAAAATTGGAGAAAAAACATCCTTGTGAAATAAAAAAAATTGAGACCACTCTCATTCCATTTTGACACCGAGAAGACACACTTATAAAAATTTTAAGCCTTCCTAAGCCTCATTGTATAAAAATAGTAAGTACTACAAACAATTCATTCTCAGAGTTTTGATTTCCCCTTGAACATTAGGGAAATTAAAAAATACCAAATTAAGCAACTGGTAAATAAAATGGACTTCTCAAAATAAGGCTTACTAAAAAAGTGAAGTGTCGGGTTATTGGTCAATAAACAAGAATGTTGAGCCTCTCATGATAAAGAAAGAGCGCTTGGGTAGGTTCAAAGTAGTACAAAACATCATAGTGGCTTGGAAGATTCATGATTCCACACTATGTAATTTCAGTTAAATGAAGGGGAAATTTTTTGTTTGGGAGGATAAAACCTTTCCAGATGAGTAATACATGAGAAAGAAAGATTATAGCATCCTATGGTTTCTCTTATTCAAAAATCATTTGCAATCACAATATTTCAATTCACAGATGGTTAGATGGAAAGAATTCCATTGAGGGAGTAATCCTTCTATCTAAAGAGAAGGCCTATTTTAATGGGAAACAAATGAGAAAGAAAGTGTCTAAGTATCATGAATCTAATCCCATTCAATAATGAACATATTTTTCATGAGGGTGAATTTTGAATCCATGAAGGATAAGGGTATGATCTCCATTTCTTTACTCTGGCCTTATGTTCGGATAATATCATCATGTTTGTAAGAACACGTAATCATATTAGGTTCATCAAGTGAAAGTTACTTAGTTTTGTTTTTGTACACTCATTCAAATGCCTTGAAGTATATCTTCATCTCACTAGAGGAATAATTTGTAACCATTGTGTTCCAATTCTACATATGGTCACCTCAGCAACAAGTGAAATAAAGAACATTATGATGCAGGTTCTTCATCAACAAAAATTTCCTATCTTTATATTTCTACTTCTCTCTCTTCCTCGCTCTCCTCCCTCACACTCTCTCTAACATTTTATTCCGTCATTGAGAGTTTACTTCTTCACTCTTTCATCTTATTCAATTAAGTGATGTAATGTTGCATTGTAAAAGTCCATTTTCAAAGAAAAGGACTTCATTTCATTCCTAAGAGAATGTGAAAAATTCAAAAATAGTGGTGAGATGAAAAGTCATATGGGGAGGAAGAGGAAGAGTCATTTAAATGCTATAAATTGAAATTGGTCTCTCCATTCCAAATGGACGGCGATTGTTGATTGTTGTATGCTGTTGAGATTTGTGTCACTACTATATAAAGTAATAAAATATACATTTCATCTATGCCCTCTTAACAAGATGCAACTCAAAGAACTAACCTTCCACCTAACCAAGTTTGAGTTAAGATCAAGGTTACGGGGAAAAAGGGTAGTAAATTAAAGCTTGGAATCCATCTCTAGTCAAATTTTAGCTACCCACATTTCAACACTGGGTTTCAAAGCACACTTTGGTGTCACTTATTTCCCCTTTGTTCCCCTTTTCATAGGTGTAACTAAAGAACTAACCTCTACTTGACTCTAGTTAAGCTGTCATGTCAAAGTTGGGTTAAAATGCATCTCATTCTCATTAAACCTCAACATGAAACTTGTCATCATCTCATTCAAAGAGAACTTTGGTTTTCAATATATCCTATTTTCCCCCTTTTCATAAGTACAACTCAAGCAATAACCTCCACCTAACTCTAGTTAAGTTGTCAGGTGAAAGTTAGGTTAAAATACATCTCATTTCTGACTAAACCTCAACATGACACTTGTCATCATCTCATTCAAAGTGCACTTTGGTGTCCCTTGTGTCCCCTTTGTCCCATTTTCATAGGTTCAATTAAAGAAATAACCTCCACCTGACTCCTGTTAAGCATGCTTGAGTCAAAATTGAGTTAAGGTGTGCAAGTGAGAACAAAAAGTTGGCAATTTTTATGTTTTGAAGATCCATTTTTCTTCCCAAAAGACTCTCTCCCTTATTGTTATGCTATTGAAAATATTCTAGAGTCCTTATATTTTAAAAATGGAAAGTTTCTCATATCTCAAAAACCCCTTGTCCAATCCCCATGAGATTTTAACAATAGATATTTCTCAAAAACACCCTTCAAATGAATACATCTTTGAATCCAATGGTGTTCGACACTATTTTTAATGGTTAGAAAAATTTTCCCAAAAGAAAAACTCATTTTTGAGATCTAGAAATTTCTACAGATTAAAATCCTCTCAAAAATTGGAGAAAAAACATCCTTGTGAAATAAAAAAAAATTTGAGACCACTCTCATTCCATTTTGACACCGAGAAGACACACTTATAAAAATTTTAAGCCTTCATAAGCCTCATTGTATAAAAATAGTAAGTACTACAAACAATTCATTCTCAGAGTTTTGATTTCCCCTTGAACATTAGGGAAATTAAAAAATACCAAATTAAGCAACTGGTAAATAAAATGGACTTCTCAAAATAAGGCTTACTAAAAAAGTGAAGTGTCGGGTTATTGGTCAATAAACAAGGATGTTGAGCCTCTCATGATAAAGAAAGAGCACTTGGGTAGGTTCAAAGTAGTACAAAACATCATAGTGGCTTGGAAGATTCATGATTCCACACTATGTAATTTTAGTTAAATGAAGGGGAAATTGTTTTGTTTGGAGGATAAAACCTTTCCAGATGAGTAATACATGAGAAAGGAAGATTTATAGCATCCTATGGTTTCTCTTATTCAAAAATCATTTGCAATCACAATATTTCAGTTCACAGATGGTTAGATGGAAAGAATTCCATTGAGGGAGTAATCCTTCTATCTAAAGAGAAGGCCTATTTTAATGGGAAACAAATGAGAAAGAAAGTGTCTAAGTATCATGAATCTAATCCCATTCAATAATGAACATATTTTTCATGAGGGTGAATTTTGAATCCATGAAGGATAAGGGTATGATCTCCATTTCTTTACTCTGGCCTTATGTTCGGATAATATCATCATGTTTGTAAGAACATATAATCATATTAGGTTTATCAAGTGAAAGTTACTTAGTTTTGTTTTTGTACACTCATTCAAATGCCTTGAAGTATATCTTCATCTCACTAGAGGAATAATTTGTAACCATTGTGTTCCAATTCTACATATGGTCACCTCAGCAACAAGTGAAATAAAGAACATTATGAAGCAGGTTCTTCATCAACAAAAAATTTCCTATCTTTATATTTCTACTTCTCTCTCTTCCTCTCTCTCCTCTCTCACACTCTCTCTAACATTTTATTCCTTCATTGAGAGTTTAATTCTTCACTCTTTCATCTTATTCAATTAAGTGATGTAATGTTGCATTGTAAAAGTCCATTTTCAAAGAAAAGGACTTCATTTCATTCCTAAGAGAATGTGAAAATTCAAAAATAGTGGTGAGATGAAAAGTCATATGGGGAGGAAGAGGAAGAGTCATTTAAATGCTATAAATTGAAATGGTCTCTCCATTCCAAATGGACGATGATTGTTGATTGTTGTATGTTGTTTAGATTTGTGTCACTACTATATAAAGCAATAAAATATACATTTCATCTATGTTCTTGTATATATAAAGAAATACCAAGAAGGAAATTTGTGTCCTTGATTATTGAATATGTAGAAATTTGCGTATCTAGTTTGTTGGTCTTGCTGATTACTTACATTGTCGCGTTCTTCTAATTTATTGTGGAACTAATATGGTTACTATTGGTGAAAATATAATAGTTCCTACTCACAACATTAACCTTCTCTCCTTATTTCTCCTACTCCGTTTTACCTCACATCACAACAAATTCTTCCCTTGTACACTGTACAAACATTTTTGTATAGGTTCAATGGAGTATTCCTGTGTGAACCTAGGCCTAACGGCCACCCAAAATTTTTAGGTAGTTTACATTCAATAATGGGATTCTCCCCATACCCAAGAAGGAGGGGCTTAGACCCATAAATGTCGATGAAAACCAATAATATTCATTACAAAAAATTATTTCATGAACAATAATATATTAAATATATTATATTAAAGTTCTTTGTATGAAATACATTAATAGATATCAATTTCAAGGTTCTTAGATTAGGATTATAAGATACCACTTTAATAAATAACTTCACTAATTTGTCTATCAGTTTCTCGTTGATTTGTGTAAAATTGAATCATTTAGCTAAATGATTATTTCAGTCTTGATAAAATATATTCAATAAAAAAGTTCCCAAACTTTACTATATGGCCAAGTTATCACTATTTTTTGATTGACTTCTCCAATAAAAAAAACGTTTTAGTGGAAATTCAATGGAAGTCAAATTTATGGATGTACTGTCACTTAAGAGTCAAATGGATTTCAAATATAATGTTTAGAATAAAAGTGAACTACTCACTCCATTAAAACCCTGGTTGTCATGGCAGGAATGCTTCCGGCTATAATTAATATCATATTATAATGATTGAATATTATTAAAATTGAATAAAATTTGAAAATAATTGTATTATTGAAATTGAACCAATTCTAAAAATAATTATATTATTAAATTTGGATCTTGCTTTTATTTTTTGTGTCAAGTAGGGAAGGAGGCAAATAGTTTTTACCATGTCAATAAATGTTGATTGATAATATTACTCAAAAGTTCCACCCTTAGTAAGAAGATAATAAATCTACATTTTCCATAAAAAATCATCAACAAAGGGCATATAATACTCGAATCTAGAATGACTAGGTCTCATAGGTCCACACATATCGATGTGCACTAGATCAAGCTTTCCTGGAACCCAAAAGATATGTTTTTGTAATGACGCTCAATGTTGTTTAACTGTTAGGAAATTTAAGAGCTTATCTGCATCATTATTGAGAGGTGGAAATCCTCTCACCATGTCATACTGACAGAGTGTTTCAAGATATATGAAACTAACATGGCCAAGTATTTGATACCACAACCGTACAAAGGATGGGTATTTTTCCATAAGTGCCTGATCATCTCTTTGGACAAAATTAACCTGGAACATTCATCCCACATTGGAAGCTTTTGAAACAAATTTTGAGCTCTAGATTTATCTGTAAATAAACACATTCTCTTTTTACCTTTACACTCAAAGTCAATATTGAAATTGTGATCTAAAAGGTGACTGATTGATAGAAACTTATTAGTCAAACTAGGGAAATATAATAAACAGAGAATCTAAAATTATGTGTTCTAGGGGGTACAAATATATTAACGATACCTTATATACTGTATGATAAATCATCACCAAACAAAACATGATTCATTTAGGTTGTGTCTCAAATTGTGTAGAACTAGTCTTTACATTTGGTCATGTGATATGTAGAACGCAAATCATTGTACAAAATTGTACTTGTAGACATGATTGCTTCATTGGATCAGACATCATACATGAATTCTTCTTCATCTAATTTATCTTCGTGCTAGACAAAATTTCCATACTATTTGGGTTTTTACCTATGTCTCCCCTTCTTATGCCCTTGCTTATTGATTTATCATACATTTTGATATTATTGATTGTTTGAGTTTGATTTTCTTGAAGAGCCCTTTTTGAATGTGTTGTACTAATAATATTTCAAATCATGGCCTTTTCTGCCACAAATAAGAAATTTTTTCTATTGTTTGTCCCCTCACTGATTATTATAATTATGAGACTTATTGGAAGCATGTGATTGTTTCTTCCGTTTTGGGTGAGAAGAGTGTTCCTGATCTTCTTCATATTTGTTGAACATGGAATCCTCTTGTTGCAAAATATTCACCAGTGTTTCATAATTAATGGTTTTCTTGAACAAATTCACTATTATCACAAATATTTTGTAGGAGGGAGGTAAGGTTGTCAAAATAATAAGAATGAGAGCAAGATCTATGATATCCACTTCTAATTCTAGGAGTGATCTCATAAATGTTACAAGTCACCTCAAAAAGCCTCAAATTTATCATTCTACTTGAATTTGAATGTATGAAGCTGACTCTACAGATTCAAAATGATATTCTTGTTCTTGGCCTCATACATAGTGCTTAGTTGGTCCCATGCTTCTTTTGCCATTTTAACATCTCAAATGTGTGGTTGTACTTCATCAAAAACTCTGAATAATATTATTAGTTTCACCTTCTAGTTAGATCTATCAATATGATGCTATTGGGATGCATCTTCATATGATCTAGTGACTGAGCCATCCACAATAGACAAAATATCTTAAAATTTGAAATGGGTGTGAATCTTAGTATTCCATGTGGAATAATTATCACCTTGAAGGAGTTGTGAGTCAGTCATACAAAATTTGGCAGCACTATTGGACATTGTAGGAGATTTACTAGTTTCCTTGAGTAAATGTCTCATTAGTTGAAAATTTGAATAAAATAACTATAAAATAACTTTAGCTCCCTTACAAAAAAAAATTTTAGCAGGAAATTTGTTTTAATTTTGGACCTTTTTGGCCTCTTTTACACTGACCACTTACAAAATAAAAGTTTCTGCAAAATTCACAAAAAAAACCCTTTCTAGACTTTCAGGCCTTTTTCGCCTTAAAAATGGAAAAAAAATTGTTTTTGGAAAAATTTAGGAGATTTTTAAAAAACACTAGATAGGGTTTTCTCCACTAATTTTTAATAGTTTTAGCTAAGTGTGCCTGCCCCAATATATGTTCAATGGGACTCTAAATGTTAGATATTCCTTATAAAGGAAAATAAAATGAGGAGAGATTCGATCCCTTTACATCAACTATGAAAATATTTTTTCAAAATATTTATTAACCACGTCAGCACCAAGTGTGCTTACAACATGCCATCAGAAAAATAATATTTATCTATTAAAAATAAGTAAAATCCTTTTAAAGAGAAACATGTATCCTATCTTGTGAAAGTGACATGGCCGTCATGAAAGAAACCACATGTCTCAATGTAGGATGTGCTTAAATTTTAGGGTTATAATTGCATTTAAATCTATGCTTCACCAAAGAAAATGAGAAATTTTTGGTTCCACACAAATAAACCAAACAATGTCAAAAATCCTTCCCCAACATGATGGGGAAGAATGCACCCCCCACCGAGTGTTGAGTTTTTCAACCATGGGCAGATGCTCATTCAAATTGGGGTTCCGGCTCCCAAATGTTCATTCTGTGGCCACTTGGAAACCTTGATACACCTCTTCTAGTACTGCTCCAAAGCACAACATACTTGGAATTTGATTCATTTCTTCTTCTTCTCTCTTAGACCTAAATGTTTTACCTGGTAGTACATTCTTCTTGGAGATAGCCCCAAAATTCTATATATGTTCACCCAGATTTGGCATGTTTTTTAGAGGGGAATTTTTTGTTTGGATATGGAAATAATTAAATGTTTTTTTCTTTCATAATTCTATAGTTGATTAAAAAGTTTCAATGTATAATAAATATATGATTATCTTTAATGTGCTTCTATAGACTTAAGTCTAGGCTAATAAAGTTTCCTTGGAGGTGGAACATCTGCAAACTCTTTTACGGCATTGGGGTGATGACTCATGTAATGTTTCCAGGGAACCACCTTTTCCATCTCAAACGTTCTCCACCATGTGGCATCCGTCCTCATGGAAGTCTTCAGAGCCACTCTCAATGAATTTCATTCAACCATGCTCACCACTCTCCGTGCACCCATAAAAAATGGAATATTTCCCCACTAGTTCTTTAGCAAAGTTGGGGCTCCCCTGTGCTCATATGCTCGGATGGGGCTCACCAGTAGTTCTCGAGCTATGCACCCATAGTGTCTAAAACATTCCACCTCTGCACCCGTCACCTTTGAACAAGTTCCCTCATATTCCTCTCACCATCCCTCTAACGTGGGTGATGGCTGAAAATGAATAGGAGGCCCCCACTGGTTTGGGTCGGGACATTCCTTACACCAGAAAGGACCTCCCTGGTCTTGGCTGGCTTGATGATCAAGATCTTCCTCCTTCTGGGATTTTTATGGCAGAAGATTGATTCCATTTATTTTGTTTTGATGTAATCCTACGTTTTACCCAGTATTTCCATTGTTCTCCTAGGATACGCCTAGTTTTTTTTTATGGTTTTGGGGCTTTCTCTCATACCACCCATTTTTTTTGAAAACTATCTTGTATCTTATTGAATTTAATATAATATAAGATCCTTTTCATAAAAAACTATCTTTCACCACTCTATGTTGGATTTGGATTGGGATGGGATTGGCAGGTCGGTCTTTTAAAATTCCTTTGTGATTAATGCTTGTAATTTTCTCCTATGTTTTCCTTCTTTCAATGGTTTTTCTTGGCCATAGAGTTATATACAAGGTCTGTAGCCTTTGGGAACGCTTGCACTTATGAATACTTCCTTGTTGTGTGTTTAAATGCATGTCAACATTCCTTCATACACCACGATAGGAATTCACTAGAAATCATGTAGAGATGATCCAAAATATAGACATTGAGATGTAATGTGCAGAGGACCTCATCATGTTCACTGCACATAGATCAAGGTTATGCATTATATGCATTAGAATCACCTTTGCAACCTTAACAAATATCCATTTTAGGTCTTCATGAACAAATAATCTCTAAACAACATCAATTTCCTTTAGGAAAAAATCAAATGGACATCAAACACTAGAGACACCATAATTTAGTCCACTAAATTTAGTAAATAAACAGAGTTAGTTGTAACTAATTTTGTCACTATATTTATAGACAACACTCCTATTGGGTGTTTTTTAATTTGAATCAAAATCATGCCTGGTGTAGGAGGTAGCACCTGGGTATCTCCTCCTTTCCCATTGTAGAGAAAATTTTTAGTGTAAACTTCTTTAAATAGATTGTAGAGTGCCAATAGTACCACCAGGTGGTGTGGGAGGCTACGAAGTTGGCTAGGAAGAGGTAAAAGGGCTACAATGGCTCCTCTTCTACTACTCAAGCTTCTCGAAAGATCTAAAATTTAAATTCTCTTTCACTCCAGGAACCTACTATTATACCACATACAAATTTTAAACAAGGACGGAAGCCTGAAGAATTTTGTTAATATGGAAAATTGAATTATAGAGCATGAGGGGATTCAATTCTTATATACATTATACAACTAGATTAAAATAATCAATATGGTTATATGGGTTAAATAACTAAAAAAACTAAAACAAATAAAATATTGTGGGAATACTATTCCCACATATAAACATAATTAATATAACAATATAACCCTATAGAACTATAATAGTTATCCTATGGTAAATGTAAAAAATTACTCACCATGTAGTATTAACTAATTACATATGTTTTACCCAACATTCAATTTGTTTTAACCAAGTTATAGATTTTATTCTTTCCATCTTCAATTTGTCTTGTTTTCTTCAAGAATTGCAACTATATAATAATGATGGTTAATTAGTGAAAAAAAATTGTATGTATATAATAGATTTACTATTGTTTTGTATACATTTGTATTAGAGAAATCGGGGTTTAGTATAATATTTTTAATTAATAAATCTAATAATTGAGAATGATAAAAGAGTTATTTTAAACTGTCTTATACAATTTTTAATTATTATGAAGATTTGATAAATGATTTTATATTAATAGAACGTGTAAAATAATAATTAAGGCTAAATAGATGAACTAGTCTAGATGTGTTTAGAAGGTGGGACAACATGTAGAATGTGTATAGTGGTGGATTCAAATTTTATCAAGCTACTCAAATAATATTAGATGATGTACAAGAAATCTAGTTGAATTCATGGGAGTAATAAAATACCATCACTTTAATGCTCTAGAGGAGGTCAATTTTTTTTAACAAGATGCTCAAGTGAAGGCGTTCAAGGCTTCTCCTTTGTTTTTTGTTTTTGTTAGGTTCTTGTGGTTTTGAGGTTGTAGTAGTGCTGCAGTGTTGTTATTTTCTTGCTTCCTTCTAGCAGGATGCTCCTTACTTCTGTTCCTAACTCCTTTTTTGTCTTCTAGGCCCTTTTTCTATAGGATCTGGCCCCCAATTGTCAAAAAAAACCACCGATGTAACTTTGTATATTTGGTTTGTGAACCTTCTTTTTTTTGGGGTATGGTCCCTCCCAAAAAACCATTTATTAATAATAAAAAAATATCATCACTAAAGTTGTCCTAAGTGTCTTCTCACTTGCTCGATTTATCTTATGTGAATTCTTTTAGGATTGGTCTAATGCTTTTTATGATTAGATCTATGTAATAATTATGTATGGATCATATTGGGAATTTTATTTAGCCAAACTAAATTCTTTTGCTTTGACCTAAAAAAGGGTGGCTGACCTTTGGGTTAGCTTTCACCACATCACTGTTGATGTATTGAGTGTTGTACTACACACAACTACTCCAAAGAGGGGTTACATTCATGTAGTACCCTAATTTCTATGGTGAGACATGATTTAAGAAACATAATAGATCCCTTGATGTGACACACTTGGAAATAGACACTCAGAACGATTAATTGAAGAACAATATGGATATCTTCATAAAATTATTAAATTTCTATTGTGATATTTCTCTAAGAAAGTGGATCACCTTTTTAGAGTTGTGTGATATTTCCTACATGAACCTTAGCTTAGTGTGGATGTTTTTGTATAGGTGACCATACTAATTGATCTAAGATTCTCACCTTTGCTTTGACCTAAAAAAGGGTGGCTGACCTTTGGGTTAGACTACTAACCAACTGTTGTGACCAACACAACCCCAGTTTTCCTAATAAGAATAGAGACCTAGTGAAAATTTCACCACATCACTGTTGATGTATTGAGTGTTGTACTACACACCACTACTCCAAAGAGGGGTCACATTCATGTAGTACCCTAATTTCTATGGTGAGACATATGCGATTTAATAATCTTACGATTTAATAAACATAATAGATCCCTCATGATTTAATAAGTCAAGAAGAGTTTTAAGCTAAAATTTTATACAAAATATAGTTACTACCAATGAGTGATATGTGTCAACAATTGAAATTCTATAGGAAGGGAATACAATAATTACTAAAATTGGAAAGATGAAACCATATGGAGTTTGAAATCATCCTATTGGTCCATGTGGATTATTATTATGATATATCTTTACCCACTACACTAATACCACACACATGTATGAAGGAAAATAATCATACTATCATATCATATAAGGAAAAACCTTATGAGATAAACCAAGGTGCGAGAGTAGTGTAGTCCCTATTAACTTTAAGTGTGTCATGATGTTTATATTATGTCAAAATGTAGTCAAATTTCAATATATATATTGTAGATTCATTCACATAAATATATAAAACATAGATGAAATGGATAATAGAATAATAAACACAATAGAGGAGCATGTAATAAAAATGAATACCATTGTATTAATTAATATCCTACATTACAATAACCATCTCAATATATCGAGAATTAACCAAACAAAGAGAAACTCTAAAAAACCCTATAATTATGCCTCAAAGGGGTATATATAATGATTGGTTCTTGCCCTTCATCAGGTAAAATAATAGTTTATATTGGCATTTGAATTGTAGTTTACAATGAGTTAGATATTAGTAAATAGTTGACATGTAGGCCATATGACACCAATCCTTAGTTTTAAGTTCAACATGATGACTAGTTTTAAGTTATGCGTTTTGACCCTATCCCTTCAATAATTTCATTTTACCCATGAACTGACTAACTTCTTGTTGCACTCAAAATAATAATATATTTCATGTAAATAACATATAAGTGGTAGTTAATAATTTCTATTTATTCCTTGATTTTAAATCTTAAAATTCCCACATGGTGACCACAATGTAGCATTCTAAAGTTCTTGTACATGTGAGAAGAGTCATGATCTCTTTGTTGTCACATGTGCCAAGTGTAATCTCATCTTTTAAAATTTTATGCATATGGGAGTTATGAGCCATTTAAAAGGTGAGGGTGTGTGCCATATGCTCAACTTTCCTCAAACTAAATGTGTGTGAATGATAATCTAGAAGTTCCTTATGATTTAAATGAAATAATACTTAGCCAAAAATTAGTATACTTTGAAAAATATGGGTTTAAAATTACCTCACTCTAGCTAGGTTTCCCACCCTTGCATAACATTTTATCCAACCTCTTCAAAAATATTTGGCACCTCATTGGTGGAACTAATCTTCAAATTTTTTCCACATGGTGAGTGAGGCTTATATAAGTGTCCATTGGCATGTCCAAGTCATTCAATTCATTATCATCATTTTTAAGGTCTTTGGATTTTGTACGCATTACACCAATACATTCTCCACTTATGTATTCTTTTTATCACTCACACTCTCCTCCCTGAGAATTTTCTTTCTAAGGACTATTAGGTGGTGCTTGATTTTTGAAAGTGGAATGGATGTGGAAGGAGAAAAAAAACCAAAAAACAAGCACCACCTCATAATATTTTCTTTCTTTATCTAAAGAATTATCCCTTGGGTACCTAAAAAGATAGAGTTTGTCATAAAATTAACATATTTGTAGTTATATTAAATTAGTAAGCGTTTCCCACCTCTTTGGGGATAACTATGCAATAATTTGTACTTATTTAGAAACTGACAGGTGATAGTTTATTTTTATCCTTTTTAGCTATTTTAAGAACTTATTAAAAAAATCACTTATTTGGCCCTACTTGACTAAAAAACAAATGAATACAATAAATAAGTCCTAAAACATCATAAAATCCTATTTTAAAGATTATTTATAAAAAGTATAAATGATCTAAATTTAGCATAATCTCAAATGCCAAAAATTGGCATCAGTCTCAACATTCCCCCTTTGATAAAAAGGAAGAAATTTCAATCATTTGATCGAGTCTTCCATTTGTGTGATTAAAAAATTCCTTGGTGAGCATATCAACAAATTTATCCTCTGTTCTCACATATTCAATGACAAAATATTTATCATTGACCAAGTCTTTGATAAAGTGATGCTTGAGCTCAATGTGTTTGGTTATAATATAGAAAATTGGATTCTTGGACAATTATATTGCCCTAATGTTATAATAGAATATTTGTGTAGGTTCAAGTTGATCCTCTTTGGACTAAGAGTCTCCTCAACCACATTCCTTGTGTGTAAGCTGATGTAGAGGATGCATAGTCAACTTCAGTAGAGGATAATGCAATAATAACTTATTTCTTTAAAGACCAAGAAACCACATTGCTTACCAACATGAAGTAATAACCCAATGTAAACATTTTTTTTTGTCAAGAGAACCTCCCTAATATGAATTTGAGTATCCAACAAGACATAATGAACTTTCTGGTATGAAGTGAATACCATGATCACAAGTCCCTTTCTCATATCTAAAAATTATTTTCACAACTTTTATGTGTTTGAGTGAATGTTTTCCCATGAATATAGAAACTAGTGAAACCCCATAAGTGATAACAAGTATATTCATAGTGAGATACATCAAAATTCCCACCATTCTTCTAAAAACCTTCTCATCAACTAAATGGATTCCATCCTCTCTCATTAGTTTTCATCCACTTGTGATTGGAGTATCCGCAGCCTTAGAATCTTGAAGATTAAATTTCAAGATATCTTGGACATAATTTCTTTTGATGGATCTCCATAACTAGAAAAAAATTAATAATTACAAGATAAATCATCTCAAATTATAATTTCATATCTTCCTTGAAGCTATACAACATCTCCATAGAGCTACCTATGAAGATTAAATAATCTGCATAGAGGAAAACATACAAAACATTCGAACTAAATGATTTTATGCAAAGAGTTGAATCATGTTGTCTTCTTACAAAATCCTCATGAAAAAATAAATTATTAATTCTTGAGTACCAAGCTCTTGGAGCTTTCCTGATCCCATAAATATCCTTATTCAACATGTATAGCCAAAATTATTATCTTTAATTGAAAACCTTTTGGTTGCTGCACATACACTTATTCTTCAATCACTCCATTTAGGAATGCACTCTTTACATCCATTTGATGTATTTTCCAAAATTTATGAGAAACAAATGAAATCATTATTATTATAGTATCTTGCCTTATAATAGGAGCATACGTCTCCTCATAATCAACACCAAAAGTTTGTACAAATCCTTTTAAAACAAGTATAGATTTTTGCTTATCAATTGTACCATCATTGGTTACCCATAATTTCATTTTTGTGATGTGTAAGCCATAAGAAAAAAAGATAGTGATAGAAATATCTTATTGAGTTAATCAAGAGTCATATACAAGATGTGATAAAGTATAATAAAATTCATGTAATGCTACTATGGTGTATGTGTTGCATGGATCACTTTGATAGAGTGGTCTACACTCCCAATACTTGCGATTTATGTGAAATGTAATTTTAGGATGATAGGGGTGCATATTCCATGAATTAAAGCAAGGATGCTTAGCTGGTGATTGAGGTGGTTCTACATGATCCTTAATGGTGTTAATTACACCTTTATCCTTCAAGTTTTTAAAGTGGTATGTTAATGCTTGACAATGGTTTGTGTCATGTCCAAATATACAACAATAATCACAAAATGAATTACTAGGTTTCCAAGAGAGATTCTTAGTAGAGTGATGATGTGTAACAAATAGTGTTAGTAAGTTATGATCAAGAAATATAGACAATAACTCTTGATGCATGTCTATATGTTTAGGATTAGTAACATAGATAAAAACATGTATATGATCGAGTGACTCAACAATGTGTTGTATAATGTCAAGGATAGAAGTAGTGGGTGTCTTATGAGCAACAAAATTAATATTAAATGGACTCAAATGCATCAAAAAATCCTTGGAATGAGTAGTATTGCATGTATTATGTGCAATAGAAACATATGGATTTATAGGAGTAACATATTTAGTATTATCACATGTGACTTATGCCAATAAGATCTAAGGATAGTAGAGACAAAAAGAAATAAAAATGGAATCATCATCATCTATAGGATTAAAATTGAGCTTATGCGAACTCTCATTAGTAAGTTCTATAGTATCATCATCAATATCAATGTAATCAGTGACAATTCCATCTTGTTGTTATGAGTTAACCAAAAATTTAGGAGTGGTAAGAGTAGGTGGAGGAGATAATACAAATTGGGATTGACCAAAAATGATGTCATCCATAGAGGGCCAAGGTGAACTTGATGTTTTCTCAATAGGCGGTGACACCAAAGATATAGTATCAGGACTTGTGCTTGACCACCAACCACACACACATGTAATTTATCTATAGGAATGAATGTAATGGACGTGTACTAATAATATCAATAGAAGTATTTGAGTTAATATTGAAATATTTTAAAGGTTATTCATTAGCAAAAATAGTGTACTCATAACCATCATCTATAACTTTGACACTTTGATTCAAATTGGATGGGATAGCCTCCATAACATGGATCCAAGGGTGTTATAAGAGGAGATTGTAATGAAGAGAATTATCCATAAAGTGGAATGTAGTAGGGAGATTTTTTTGGGGGGATTAAGATATCCAAAGTGATTGTACCCAGTGTAGACCGTGAGATGTTATCAAATCCTTAAACAATACTCATATTATTATTCGTAGTCATTGAAATATCCATTTGTTGGAGAAAGGAGCTAGGTAACATATTCAAGATAGAGCCACTATGAATTTATACATGATTAATGAGAAATATATGAATTAGAGCAAAACTAAAAAACTTGAAGTGTTGATCAACCTCTGATATAACCTAGAAAGAAGCTATATATCATCTAAACAAGGCTTAGACAAACTAGTGATTAGGCTAGAGTAATTGTTTGTGTACTTGATGATCAAACTATGCATTGTATGTAACAATAAACTTAAAATAAGCTTTGTGATCTTTTTGATTATTAATTCTAAATACATGTGATAAAATAATAATAATAATTTCACAAATTTTAATAATGGAGTGTTATAACGCCATGCTTTGGGCCATGTTTTTACTAACACAAAAAATATAAATTTTCCACATACAACTCAACTTGCTAAATAAATAAAACTCAAAATAGAACCACTAGTAATAATAAAATAATCCTAAACTAATTTTGGACTTCTAGTTAACTTGAATATAGACTTATGAAATCCTACTTGACTAAAAAATCATATGAATGAAATAAATAAGTCCTAAATGTTAGGTTGTGGAGCTTGTTTTTATGTGAGAAAGTGTTGAAGACTTTACACTAAGAGTACTGTACACTTTCCATAGTTTTCTCGCCGGGGGTTTGGGGCCGGGCCGGGCCTTGAGCGGGGGTTCGGGGCTATAACCCCCGAAAAAAAAAAATTGGCCTTAAAACATGCTTGATATATTGGGAAACATGCTTTTCTCATAAACAGGTGGGATTTTTGACCCATAGGTTTATGGGACGGTTTTGGCCATGGTTTTAATACCCACAATTTTGTAAAACTTCTTAAGCAATTGTCTACTTATATGGTTTTATACATATGGTAGGTATAATGTAACATTACAAATGTGTTTTGAATTTGGGTGTGAATTCTGTAGAGTTTATTGAGCATAGCTCCAAACAGATCTGGGTATTGTATTGAGAGAGCGGTGGCTTGTAATAAAATCTGAGCAAGTGATTCTTGGTAGACGTAGCCCAAATTGGGTGAACCACGTTAAACACTGTCTCTTTGTGTTGTGTTATTTTATCATGCAATTTTATTTAAGATCTGTAATATTTTTTTGCATATTAGTTTCTACTTATGCGATTCTGTGAGGGATTATTCCACATATTTTATCCCTTATTTCCTAGCAATTGGTATTAGAGAAAATTTTGGTTTGTTGAAGTTTTGAATCATAGGGAAATTTTTATCTTCAGTGGGAGCTATGGCAGATGATGAAAGATCTAGGGTTGATAAATTCAACAGGCATAATTTCAGTCTTTGGAAGATGCAGATGGAAGATTACCTTTATTAGAAGGATCTTTATATTCCAATGTCTGAGAAGGTGAACAAACTCTCGAGCATGACGGATGCGGAATGGGATTTGCTGGATAGGAAGGCACTTGGAACAATCCAGTTGTGTCTTGAATCTTCGGTATTATTTAATGTTTCAAAGGAAAAGACTACAAAAGAACTGATGGATGCATTAGGGAAGTTGTATGAAAAACCCTCTGCCTCTAACAAGATATTTTTAATGAAAAAGTTGTTTAATATGAAGATTTCTGAGAATGGTTCAGTAGCAGATCATTTAAATGATTTTAATACGGTTGTAAATATGTTAGCTTTAGTTACAATAGAATTTGATGAATAAGTTAGGTCTTTATTAGTTCTGAGCTCTTTACTTGAGAGTTAGAATAGCCTGGTAATTGTGGTAAGCAACTCGGTTCCAACTAAGTCAAAGTTTAAGTTTGAGGATGTTGTAGGGGTGATTCTAAGTGAGGAAATGCGAAGAAAAATCTCTGGTGAATCTTCTACTTCAGGGAATTCTTTGACAATGGAAACTAGAGGGAGATAGAAGAATAGAGGAATCCGTGGAAAATCAAAGGATTGGGAAAGGTCAAAATCCAAAAGTAAGATAGTATGTTGGCATTGTGGAAAGTTTGGGCATGTAAAGAAGGATTGTTGGGAGCTTCGGGACAAGAAGAAAACAAGGAGGCAAATGTGCCAACGGGTAATGTATGTCAGGATGCTTTAATTCTTTCTTTGCACAATATTACTGAATCTTGGGTTTTAGATTCAGGGGCTTCTTTCCATGATACTCCACATAGACATTATTTTGTTGATTATGCTCAAGGAGATTTTGGGCATGTTTTTCTTGGTGATGATGAGACTTGCAGCATAGTTGGAAAATGTTATGTTCAGGTTAAGATGTAGAATTAAAATACTTGGCTATTGAAGGATGTTAGACATGTGCCTACATTAAGACAAAATTTTATATCGTCAGGGCAGTTGGGAAGTGATGGTTGTATTGTGATATTTACATCGAAATCTTGGAAGGTTACCAAGGGTGCTCTTGTGGTGGCGAGAGGTAAGAAGGTTGGAACCTTGTATTTAACCACTTATAGCACTAATGTTTGTAATCTTGTGAGAAGTAGATACAACATTGTGGCACTATAGGCTCGGTCATATGAGCCATAAGGGCATGAAGATCATAAAGAAGGATTTTCCCGGATATACAAAAACATGTTTGGAGTTATGTGAGGACTGCATATATGAGAAATAAAAGCGAGTAAGGTTTCTCAAGGTTGGACCTACAAAGAAAGAGAGTAAGTTAGAGCTGGTGCACTCTGATGTGTGGAGGCCGACTCAGGTATCATCTCTTAGGGGTTCAAGTTATTTTGTTACTTTTATTGATGATGTAACAAGGAAAGTTTGAGTTTATTGTATTAGAAACAAATATAATGTATTTGACACTTTTGTTAAATGGAAAGCCTTGGTAGAGAATGAAACATGTCTTAAGCTAAAATGTATCAGGTTAGATAATGGAGGGGAGTACTGCAACAATGAATTTGATGATTACTGTTCTAAGAATGAAATCTGCAGGCAAAATACAATTCTAGGAACTCCGTAGCAGAATAGGGTTTCAGAAAGGATGAACAAAAAAATAATGGAACGTGCTAGGAGCATGAGGTTACATGCAGGACTACCTCTTTCCTTTTGGGCAGAAGTGGTGAGCACAAATGTGTACTTGATAAACAGAGGACCCTCAAGTGCCTTGGATGGAGGCATACCTGAGAAGGCTTGGTATGGTAAGAAAGTTTATTATTCATTTCTTAGAGTCTTTGGATGTGAGGTGTTTGTTCATATAGACAAGGATGATAGGACCAAGCTTGAGGATAAATAAAAAAAATGTACTTTCATTGGTTATGGTGGTGATGAATTTGGATATAAATGTTGGAGTATTAAGGACAAGAAAATAATTCGATCTAGGGATGTGGTCTTTAATGAGAAAGTCATGTATAAGCAGAAGTTACATGAAAATAGGGAAAAATCCAAGAAAGGTCTTCTAGGGTAAGAAGAGAACCTAAATGTTTTTCTCCTTCTCTTTATTATTTATTACTCACTGATAGTGGAGAGCTAGAGAGCTTTGATGAAGCAATGCAGGTAGATTGCAGGAAGAAGTGGGAGCAAGCCATGGATGAGGAGCATTAGGCTTTCATGGAGAACCAGACATGGGATTTGGTGAAGCTACCCAAAGGAAAAAGAGCATTACAGAACAAGTGGGTGTTTAGAGTCAAAGAGGAAGAAGGAGGCAAGAAAATATACAAGGCATGGTTGGTGGTCAAGGGGTTTGCACAGAAAAAAGGTATAGATTTTGATGAGATTTTTTCTCCTGTAGTAAAAATGACTTCTATTAAAACTTTTCTTGGAATAGTTGCAGCATAAAACTTGCACTTAGAGGAGCTTGATGTAAAAACTACATTTCTCCATGGTGATTCAGAAGAGGAACTATATATATAGCAACCAGAGGGATGAGGTCAAAGTTAAAGAGGAGATGGTGTGCAAACTGAAGAAGAGCTTGTATGGCTTGAAACAAGTTCCATGTTAATGGTATAAGAAATTTGATAGCTTCATGATGGAGAAAGGCTATATTAGATGTAATTATAACCATTACGTGTATACAAAGAAATTTGAGGATGACAGTTATATTATCCTATGTCTGTATGTGGATGACATGTTGGTTGCAGGTAAAAACATGCAGGAAATAAAAGTACTCAAGAAGAAGCTAAGTGAATCCTTTGCTATAAAGGATTTGGGGGCAGCCAAACAAATCCTTGGTATGAGGATATCTCGGGATAGGAAGGAACAGAAGCTGACTTTATCTCAGGAAGAGTATATTAAGAAGGTCTTGGAGAGGTTTAATATACAGGATGCTAAACCGGTTGGGACTCCTTTGGCAGGCCATTTCAAGTTATCAAAGGAGTAGTGTCCCAAGACATAATAGGAGAGAAACCAGATGTCCAAGGTACCTTACTCATCTGTGGTTGGTAGTTTGATGTATGCCATGATGTGCACCGGGCCTGATATTGCCCATGTAGTGGGAGCGGTGGGTAGATTTATGAGTGATCCAGGTAGAGATCACTGACAGGAAGTAAAGTGGATCCTTTAGTATTTGAGAGGGACCATGGGGATAGTTTTGTGCTACAGTGGATCAGCCACCACTTTGTGTGGTTATGTAGATTCAAATATGGCTGGAGATGTAGACAACAGGATGAGCACGATAGGTTATGTTTACACTATAGGTGGGACAACACTGAGTTGGATTTCATGACTACAGAAGTTGGTGGCTTTATCAACCACAGAGGTTGAGTATGTTGCTGCCACAAAGGCAAGCAAAGAAATGATTTGGTTACAAAAATTGCTTGAGGAGTTGGGGCATAAGTAGGAGAAAGGAAAGTTGCATAGTGATAGTCAGAGTGCTATACACCTAGCTAAGAACTCTTCTTTCCACTCTAAGACGAAGCATATACAGATAAGGTACAATTTCATCATGACAACTTTGGAGGAAGAGAAGTTGAAGTTGGAGAGGATCCATACCAGTCAGAATCTTGTAGACATGATGACCAAGGCGGTCACAAGGGAAAAATTGAAGTTGTGTTTAGCTTTGGTTGGTCTTCACTGAAACTAGTGAAGGGTTGAGAAGCTTGCTCAGAGGAAAACTAGTCTCCAAGTGGGAGATTGTTAGGTTGTGGAGCCTATTTTTATGTGAGAAAGTGTTGAATACTGTACACTAAGAGTACTATACACTAAGAGTACTGTACACTTTTCATGTATCCTTTCTGAGGTTCAGGGGCGCAGCCCCCTAATTTTTTTTTCTAGGCGTAAATTTTTTTGGCTTCGAAAAAATGCACCCGACATATCGGGAAACGTGCTCTTCTTATATGGGTGATATTTTTGACCCATAGATCTATGGGACAGGTTTTTCCCATGGTTTTGATACCCATGGTTTTGTAAAACTGCTTAAGCAGTTGTCTATTTATATGGTCTTATGCATATGATAGATAGACAAGCAAATGTATTGCAGATGTGTTTTGAATTCGAGTGTGAATTCTGTAGAATTTGTTGAGCATAGCTCCAAACGGATCTGGGTATTGTATTGAGAGAGTGGAGGCTTGTAATAAAATTTGAGCAAGTGATTCTTGGTGGATGTAGCCCAAATTGGGTGAACCACGTTAAATATTGTCCCTCTGTGTTGTGTTATTTATTCTGCACTTTTTATTTGAGATCTGTAATATTTTCTGCATATTAGTTTCTACTGTTGTGATTTTGTAAGGGATTATTCTGTATATTTTATCTCTTATTTCCTAATACTACCAAGCCTAATAAGGTGTCTTGTCTTTGATTTCCATTATATGACTCTTGTTTATGATGTAAACTACACTATTTATTTCTTCATCCCCAAAAATATTTTCATGTGGTTGTTTTCCAACACAGTCCTTTCTAATTCCATTATTAACCAATTATTTCTTTTAGCCACGCCATTGTTTTGTGGTGTGTAAGGAACTATTAACTGTCTCTTCATTCTTTGTGAAGAATAAAAATTAGAAATTCATTATAACACATATCCACCTCTATATATTCTTAGGGTTTTGATTGAATGTCCACTTTATTTTTCAATTAAAACTTTGAAATTTCTAAAAATTAAAAAATCTCCACTCTTATCTTTTAATAAAAAATCCCAATAAACCTTGTAAAAACATCAATGAAAGAAATGAAATAAAAATTCTTACAAAAACTTCTACAAAACATTGATACAAATAAATATGAGTTGATTAAATTCAAAGGTTTTATTAATCTCCATTTTTTGATAGGGAAGGAATACCTATGATGTTTCAAAATAATATGATACTTGCATGCATCATCCTTTTTTAAATCTAGCTTGTGAATACCTCTTACCATACCATTTATGTTAAGAAAATATGAACTTTTGAATCTAATATGACCATATGTTGAATGCCACAATATGTTAACATCATCAATGGTAGAGAGCCAAGTACCGCCTTTAATAAAATTAATCCTTAGTGGAAAATTTTTTCCATGTAGGATTTTCTAATTAATCTATTCCCAAATTTCTTATCAAAAATTGAACAAACCTCATCTTCAAAAATAGTCTAAAACCCTTTTCAAGTAGTTGTCCAACAGTGATCAAATTATGATGTAAAATTGGAGAAAAATTTACACATTATTAATTTCATCCTAACCTCTATTTTATGTGATTTTCATGTTGACCTTTCTTTCAATTTGAATGGATTTCCATCCCCTAATTGCACTCAAATTTTAAAGGTGTCATCTAACATGCTTAAACCATCTTTTTGACTTGTCATGTGATTTGAGAAAAATGAATCGATAAACCACATATTCTTGGAATCCTCTTTTCCTACACTGTATGTGGGAAAATAATTTGAGTATTTTTCATCTTAGAGTGATTTCTTCTCACCCTCTTGATTAACTTGATTCTTTGCAACCATTTTCTTGGAATATTTTATAAAGTGTCAAATTTTTTTGCAATAATGATAAATAAAAGATTTCTTACTCTTCGTTGTGAATTTTTCTTGTTCTTTCCCCTTTGTATTAAATTTATTTTAATTTTATTATAGTTTTTTTATATTTTTCTTCTTAGATTTAATTATAACTTTCGTTTTAAGTAACATGATCTAGAAGTAATACATATATATTCATTTTATCCTCATGGGAAAAAAGAGAACCTACTAATTCATCAAAAATTTTTGTGTTCATGTCTTTAAAATTTTCAAGAGTGATCAAAATATGTACCCATCTTGGTGGTCAAATATCTCAAATATTTCTAACATCATTTTATCTTTAATGTTTTCTACATAAAATCTCATTCTAATGAACCATAGCATTTATCCTTATGCAACAAAAACTCCCACACGTTACTTTATGACATTATTAAATTTTTAAAATTCATTTTAGGTTTGGAGTTTTTCTTCTCTTACCTTAATAGAGCCTGATATGAAAGTATCCAAGGTAACCCATGCTTTATGAGGAATTTTTGTATCCAAAAATTCTTAGGTAGATGATAGGAGCGATAACCTTTGAAAATAAAAGAGGCTTGACATCTGCCTTCTCTTCATCCCTTTTTACACCTTTGATCTCAAGATAGACCATTCAGCAGATGGTTTTTTTGATATCAATAACATATTGAGGATTTTTTGAAGGTAAATGTTTTTTACATGATGACATTATTATAGGATTAAATATGTTTTTGTAGGGCAATGATATTATTTGCACTTAAAAGCTTTAAGGATCATCTATCATTTGTTTTGTGTTTTAACTCTTAACACCAATTGAAATGCGCTAACCTTTTGAATCTACATACTTCCCCACACTTTGAGTGAGCTCGCCAAAGTTCCCACTAGGCATGATAGGTCCAATGTGAAGGATAAGGGGTCAATGGTATGTTATTTCCTATACCTCACATACATAGGGCTGGATTATGCCACAATAGACAGGAAAATTTTTAGTTCCATTTGTCAGGAATTCATAACATGAAAAGGGAGTGGAACAAAAGAATGCTCGAACTCACGTAGGAGAATATCAAGGCTTAGTATTACACTATTACGATTCCTTCCATAAAAATTGAGCTGTAAAGACTATTCTCTAATGATGTGGGTAGGGAATGAATTTCCATCCCCAAATTGCATCTCAATTTAAAGGTGTCATCTAACATGCTTAAATAAACCATCTTTTTTGACTTGTCAGGTGATTTGAGAAAAATGATCGATAAACCACAATATTCTTTGGGCGGGGAGCCACTGGAAAGGGGAAGAAAGGAGGAGGGGAAGAAGACGGAAATAGTGAGAAGAGGGGCGGGGACCAAGCGGAAGGAGGGGAAGAGTGAAGCGAAGCGCAGACTAGACGGGAAGGGGGGCTGGGAAGGCACAGGAGAGGGGGAGGTGGGATAGAAACAAGAGAAGTAAAGCAAAGACAAGAGATAAAGAACAGAAAACAAGAGGAGCACGGAAAAAAACGGGAGACAACGGGAGGGGCCTGTAAAGGAGGGAATAAGACGAAGGAGGAGGATGTAAAGAGATAGCTCCTCTTTTCCTACACTGTATGTGGGAAAATAATTTGAGTAAATTTTCATCTTAGAGTGATTTCTTCTCACCCTCTTGATTAACTTGATTCTTTGCAACCATTTTCTTGGAATATTTTATAAAGTGTCCAATTTTTTTGCAATAATGATAAATAAAAGATTTCTTACTCTTCGTTGTGAATTTTTCTTGTTCTTTCCCCTTTGTATTAAATTTATTTTAATTTTATTATAGTTTTTTTATATTTTTCTTCTTAGATTTTACATTATAACTTTCGTTTTAAGTACATGATCTATAATTAATACATATATATTCATTGTATCCTCATGGGAAAAAAGAGAACCTACTAATTCATCAAAATTTTTTGTGTTCATGTCTTTAAAATTTTCAAGAGTGATCAAAATATGTACCCATCTTGGTGTCAAATATCTCAAAATATTTCTAACAATCATTTTATCTTTAATGTTTTCTACATAAAATCTCATTCTATGAACCATAGCATTTATCCTTATGCAAAAAACTCCCACACGTTTACTTTATGACATTATTAAATTTTTAAAATTCATTTTTAGGGTTTGGAGTTTTTCTTCTCTTACCTTAATAGAGCCTTGATATGAAGTATCCAAGGTAACCCATGCTTTATGAGAATTTTTGTATCCAAAAATTCTTAGGTAGATGATAGGATCTATAACACTTTGAAAATAAAAGAAGGCTTGAGCATCTGCCTTCTCTTCATCCCTTTTTACACTCTTTTGATCTCAAGATAGAACATTCCAATCAGATGGTTTTTGATAGTCAATGAAAATATTGGAGGATTTATTTGAAGGGAATGTTTTGTAAATGAGGATAATTAGTATATGAGTAAATATGTTTTGTAGCAATGATATTATTTGCACGTAAATGCATTAAGGATACATCTTATCATTTTGTTTTGTGTTTAAACATATTAACACCAATTGCAATGAGCTAAACTTTATGAATCTTACATACTTCCACACTTTGAGTGAGCTCGCCAAAGTTCCCACTATGGAATGATAGGCCAATGTGAAGGATAAGGGGTAAATGTGTATGTTGATTCCTATAAATCACATACATAGGGATGGATTAATGACACAAATAGACATGAAAAATTTTAGTTCCATTGTCAGGAATTCATAAACATGAAAAGAGGAAGTGAAAAAAAGATGCTCGAACTCACGTAGGAGAATATCAAGGCTTAGTATTACACTATTGAAGATTCCTTCATAAAAAAATTGAGCTGTAAAGACTATTCTCTAAGGATGTGGGTAGGGATGAATCTATATGATGCACTCTATGAGACATTTTTTGCGAACTCACCGTACACTTACATTCATGGTTAGTATCTTATTTTTTGAGTGAAAATTGGAATTTGGGAAGGAAACATCCTTGAACTCCTAAAAAGACAAGAATACTTGTAAAACACAATGTAAATTAGACGCAAGTGGTGGATTACTAGCGGTAAGTTACACTTTGTAGTTATAGTATTGAATACAAGGTCTCTACATTTTCTTGCATAGATGAAGCATAGTTCAATTTATTTAGAGAGCCATACAGATCATATTTAAAGTGAACCCCTTAGAAATAAAGAAGTTGGTGGTCTTTATAGGAATTGATAATTTCCCTTGGAAGGCTAAATGCTCCATAAGTGTGAGTGGCATGAAAAATAAGGAGGATAGGAAAATATCGACTCTATGGATTCCCTAGATGAGCATACTTTGAGGAGGATACGATTTGAATAATAGAGGTGTAAAACATTAAAAAAGAGAGAGATTATCCATCTAATAGATTCACCCCTAAGAAATATAGGGGAAGACCAACAAAATTGGTCAAATTAGGGGAAGAAAACAAGGACATAAAGCTCAAGGAAGAAGGAATAGTGGACTATGATATGACGAGAGATCCGAAGGATGAAGAAGGGAAATATTATGTAAATGGTATCTTGATCCAACCTACTACAATCTCTCATGCAAGTGAGCTACCCCATACAAACTAACATGTAGTAATTGAAACTGATAGTGATGGGGAAACAAATAAAGCTAATGAGAATGATTCTTTGAGTAGAAATATTCCATATGTACTACAACCAACACCAAAAAAGAGTACAATTTAATCTGAATATTCTAAAAGTGTAAATATTTGGTATGATGAATGCTAATAAAAGAACACAAATACCAAAGGGTGTGTAAGTAAATGTACCAACACAGTAGGTTGTGGGGATCAAATACAAGTGGAAGTGGAAATGTCATACCAACGATCAATATTCTAGTATAAAGAAGAGTTGTAAATCCCATGCAACAAGTGGTATCACCCAATATCTTCTATGGAATATATGTACATTTAGTATAATACCATGGTGTTGAAAACTTAATAGAACATGTTCACAAGTGTAAAGTAATTTGGCATGCAAAGGGCACAACTTTTTTAGAAAGCAAAACAAGTTAGTTCACAACAACATTGATTGATCGGCCCCATACTTGGTATAAAAATCATGATCCGTTATAAGATATGGTGAACTATTACTAGTTTTATAGAAGATTTCTTAAAATAAATTTATATACTAGAGTTTGAGTAGGAAAGTATCTCATACCTCAATAAAATCAAGTAGGAAATAAAAAAGAGTGTGTGTTCTTGTGATGTATGCTTTAAAAGGCTTATTTATAAAATTTCATATGAGATAGATATGCCTCAATATGTGTAATGGTGTGTAGGAGGACTAATTATTCCATTCAAGAATGCCATTTCATAAAATACCTTCATAGAATCTTGGGAATCTCTATAAGAAACATTATGTGCTGAAGTAGTTGACAACATTGAAACGATAGGTGGTACATTTATAGAACCACAAATTGATTCTATGACAACTTAGTTGGAGAAAATGATGAAAAATAATGCCATATGAACATGCACTGGAGTGTGGTGCACTAATTATGAGGTATAAGGCCATATCAAGAACACATTTCCATGTCGAAATATGAAGGAAATGTTAATAACATGTGAAAAATGTGAAGGAAATCATGATGCATGAACCCTCCTCTATTACAACTTGTATCGCAAAAAAAGTAATTAAGTACTGTAAAATATGTGATGTGTATACACAAGACATGTCTAAATACTAAATAATTGATCACATCCACAAAGCCATATCATTAGGACTTAGAAAGGATATGGTGGATAACACTAATAAAGGATGCATGGGATATAGGAAGGGATGAGGTGGTAGAGGCCTAGGTTGATGTGGAGGTGGAATATTCCCACCAAGAACATGTTATAAGTATGGATCAATATACCACTATGAGCATCCCCGACTAGTGTTCTCAATATGTGTGTATGTTCAAAAGGATCATAAGGTCGGATATTTCCCAGATATTTACACAATCATGAGAGAAAAAGTGAAAAATATATAGGAATGATTAAGATTGTGTGTCAAGTAGTTGATGAATGAAAACCAAGGATTGTCACAACATAAGCTACACCTTCAGAAACACTTTAGGTAACCACATGTGAGGATGACAACCATGAAAATAGATATAACTATTTGGACAACATAAGACGTTTAGAACCAAGTCTAGGAAAATATTACCTAGATGTTAGAAAAAAGGAAGTACTTCAAGAAGTGAAGGATTTGATTCGATAAATCTAAGAATAAAATGAGTTTTTAAGGGAAGACACACGAATATGGATTTTTTTTTGAATATTTTGAGGGAGAATTGTTTTTCTAAAAATTATTTCTAGGAAGTCTGTAGACTTCTACACATCAAGGGGATATTGGTGTTATTAATCTAATGTTTGTCACACAGGCTTTGAAAATGGTGCTTGAAAATTAGCTGGGACAAACACATAAGTAAAATGTGCAATCAACAAAACTAGAAGGATTTGATAGGGAAATACTGGTTGATGCTTGTATATATGGGTGCAACATAAATGAAATATCTGTTGACACATGTGCATAGATTAATGTTATTACCATGGATACTTGGAATAAAATGGGGAGATGAACACTACATCTATCTCCACATTTTTTTATGGAACACAATAAATAGTTAGTGCCTATTGGGGTACTAAATAATGCTATTATTAGTATAATGAGAGTGAAATTCCATGGATATTTTGAAGTAATTCCACTATTAGAAATAAAAGAAATTCAAACACTCCTCAAAAGGCCTTGGTGCTATGAACAATGCTAACTTACTATTCAAAAAATGGTATGTAAGTTTTGAGAATGTATGTCATCGCATCATATTTATAATGGAACCAAAGAAGAGTACACCATATGTTGAGCAAGTAGAAGAATATGAATATTTAGAAATCATCTACAATATATAGGCCACGGGGTTGGAAAACTATGAACCAATGTCAGAAGGAGATATCAAGTGGAAGGGAAATAAATTAGTGTCAGTTATAACAAGTGTAGCTTGCAATAATTGGGTCCATGGTTTATATGAATTGATAGGATGAGATTTTGATATGATCAAGTGTGCATTGAAGTTGGAAGTTATTTAAGAGCCTAAGTAAATAGGTAGGTATATCAAAAGAATGAGTAAGTACACCATACAAAACCAAAAAAATTATGTGGGAATGAAATGTACTAGATTTCATTAAAAAAAAAGAAATTTATATGCAATCATAATAGGTACGCATCAAATTTTTAATATATTTGTTGAAATAAAGCAAAAAAATATGGTGGGAAACTCACATCTCAATGTTAAAGACATGAAACTAGGTCAATGAAGCTATGTACATCAGGTTTGAGTGAAATAATGAGGTACAAAAGTTTCTAAGTTATAATGGGATAAAAAAACACAAAGAGCACTTTCAAAGATTAGAAGCACTATGGACAAGTAGGGAACATGAAATCAAACCAAAATTGTTGACGCATGTGTTTTTAGAAAACATTGTGTGTGGGCACGTGCATGTTACATTGGCTGTGAGTTGTGTAGAGAAACTTATTCTTCGGAAAAAGTAAGTAATGGGTTCATCCAAACCTTCTCTTTTACCTCTTCAAATCCTCTTCATGGATGTTTTGGGATGATGCATTCATGGAAGAAATAATCTTAGAACTATACAAGCATAAGGGACTCCTACTCTGAAATTTTTTTGAAGATAAATCTACAAATAGTGATTCGATTGAGGAAGATGACGAAGTTTGGGAAAAGAGATTTTTTTTAATGAAAAAGATCTTGTTTTATATTAAAATAAACATGATACAAGAGAATTTCAACAAAAATCCGGTGGTATGAGAGCACACCCAAAATCCACAAGAAAACTAGGCCAAGCCTAGGAAAACATCAACTCAACTTAAGAAACTCCAAAATTAAGTAGTTGCAACAAAAATACCAGAAGAGAGAGGGTCATGATCATCTGGCCAACCAGGACCAGGAAGGTCTTTTTTAGAATTTGGCACTTCCCAACCAGAGCCCAGGGGAACTTATTCTTCATTAGCAACATCAACCCGTGTGGGAGAGATGGCCATAACTAGTTGTGGGAATTTATATGATAGAGGTGGAGGTGGCAGTAGGAGGCTCCACCCGTCATAAGTGTGTGGCTTGGATGCAACAGGTGAGCCCCAACTGAGATGTTGATAAGGTTGGGGAATCCCCAACCATGATGGTGAGCTGGGGGGGATAGAATTCTTCGTGGTTGATTGGGTGGAGATTGGTGATCATGGATGAAAGAGTGTTGTTTATAGTGGATTTGACAACCTCCTCAGGGATGACCACCATGGGGTGGAGATTTTCTGGAGGCTGAAGGTGACTCTTGAGAAACATTACCAGGGGAATCACCCAATGGCATAGAAGGTTGTAGAGGTGTTCTATGTCAAGGGCCACATTGTTATCTTGAACTTGAACCTGGAGTAGCACATTGAAGATAACCACCAATTTATTATACATGGAGAATCGATGATTGGCCTTAGTATTAACAAAAAAAATGAATTCTGTTCTTTCCATAACCAAAGAAAAATTTCCCCTCTGAAAGCATGCTAAATCTGGGAAAACATGTGAGGTAATATGGGGTTATCTCCTAAAATAATATGTTTCCAAGTAAAACACTTTGTCCACAGAGGGAAAAAGAATGAATGAATCCAATTCCAGGCCCATTGGGCTTTATGCAAGAACCAAAAAAGGTGTGTTAATGTTTCCAAGTGCCCACAAAAAGGAAATTTAGGGAATGTAACACCATATTGAACAAGTCAGGCACCAATTGGGAGACCTTGATGTAAGATACACCACATGAAATATATAATTTTAGTCCCAACAAGGTATACTAGACCGTGTCAAACCTACTTCTCCAATAGGAAGGAGAGGAATGAATCCCCCACTGAGTTTTGATCTTATCCACCATGCGCATATGTGGTGAGAGCTAGTGATACCCTTTAATAACTGAGTAAATATAGAATGATGTATCCATGAACCACTTCCAATCCGTTCATTAAGGATGGGATGTAGACATATAATTTCGGTATCTATATCCTCTTCATCTACGTGCGCATATTTTATTATTCATCCTTATTAATTAATTAAAATGCCCATTTATCCTATCTTTAACTAGTCCTCATCAATAAACATTAATTATTTAATCCTTATGAATTAATTACTCAATCATATGATCTATACTAAGTTACATTAATTAATTAATCCCCTTTTATTAATTAATTAATGGGTATCCACATCCACATGCCCTAAGTAGCTTCTATTTTGGAATGTTTTATTCCAAATATATATCCTATTA